>VZSR01000055.1:4252739-4306373 GCA_013398615.1 Brachypodius melanocephalos | reverse complement strand
AAAAAAAAAAGCACCTGGCTGAAATTTTGATGACTGGTGACAAACCAAGCTCAGAAAGCAATGACTTCAGAAAGCTTGATAAACCTCCTTTGAGAAGACAGTTATTCAAAATTCACAATTAAACAAACCGACAACTCCCATCGACCTTTTGCTCCACCATTTCATTTGGAGCAGTCGAATTTGTGCAAAGGCTGCAGCTTGCAGTATTTAGTACAAAGCTTCACTAAGGTATCATGCAAAGGAACAGCTTTTTCAAAAACATAAACAAGTGACTACAGCTGCTTCACCAGAGCTTCCTCATTATAGCAAATGATTTTGCAGCACTTTCTTTAGTGCCACACAGATGTCCCATCCACCATGAGAGGTGCACAAATATGGCTCTGTGCTCATGTGGTAAAGAATTACTACAATTGTTATAAGGTTAATTAATATATCTAGCAGGTACTTCCAATAGGAGACCAGTTACCATCACCTCACTTTTAACCCCTTGGTGCAGGTCCAGGGGCTTCTTTGCCCCTTTTCTTATTATGTCTCTTAAGTTCTGGTAGAAAAAAAAAAAAAAAAAAAGTCAGAAATTCTCTTCTTAAGGATAAAACTAAACAGAATTTCAAGAACATATTAGTAAGGATTTGCTAAAGTGTGAGAGAGGGCGAGAAAAGTACTAGAAGCTACGCAAATTTATGTCTTAAAAAACCACAAGGCTACAAATGTATGAAAAAAAAATATTTAAAAAGCTGAAAAAGAAAATCTGTAGGCATGGCTGGCACCCTGGCCCACATGGAGCTGCTGACCCTCACTACACACCCACAAGAAGAGAACATCAAAGTATTTCTTTCTCCCATCTTCCCCTCTTCTCTTACCCACATCCACTGACATTTAAAATACAGTGCATGCTTACTCCAGCTTGATTTCTTGTTGCTCAAAAGACTGCTCTATCAGCTCCTCTAATCAGTTTAATCAAGAACACACTCATTACTCTCTGAGCACGGATTGCAGTCGCAATTGTTAGGATAACAAATGGAACAAAGGCACAGTAAACCCCTCTGCTAGTTTTCAGTATTCATCCATTTCACTGCAGTGTTTCTAGCTTGCTGCTCATATTATTCACTTATCCCAAAGCTGAGACTTGTCAGAGCTTTGAGGAGCTGTGGGTGAAAAATTCCTTCAAGACCTTCAGCTGGGGACAAGCGACGACGATGGCTTTGCCTTTCTTCAGCAAAACACCTCTCAGGACAAGCACAACGCATTGGTGACAATCCGAGTGAGACCGTTCTGCAGCAACTTCATTACTGTGTGAAACATCCTTGCGTGCACCCTTCAAAAAGCCCTCAAGGATGCGATTCACCGCAATAATCTCATTCACAACGTGGCCATTCTTCTTTGCCATTTACATTTCAAAGCTCTGCTCCCGGACTCCACCAAAGAACGGCATCCACAAGATTGAGCACTTCTGTCCATCGAAAGGATACCTCTGAAAAAGTGAAAACTTCCGTTCTAATTGAAGAGAACTTAATTTCTTCAACATGCTCTGCTATCTACCTTTATAAACTCTGTTCCTACAGCCTTGATTAGGTTATTTTTTAATCTAGTTTTTCTTTACTGAGTGGTTACAAGACAAGTCACTCAGAAGACTCTAGGGAAAAAAACCCAACTCATTCAGGGTTGGGAATAAGCTGTACAACAACTGGGGAGTTAAAAAAGAATGACAAAACCATTATGATTTGAGACAAAAGAATGATGTGTGGAAGTGGGCTAAATCAATAACTAATTGTAAAGTAGGCATGCAGTCCTAGAGGTGATCCAATAATTGAAATCTGCTGCTGGTCACCTGAGTCCTGTTTAGCAGGGTCAGCTCATAATTCAAGCGACTTTTGCACTTCTCATTGATTTTATTTAGCAGCAGATTTGTGGTTCAGATAAGACAATTCATTCCTCAGCACCGGTTCAGATTCAATGAAAGCTATTAAACTTGATTAAACGTGTTTGTATTTAATCTTTAAAAACTTGCCAATAAGAATGTTTTTGACCATATACTAATAACAAAACTGTGCACAGTAAGAACTGCTGGGTTTATTTTCCTCTTTAAGTTTACAACATTCATAAGAATATTATATTGTTTTTATGATTAAAAACAAAAAGGCAAGTTGATAATATTTTTCTGTAAATATTAGTTATCAGACCCAGGGACAGTTAGAGCAGTAGGAGATGAAGGTAAATAAGGAGAGAAAATCTCTAGAAATTAGCGAAGTTGTCTTAATTACAGAATCACACACATTAGCAAACCAAAACTGCTATTTTTGCAGTTTGTCATGCTGCTTCCCCAATGCAGAGAAATATCCTTCCTCTTATGTTAGTGAACTTTGACAATTCTATTTTATATTACATGAACTGAAGGGAGAAAAAAATCAGGGGGAGATGCTGAATCCTCACAGAGCTGCAGTGGGACACGAGATCTCCTCAAAGCTTTACCTCGTGTCTGGCACTGGGACTGTGGGGATCAGGGCCTGACTGTAGGGAGAATTATTAACACGATTTATAGTCAGCTTTTGTAGAAAGAATATGTTTCACTTTTCATTCGTGTGCTGAGAAGGTATTTCACTCTTAAATTCCTATTTCTGTTGCATAGAGCAGTTCTAACATAATTCCCATTTGTGCCGGCTGGGAAGTGCCCTTTGACTCCTGCCTAACACAGAATGCAGGATTTCTATTGGCAAAATTGCACCCCAACAGGTAAATTGCAGAGAACAGTTCAGAATTATGCTGATTTAGGGAAAAAAAAATAGAAAGTGAGACCAAAAAACCCTATCAGCAAGCCTTATCATATTGCAGGCCTGCTGCCAAACCTCTGAACTCTGCAAATATGAGAGGTTTGAGGCATCAGTGTAGAAAACACAAGTGTTCCCCACCCTCCATATAATTTGCAGGAAGTGTTCCATCTATGTAATTAAAGCCTATGTTTAAACGTGCCATTTTCCATGAACGTGGTGACTTTATTAAACTACACTGTGAGCTAAACAAACTGGGTTAATACCCTAGAATTGCTTGCTTCAGGACTTTCAGGTCAAATTCTGTCACACTAATTGCTGTGAATAATAAGTGACATTACAGCTGTGTCTGTACAAACAACTTCATTAGCTCCAAACCCCAAATAGATGCTTCAGAAAGCCCGTGAATGAAGGCCCTTAATTCACATAAAACTTAATTTCAGTGCTCAGAAACTAACATCCTCTGGGCTATCATACAAGCAGCTGTGAAAATACCCAGGTCCCAAATCCTGAGTCTGGGAGCCTTTGGACCATGCCCTTCCACACGAAAAATCAATCCTCTAACTAATGCAGTGACCTCCTGGTTCTTCAGAAGAGTCATTTTCATCTTCACCTTGCCCAGTCTGTACCTGAGGCAGACTTTCACAGGCTATCATTTCACACCAAGTGAAGAGCTGTTTTGAACAGTGCTTCAGAATAATCTTTTTCTGAAGGAGTGTTATTTTAAAGTCATTCTTACATACTTGGCCTCTTCTACTTTCGAAGGCATTTGGAAAGACCAGTAAAAAAGACTTAGCAGCAATTTAGATAGAAGGAACAGAAGAAGGTGATTGTTAGCCAGAAAATGCCCTAGCATCTGTCCCTGCATGGTGAAACCCAAGACTCCAGGCTTGGATGCAAACCTGCAGAACCTGATTTCATATTAGGACGAGAGCCTTAGCTTAGTTCTTTAAAGGTCCATAATGTTGTATCTTTAAAATGAATGGGAGACTTCAGCATGAAATACTCCTTATTTGAGTATTTCATATGCAATTTTTTTGCTTCAGCATTGTGCCCTCTAAGAAAACTCATGCAATTGTCCAATTTCTGCACCACACAGGGCTCATTTCTTTGTTGTCCACGCAGACCAAGTAGCACTACAAAACAAAGCCCCTCCAGCTGCATCTCACACCTGCACAGATCACAAACATGGCCTAAATTTCATGATTAATTCCAAGATTAGCATTGGAATACCAGCTAATACCCCTGCTAATATTTGCTGCCTGTGAAAATACTGTATAGAAATAGCCTTGATGATACATTTTAAGTAATTTTTTTTTTAACCTGTCAGGCCTTCAAACTCAGCCTACACACTGATTCTAATGAAGTCCAGCATATTTGTATCCCTGAATTACACCCACAATTACCTCTAGGAGATATGATATTTGAAACTACTTTAGAGGAAAAAAATTGTTGCTACAGCTCTTAATAATCACACGTGGAAAAAGAATCAGCCATGCATTTGTTTAAGCTTATTTTCATAAGGATAAAAAAGCCCTTTAAAAACACATTATGGAAAAAAACCATACAGGTTTATACCATCACATGTTTTTAACAACAAATCTTACATGACCAGCATAACAAATGACAGAATTTGTTCCTATTTCTATCTATCTATCTAGATCTATCTATTAATCATCTATAGAATTGCTTTTAAGAAAACAAAACATTGTTGTTGCTATTGCTTTTTACTACTATGATTCATGCTCTTGAAAGTGCTATGCAACAGTTGGACACGTCATATTGTTAATCCTAAAGATTTTTTTTGGCAGCTTTAATTAATGTTTCCAAGTAGCAAATCTGCATGTAGACAGTCTCCCTTCTGGTTTACCTGCAAGTTTCTGACAGAGCTCACAGAACATATCAGACACTTTTCATTAACTATTTTTAGTTGCTCAGTGGAATAACTTTCAGGCTGCACTATACTTGCCTTGATGGATAATGACCATCCAGGCTGTTTTCTCTTACCTTTCATTTCCAAAGTACAAATGCTCAAAGTCAGAAGAGAGAAGAATTATGTTCAAGTCCTACAGCACTTGAGGCGACTCAAATGGTGAAATAAGCAAAAATATTACAATTACTAATCCTCTGAACCACTGAATAACAATTAGATGGACACTTGGAGTTTGCTGCTTAGGCCCATCCTTCTACCAGCTTTGAGAGGTTTCCTTTACAGAGCTGTTTGTGTTGCAGGTGGGTTTGGCAAAGTGTGGTCTAACTAAAATTATATGTGTTAGTTAAATTGTATTGCAAACACTGGCAGTTTTCACCACACAGACTTCATTAACACAGCATCAGCCTTGGAAATACAGCTGAAGCTAAAAGCTCTTCTAAATTTCCTGTGACCTTTCAGGCTTTTCCTGTCTTGCTGCCAAATATCTCAGCCTCAAAACTGTTTCCTTAAAGTAGTCCTAGAGATGCCATTGGCTACTGAGAAACACTGTTCGTTCTGCAGACAGAAAACAATCAAATATTAAAGGAAAAAAAAGATTTCATACAAATTAAAATCTATTTGTTTCAATTTCCAGCTAAGAAGAAAAGATAATGATGTGTTTAGATACTGCTGTGTTAACACCCTAGTTAAAGGACAATTTTATATACCTTGAGATGGGATGAAAATGAGATGGAATGTGACTTTAAATTCATGTTAGATGTATTTAGCAGTTGCTAATCAACTGCTAACCATGACTCACCTACAAATAAAGCTTAGGGATTTAAAACAGTTTATTAAGATGGTAAAGGATTAATGCAGAATTTAATAGAAATCTTTGAAATACACAAATCGTGCAGGTATGAAGCCTAACCTCATCTAGATAGATAATGAAAAATTACATATAAAATACAAGATAAATGTAACAAATTTACATATAGCCAGATGCTGATAGCAACATTTTATCTCACTGGTGAAACAATGAACAATAATTATTACTTACACAGTTGTTTTGATTGCTACCCTAAGGTTACAAAAAAGAATCAGCTTGGCTCATCTTTAAAAAAAAAAAACCTGGAGAATATAACAATAACAATCAGAAGCCATGGTGCCAAGCCATGGGACACATTAGATGTAAGTCTGTGACCCTTTTTAAAAATGCCAAGGCCAAAGGTGGCAATGTTTGGAGCAATTTTTGCAGTTTGGTACCCATGAAGCAGCAGCTTCTGGAAAGAATGCAATACATCATACATCACTGCAGAGTTGTTTGCTTGTGCTAAACAAAATAAATTCCTCTAATTATTTATGTATGTCAGGGTATTGCTGATTCACAGCTTCTCTAATTTCAGCTGTGTCTGGCATTTTGCCCTGGATTTGCTTCAGACCTCTGTCATTTGTCTTTGCAAGGGAGTAATGGTTTCCTTGGCAAAGGATGTGACACTTATTGTGAGATACTAAGTAGCCAAGCACTTGTTTCCTTAAACACAGTGGGAAAATACGTTTTGAATAAAGAAGCTTTTAAATTAAATAGAGTTAAGTGTCAGGGGCTTAAGATGTATATTCCATTTCACCGAGGGGTGATATTGGACCATTTGTTTTCCACGGGTATGAAGGAGTCCAAGGAATTGTTTATATTCCCACACTACAGCAATGAATGCTTGTAGGGATTTAATCTAGGAGATGACAGCAAGGCTGACAAGGACACTAAACAAAAGGAGAGGGACCAAAGAGCCTGGAAATAAAAGGGAGGTTTTAAAATAAAGGCCAGCGGGACATCTTAACTAGAGCCACCATAGAAGAGTACCTGGTACTCTGAATTCCTGGGAATATTCTCTTCCTACACCTGAGAAGCCTTGCAGTATGGAAATTGTGTTTGTGCATGTCACAGGCAAACCTGAGAACTGCTGTAAACAGTGAAGGCAACAAAGCAAGCGGTAATGGGATATGATGGAATCATTAGGGGTAACAACCTAAAAGGTAATCTCAATCCTGTCTGTTACCTGTACCAATCTTATTCTCTGTGGTTAAACACATTTTTTGATGGGGCTTGGGCCTAGATCTGTGCATAAGTCAGATGGCTGCCAGTGAATAAATCACACTTGTCAGCTTGAGATCCAGCAAACAAGGCTATCAAAGAGCCACAAAAAAATGGAAAAATTGCAGAGAAATCTCTGGGAGGGGTGATAGGGTAAAGATGATCTAGAAGTATTATTTTGTGTAGACTTTCTGGACTACTTTATCACCGAATAGCCCAATGCCTAGTGAGAGAGTCATACAGTATGCTCCCTCATAACACAAAAGGGGTAAATAACTTGCAATATAGTTGCTCTTAATTAAGCACATTTTGGGATTCTGGTGATACTGTAAGAAAAAAACCAAACCAGTTTCTTTTTTAATGCTTTGCATGAGACTGGAGTTTAGAGGCAGGAGTGCCTAAATATATGAACACAGAAATGATGGGCTAAATCTCTGACTTTAAAAGCTACAAAGATTGCGTAGCTCTGGACAAACCAAGTAGAAGAACTGCTAGTTGGTCCGTTTAAAATAATATTTTTATATTATATTTTAATACAGCAGATTGTGTTGGCTGTACTTGCACAAGGCTGCTCATTTCCAAAAGTTACCAAAGGAGGTCCCAGCATGATGCAGGGAGGAAAATATATATTTATATATATATATTTATATATATTTATATATATATATATATATATAAAGCAAGATGGAGTCTTAGGGTAGAGGCTAGTCCTTCTTTTTCCCCTTCTTCTTCATGGATCCGGGTGGTATTTTGTAATTAGATAGAAAAGTCCACATTGCAGGCCAGAGGTAGTTAGTTATTAGGTTAAAAGTAAAAATAAGTTAGGTGTCATTTCTTAATTAGATAGTTTATCCTTAAAAGGCCTTGTAGAGAAAGAGATAGAGGCCATTTTTAGTTTGTTAGCTAGAAGTGCTGTAGAACTCATGGTTTATAAGACTGTAGTGTAGATAAGAATTCATAAACATCTGAGTCTGAACAAAAAATACTGTCTCACACATTTTATGTTAAAAGAAGATAAACCACAATAGGCTTTGTCCTAAAACAGCCCTCCCTAGCCAGGGCTGGAGATCTGAGCCTTTGGTGCATGATGGCCCTCAAAACACACACTCCCACCCCACAAAACCCAGTTTTCCTCTCCTCACCCCATGCCTGGGGGATTTCGGGGGAATTGTTGCTTGTATGGGTTTTAATCTAGGAGAGAGAGCTCACTCTGCTTTCAGGTTTCCTCCACAACCAGAACGTGGAGGGGCAAGGCTGATGCCTTGGAGAGGCTGCCTAAAACAGAGGCTAGACAAAATTAAGAGAATAGAAGTGGGTATTTATTGAAGGCCTTCAATAGGTGCACCTTGGGCAGTCAAAGCCTCCAAGGGACTGCTCCCAAGGTGGACAATGGTCATGAGTTTTTCACACAGTTATAAGTTTGGTTCATTTGCATATCCTCCATTTGCATATTGGGGTTAATCCTCCAATTCCAGCTTCAGGTAATGAAGTCATATACTCCAAGTTTTCACCCACAATTCACTGTTGTTTACATCTCTCAGGGCCTGAGACAATAAGATGTCCTTGACTTTCAGGGCTAGAGAGAAATGGTTTTGTCTGAATAAAATGGGAGAGCAGCAGCTGACAGGCTTTGGACTTTTAGAGTTATACACCAAAGCAGCACAGGATCTGAAAAACAGAAAAGCTAAATCCTAAGGCATCCCTGAGATCCTTGTGCCAGCCCTGAGCCAGCACACGGGCACTCCATGAACCCCAGGACACAGCAGGGCTGCTCTGGCTTCCTTTGCAGCTCCTGCATGAAGAAACACAGCCCTAATTGCCCCACCCTGAGTAATCTGCGCTCATAGACCAAGTGTCAGGATAAAAAAAAAAAAAATCACACTTCAAATCTTGTCCCAGCCACAGTAAGGAGGGTGAAACTACAGCTTAGCATTTGCTTCACCACTGATTAGTCACTGTAAATATATCCAAGCAATTGTGCTCCAGTGTAGAGGGTAAATGACTTTTTCTCAGGGGAGCCATAGAGCTGTGGAACAACTTTATAATGTGAGATAAACTTCTGACACACCAGTCATAGATGGGGTTTTGACATTTAAGCACTTCCCTGGCTTCTGGGTGTCATGTTAAATGGAATACATTTTTCTCTGGTGAAATAGACCTGTAAGACAGAAATACGTTGCACACTGTATAAACAGGGAGGATAAAGCTTTTCCTGTTTTACTGCCCTGTAAAAAGGCAGAGATGCCCAGACTCCTATGGCAGAGGTTGGGAGAAAACATGCAGGCATTTTGATTTTTCTTCTGTAACTACTTCATGCCTACTGGTACATGACATCTAACGAGTCTGATCTTTTAAACTACTTTACTCAATGTAGGTACACTGGTTCTTTTTCTACACAGTCCAGTAAGATGAGCAGCATCCAGATCTATGACAAAATTAATACTTGTTAATACTTAGTAATTGTTTATTTGGGTACAGATCTCTCTGTCCCTAGTAAATACATACAACACTATCTAACAAGCATTACAAGAATTTTGGGGACCTTTGTGCTCCCCATTCAGCATTGTGTTGTGAAAGAATACACCTGGCAGAGTATTCAGATTCCTGCTTTGTGTATTGGAAGACATTTCATTCTTCACTATGTTAAGCTGTCATTAGGGCCTGGTCACCAAAATGAACAATTTTTCAAGGCTGTAAAAGAATACTGTGCACCACCGCAATTTTTTTTTCAGTGTTCTTTCAGGGGAGCAAGCAGCCAATGTAAGCAAATCTTCCGTACTGACCTCACAACAAGAGGTTCCTCAGATATCATTTCAACGCTTGGATTCTCTTTTAAGAAACTGAATTATTAGACTCTCTACATAATAGTCTTCAAGAAGGTGGACATAAAGAGTAATAGGTTAATAAAGGCCATAATTAAGTCTGTAAGGGCAGTGTTACTAAAGAGAAGGACAAGCTTCACACAATTTCCCAGGGCATTTGCATTTGGCTGTTAGAGAGAGCCACACTAAGATGCTGCTTTGGTTCTTTTGAAGTTCAGAACAGTGAAAGTCTAGACAAAAGTCTTCAAATTGATGTTAGCATATAATCTGATTATTTAACATTCAGCCCTCCACACTGGTTACCCGTGGGCATATACTGAATGCAAATACATCAGTGTTACAGCTAACAGCTCCAGTGAATTAAAAATAGACTAGTTGGGATCAACCAGCATTGAAACCATCCTAAGAATTAACAAGAGTGAAAAAATAAAGCCTCGCTGTAGCTAGTTAATTACATTTAAGCTTTCTGAGCAGTATTTGACAAAAGATCCAGTACACACTGAGAAATGGCAAGTTTCCTACATCTTATGGACCAGGAGTTTCCCGTGGCTCCATAATAAAGTTTAACATTTTTATTTCTATATTGCTGGCAAATAGTGCATTAAGTCACTGTATAGATCTAAAAAGTTTCTGCAAATGTACCAATGGATTGGATATCTCAACATCCATAGACTGCTAGTAATTTGTTGCCCTGCACTCTGCAAGCAAGAAACTTCCAGCCACAGTGTGTTAGCACCTGGACAAATTACAGTCATTATTCCTCCATCTTCATGCTCTAGCATCACCCCAGTGATAAGATCTGCTTTTGGTTCAATAAGAAGGTTGTTGGAAACCATGCATTTTCTGCTCCCTGGAGAAAGACATTCATTTCCACTTGGAACCAAACAAAAAACCAATCTGTCACAGCATCACAGAATATGCTGAGTTCAGTAGGGATTTATCAGGATCAGTGAGTCCAGCTCCTCACCCTGCATGGAACACCCCAAGAATCACACCCTGTGCCTGACAGCATTGCCCAAACACTTCTTGAACTCTGACAGGCTTAGTGCTGTAACCTCCACTTTGATTTATTTTAATTTTTTTTTTTAAATTTCCCAAGAGATTTATTGTGATTTACTCACAGAGACCTATTTTTCCCTACATGTGGTAAAATAATATTCTTGCTGAGAAGATAATTATATTTCAGCTCTTTAGATCATTGTTCTTGCTTATGTTTTTGCTCAGCTAAGCTTTGGTGGAGTGGTCCCTGATTTGGAGGTGCCCCATCCTTGATATTGCAGCCACTGGCCAGGGTTCCCTGTGGCACATCTTGGGAGCTGCTGACACTTGAAAACCAATTCTGGTTGCAGAAAGACAAGAAGAAACCTATGCCAAAAGCTTTGCTGTGGTAAAAACACCTATGAAATAGAGAAAATTGGCCCTTTTTAGTACTGTGATAACCACAAAGCCCTTAAAATATAAATGTCTGTCTTAACTGACATAAATTCCACAGAATTGTAACGTCATCCACTCTCAGCATTGCTGCAGTAGAAGCCAAGGAGAATCATAAGCTGGGGAAAGGAGCCTGTGAGTTTAATAACTACAGGCATGTGTGGAACCTTCTCTGGTTTCACAGCTCCCAGCCAGGGGCTCAGTTTGAGAACATTTTGTATGATTTATTCACTGAAGGCAGGTGTCACCAAGCACTGCCTTTTGCTTTAACCTTTTTGTTGATTCACCAGATCTGGCTGTCTTGGCTGTCATGAAAAGTTAGAATACTTTGCCTGGCCAAGAAAAAATAGACTGGCAGCATGGAGCAGCAAAAAAATGCCAGTTTGTGAAAGTAACAAAATGGCAAAGGTTTTAAGTTCCAGCTCCCACTCAAGTTGAGCAGAAAAATATATTTTCAAATGAAGTTGTTAAAACAGAGTACTGGTATAACCAAATGCTGAAATGAACTAGTTTTGTGACCTGGATAAATAAATGTAAAAAAAAAATGTATATATTAATTGTCCCAACTGAAACACCAAAGAATCAGTGGTGGTTGACCACATTTTGTCTGGCTCCAAACTCTGCTCATGGGTTGAGGATGATGCTCCACCTCAATCCTCCCGAAATTTTCAGGGAGAACATACCAGCTTTTTGAGATTCTGAGTTAATATCCAATCAATGGATCTTTGATGGAAAGTTAGAAACTACCTTTCCAACTTTCAATCCTCCTATCCTATCCTTAAGGGGAACAGATTTATTAAAGTGCATTTACACGATTCTGTAGAAACTCCTGACATTTTAAAGGACTTTTGACAGGATGGGTGATGTCATACATGGGGTGGATAGCCTAGGTATGATATATAAACAAAAGGCCGAGGAGTTAGAGTTAGTTCCTTGAAGACATTGAACACTTTCAGTTGCAGAAAGAAATTCAGTAATCAATAGTTTTCAGTGTGCAATTTATGATGTCTAACATTAAAGGAGATTGGAAAATGTTGAAAGTGTCACCAATTACCTATATAAAGGCTAAATCCTCCAGGAATGCAACCAGAAAACAAGTAAGTTTATAATTGCATTGTCTTCATGGATTCTGATCATACTTTCCTGTAACATCAGTGATACATGGGTGCACTTAAAATTAGGTAGCTCTAGGAATAAGAAGAGAATATAGAGGAATATTAAAATACAACCCTTCAGATGAGTTTTGAAAGCTAGATAATAGTAGAATGACCAGACAAGTCACAAATGCTTTTATGACATTTGCTCTTTCAGTCAGATCTAAAGGTTCACTATATGGGACTGACATATTTTGGGGGGTATCATGTTCTGAACACACAAATGAGGTGCTCTCTAAACTGCCCTGTCTCTACTGAGCTTTGTTTGGGGCAGGTGTCAGTCTTGAACAAAGCTCAAAATGTGCAGACCTCATTCTGAGACAAGGCCTCAATTCTTACAGACAAAGATGTAAGGAAGTGTAATCCATATTTTATACAGAATGGAAAAAGTGCCACAGTTAGAGAATTGTGGAAGGTCACATAAAAAACTTTATATTGAAACCAGGTGCAAAAGTCAATTCTCCTTCCAGCCCAGATTTTAAAAATCATTTCTTCTTCTCTGGTCTTTTTATTGTAACAGCATCTCTTGTTTGATTTGACATCTCACATTATCTTATTTTCTAAAGGCAGGGGGGAAAATGAGAGAATCTCTTCCCTTTGATTTGATATTACAGTAATAAGATGAAGATTTCATAGAACCCTTGTGAATAAGCAGCACCAGGGCCTGACCAAAGCTTTTCCCTTTTGTGGGGCAGTGCTTTGTGGTGTAACATCACCTGGTGGTAGGGAGGAGTGGAAACAGAGAAGAAATTCATTGAACAGCACAGATGCCATTATCACCATAAATAGCTAGAAAGAAGGTATCAGTTTAGGTGAGGTGAGAGAAGGAGAGAGACAGTATTGAGAGGAAACAAGCAGCACTTGTTTTATAATGATTGGGGAACTTAAAAGGGGCCTTATGATGTGAGAGAAGGGATTTATCCTCTCCCATTAAAAAACAGGAGCTGAAAATCTCTGAAAATCATGAAAAAGGCTCTCCAAACTGAAATAATGTGAACTCAAACTCCTCAATCCTCACTAGGGTTTGGTGTACGGCTGATTGTCTCTTTCTCCCTCCAGACCAAAGTTATAGATGAAAAAGGGGTATATACAGAGCATCAGACAAAGTACAAATTTCCCATCTCCCTTGTTAGGCAAAAACTCTCCTTTTGGGGTGTGAGAAAAGGGAGTTCATCTGATGGAACGCTGGATCTAAATCCTGCTCTTTTGAACTGACATAAAAGCATAGCACAAAATATGCTCCCATAAATGAGTTAGCCAGGATAAATTTATTTTGAGTCTTCATTTTGGGGGGGTGAATCAATATCTGGAGAATAAACCACAGTGAGCTGATTCAACTTGCATGAGAATATCTTTACCCAGACCTTTGCAATACCATCTGCTGTTTGCTCTTGTTACTGTTCTCATGAAGAGATGGCGAAACCTGGTAGAGACAATTGGGAAAGTAGAGTTGTACAGCTGATAATTCAAAAATTTTTCAACTTAGTTCTTTTCCAACTCACCAATTTCTTTTTTTGCTGGATTTTGTTCATGACAGCATCATGATCTTCATCAGGCAAAGCCGAGGTACAGAGTGATGAAGGAGATGCAGTGGAGTGACTGCTAAAAGCTTGAAATTTTGGTAGCATCATGGTAAAAGTAGAATCCATCAGACTGTTCTTATGAAACAATGAAAGCCAGTGAAAGCAGAACAGGTACTTCTTAACAGTGTCAATTATTTTCTTGTAGGTTTCCTCAATATGTTTTGGGACGTATCTTACCTGGTTTATATGGGCGTTATTCTATTTTCATAGATACTGTTACAAAATTAACAGGCTGTGTTTAATGGTGAATGTAAGTAGCAATATTTCAATTCTTTTAAGCAATTGCTATATTTAATTTCCTTATTCTTTTTGAGACCTTAGCTGGTTTTTTAATATCCATGATATAGCTTCATTCCATCTTTAAGAGATGGAAGATCTGCTGCTGCAAATATTTTCTGAATGATTTTAGAAACTGGAAGTAGATTTTCTTCCAGTTTTGCTGATTAACTCAAGTCCCGGGTTTACGTGTTTTTTTCTTACATGAAACGTTAGTAGAAAACACAGCCCATCCTTGGAAAGCAAATATGCATTTGGATTTGGGATGGAAAATTACCACAGGAAACAGCAACACAGAATTTCTGGGGTCACAGAGAGCTGGGTTTGGCTCCCATCTTCCCATTGTCTGTGCAAATCCAGCCACGTATAACATACAGATATCACCAAATCAACCCCTTGTGCATTCATCCTGCCCATCACCAAAACTCCCAGATTAAAAAGCTATAGCTCATTAAACAAGAAGGGAGGAGCATCTTGCCTTAGAAATATTACTGTCTGTCAGAGTTGCCTTGTTGCAGAGCGGAGACTTATCTGTAAAACCTGCACACAACCACTTCCTAATGATTTTATCCTGGCTCATTAGGAGAGCAGCTACCACTGAGACTTAAGAGTAATCAGGCAGCTGTACCAGTGACACAGCCACCATGCATCTTGGGGTGGCACATCAGCATTGACTGGACTGAAATTAGAAATTGTAAATGAGATCAAAGCCAGATAATACAAAGCTTGCAAAAAGTGTCCACGACATTGTCTGTCATAACAACTCCAACCATTTCCCTGCTGGAATTTTGTTGCCATTTGCTTTGCGTATTTCATTGAGGAAAAAAAGAAGTGTTGGACACTGTTTAGAGCAGTACACTTTGAAAATTTTGGATCTGAAGTTTGCATTACAAAGGATCATAATGAGTTATAGATTTGCTGAAAGTATCTGGAGTTCTTTCTTGCTTTTCTTTTACACTGTTCAGAACATAAGTCATGATTTTCCAGTCACCCATGAAAATTTGGTTTCACAAAGCTGGCCTAAGAAGTGAGCAGAATTTTGGGATTTCTTGGAGAGATAAAGCAACTGCATACCCACAACTTATAGCTAGGGATTTGGAGTAATTCTTAGAAATGTGTCCTTAGAGAAAGTTAATTTATTATGTGATTCGTGTTTTCCAGTTCGCATCACTTCAAGCTTGTGTATGAATATGTGAAAAACTCACCAAAACACACACAAAAACTCACATGAAACACTGAGAGCAAGTTCACAAATAGGGAGAAATTGTTTGAAGGTCATCGCCCTATATCTTAAAAAATCAAAGACCAATTCCTTGGAAAGAAATTAAAGGTTTTAGGTAAGGCCTTCTTTTTCCATGATGCCACATTTTGAATTTTTAGTTTTTTGACTCTGTCACTGGGAGAAAGAGAAGCATCTTTTAAAAGACTTTTAGGAAGAAAAAGGCACAAATACATTAGTTCTGATAAACACAGAAGAAAAAAATGCAATAATTAGAAGAAATTAATTAACCAACCCATCATGTTCCTTTTTATTTAAAAAGAAAACAGTCATAATTTTGTCCTTAAGTGACTCAAACTGTAAATCAAAATGCTGTGAGCAAACCCATACAATTACACTTGTTACTGTTACTAGACACACAATTAATCTTCTCGGTCATGTAGAATATATTAACTACACACTGAAAGATGGTGAATTTTGAGACTGCTTCATACACTAGAAAGTAAATAGTTGTAATAAATATTGTTCCCCATACATTGTTTGTTATACAAAAGTATCTACAATGCCACCAAAGTTTCTGCAGATTTAAAACTATTAATTCCTAAACCACATGTTTTATATGAGCAAAAATGATCATTTTTTCTGCTGTAATGAGATGTCCAGACTAATGGATGGGGGGGAAAGTAGTTTTCCTTACAAGCAATTAATGTCTGTTGCTCACACGGGGAGGAATAAACTTAATGATGCCCTGAAAGCAGTTGAGATTGGTGAACAGAAGTTCTACTTAAAAATGTCAGAGCACAGCTGTGCAGATTTTCCCTCCTCCATTTCACATTGCCTTCTAATGAGTGCAACGATGAAATTATATTATTATTATTATTATATTTTATAATATAATATATATTATTATATTATATTTGTATTAAGTTCATGTCATGCACGTAGGTTCTCACTTGCCAAGGATTTTATGTATTTTGTGATGCACAGAGCTGGAGTGACTGTAGTGAAAAGTTCTCACCTCACCCACCCACCTTCTAAAGACATCACAAATAACTTTAGTGCCATTTGATGCTGTCACCATCATTCCTTAGCTACCTGGTGACCTGATGGGGCAGGGGACAGGCTGCCTTCACTGCAAGGCACCAGTGACTGCAGCTGCCTCAGCTGAGGGAAAACAAACTGCCTTTGTTTTATTGGTGGCTTATATATATTCCTACATGGTATTTTAAAGACCATAAAGACCATATTATGCTATATTTTATTATATTGACTGTTTGAGAGTGCTGCACTCTTAGACTGGTATTAGGAATGCATTCAGTGGAGAGTTTACAGTTTCTCTCCTGAGTCTTTATACAACTTACAATGTTAGAGTGGAATACAAAATAAAGCAATGATAGACCTTTCCTGTAATTTGGTCCCCCATTGTTCATATTTTTATACAGAACAATGAGGTTTCACTCAGCAAGCGTTACTGCATTTTGATTTGGAAACACTTCAGATTATGTTTATTCGAAAATGGCATTTAAAACTTCTCTTCAGTTGGGAAACCACACTTCTGCCAGTAGAGACCACCCAGGATGGTAGCAGGCAATATATTCCAAATGGAGAGGCAGCTGTAAATGTTTTATCTCTCTTCCCACTTTGAGTGCTTTCCTCCCTGGCACTGTAAAGCTCTGCTGACTTGACGGGGCTACTGAGAGTCAGAATCTCTGACTGCAGATATATTACTGCACTCACAGCTTGAATACCTCTCCAGGGTAGAATTTCAGCTGTACAGAAGGGTTTCAGTTCTTTTTCCTATCTTATCTGTTAAAGAAGATATGTCAGGGAAGATAATATACTAAGATAAAAGAAAATAAGACATTTTTGTTTCCTTCATTTTCCAGTCCTTACAAACACAGCTTTTCCTGCAGTGCAACTCAATCTGCTTCTGGTTCTTTCTTACATAAATCCATGCTGTATTTTTGTTTCTTATATCTGTTTGATGGGCTTTCTCGAGGACCACACGGTGATTTTGAGGACCTATGCAAATGAAAATGCTCCCTTCAAATAATTTTTCTGCATTGATTCAGAACTGAACTTTGTAATATCCACCCTGTCTAAAAGCACCAAGGAGGAGGATCAATTAAAATCTCTGGAGGTTAAAAGTAGATACAATTTTTTATTATTATTATTATTATTATTATTATTATTATTATTATTATTATTATTATTTTCACAAAAATAACACATAAAAAATCAGAATGTGTTAAAAATCACACTGGTAAAACACACACACACACACAAACCCTCCCCCATAAAACCCCAAAAACAACAACAACAACAACAAAAAAAGGATTAAATTCCTGTTGGAAAAACTGAGAGGTTATGTATCTTTGGAAGAGGAAATGCATGTCCAGAGAAAAATAAAGGGAAAACCACAAGCAGAAGAGAAGTAAAGGGAAGGTTCGATACACCTCTTTATAAAAAATGGAAGTTGACCTGTTTTGATCTGAGAATAAACATTGCCTTTCAAATTCCAGAGGTTTGAAGGACCTGCCATCCTTATTCCAACTGACATTGGTACATTTAAGAACTCAATAACACAACTGACAAAAAGGTGCACGTTGCATGCTTTAAGTTAGTGAGGAATTGAATTAATGTAGGCTGATGTTTATTATGATGGCCAACTTAAGAAAATCCTCTTATAATCCTCTCGTAGGCATCTCAAAATTTTATTTGTTCCTTTAATGTTGTTCCAGGGTGGTGAAAGCCTTCCAGCCCAAACATACCTCGTTGATTGGCATGTTCAAAGCCATGTATGATTAAAAGGAAATAACTTCTCCCTGTTTGGAGTCAAATAGTTTCTCACACGGAAAAAAGACACAGAAAAACCTTGCCCTCTAGTGGCTGGAAAACTGGGAAACAGCCATAAATCCATGAATACTAATTGGTATCCATCCAGGCCAGATTTGCTTGTATCTTGAATCATTTCACTGGCTGGAATAACTGAAGTCTTCCTTGCTTTCAGATCTGAAAGAAGAAAGACAACCACAAGGCCCCTTACTGTTGGAACTCATTTTTCCTTGAAAGGAATAGAAAAAGTGTGGATGGAGTACTCAAAATTAAATGCTAATTAGGTTTTGGAACAAGCTGAAGCTGGTTGCACTTGTAGCCATCAGAATAATAGGAATATCTTGCTGTAATGTGCAGCAGTTTTAATTTTCCAATCTTTTCTTCTGGAAAGGCAGAAGGCAGACAATTTCATAGACAGCGTAATCCTCTTTGCAATTAGTAAGGAATCTCTGACTCTGTCTAATGTAAATCTATTGTCTTCCATTTAAAACTAAATTGCTTAATAAATAAAATAAAGCAGCATTAATAGAGAGGCATTTAAAGAATGCTAGTCCAGCGTTTATAGAAGTAACTCATCTTCTGGGTTTGCAATCTGTGTATACCAGGGCAGGAATTGGGAACTGCTCCTTTCTGCTCCCTGTTCTACTGCAATCCACTGGATTTGGAGATGGTTACTCTGCATTATCCCACTTTAAAAGGGTAATTAGGGCATGGCAGATACCTCTCAAACAGAAGAAGTAGAACCAAGCATAAGATTGTGAAGGATCATGGCTAATTACATTCTAGAAGGCACAGAATGAACAATCTTGTTTTTAATGTGTCTACTTATTCAAATAAATATCCATTACTATATTGACTTCACAGATGTTCAGTTGTGTGTCAAACAGGGGATTTCTCTCTTGTGACAACAAGGTTTTCACTTTTTTGCTCACTGTGGGATGGATTATGCCAGCCCAGTGTTCCTGGATGTTACTGAGCAGCCCATGTGGGTCAGCAGGAATCCAACTTTGGGCTGTTATGGGAGACAGTCTGTTTGTTTCTTTTTCCAAAGAATGCAGAATTGGTCTTTCATTGGCCAAACCTTATTTGCCTTACTCAGAAAATTTTCTTCCATAAAATTTAATGGAACTAACTTTAATAAAGCAATGCTTTCCATGCTGGATTGGAAAGAAACCAAGCTTTATTTTTCCTGGTTTCACAATGACTGAAAAAAGAACGATATATTTTTACAACACATCTCTTATTTGAAAAAACAATCACACATTCTCCTTTTGGAATACAATTTTTTTATTAGCTCATGCAAATTGTACACTGATTTTCAGGAGAGAGCTAACCACTGCTGTCAGTTGCTGCTATGTAAATAAAACAGTCAATTAAATGACAATTGTTTTAGACTGTAATCAAAATCTCTGACGCGTTACAACCAATCAAATGGTAAACATGCAAAGTTTTTTTTTGTTTTGGAATGTGATTTCGTTGTCTCAATTAGAAACCTCTCAGACTTGTTAATTCCCTGACTTTTTGCCCACTTTAGTCTTTTCCTTTCTCATTCTGTAGTAAAGTTCCTTTAGTGCTGTCTATGAGTTACTGGGGAATCCCATGTAACCAATAATATCAGTGCTTAATAAATTGGGTTATTTTCTCTGGATTGCCTGAAATTTGACAGAATATTGCAATTTATAATTCCACAGTAAATATTTTATTCAAGGCAGAATGTTCAACAGACTTAAATAATTTACAGTCTGAAAATGGTGTAATAGGCAATCTCTAATGGAAAAAAATAAAACATTGCAATATATCTTCAACATTTAATCATGGTGTACTTAAGAAATCAAAGCCTGTTATCAAACTATAAATAAATAAAAGTTATTCTCACAGCAATTTATTTTGTTTTTCAAAAGATAGTAAATCTAATAAAACAAATGACTGTTGGGGATCTTGAGAGGATTCTGGTTTTTAGAAATTAGGAAGTATATTACCTATTACAGAAAGAAGTTGCAAATTTCTAAGTTATCGTTAAGTCCTATTTAAGTCACAAAAAGAGAAATATAACAAAGTGAGAAATATAACACTGAGAATATATGCCTGGATATTTGCATGACCTTTGAACCTCAAAGTAGTTTTTCTGAAACTCTGAAGATTTTATATAAATTGATGTAAGATGCTATTTCAAAGAAGACAATGGAGAAACATAATTGTCCAACAACATATACACTGTGCAAATTTAAAACAGAAGTGTTTAAAACAGATCTGTTAGGGAAAAAAAAAATTGCCTCTATGCATGGCAGATGATGATATTACCAGGAAATTAATTGAATGGAATTTTAAGAAGGAATAATTTTGACCAGTATCAAAACTGTAGCTCGTGTTCCTGTGGAAAAGTACATTGGGTTCCACCGTGAGAAGATGTAATTAAAGTTGTACATCCTCATTGCAGGAGTTAAGCAACCCGTGATCAAAGAAATGAAGCTTAACGTGGTCCATTTTTAAGATATGGAAATGTAGATTTTTTTCCCCCAAAGGCTCTTTCAAGGCTCCTTAACTGCAACAGAAGGTCAAGGAGTTTCCTACAGCTCTGTTCTCTTCAGTACCTCATGGTTTAACCATTGCCACACAGGAGATGTTGTGGTTTACACCTGTAAACTTGGGAAATTTTGGAAAAATCTCAGAGTTTGACATTGTTGTCTTGAGCTGTCTGCAGCTCAAAAGTTATTTTTCAGTACATCAGCTGTGATAAACACTTATTTTTTCCTCTTAGAACTTTATGTGCAACCTTCTAAAGAAACAAAACCAAATATGGATGATGGGAACAGCTAAAAGAGGAGACAAAATATTCTCCCAAATACCCCACCCACTCTTAGACACCTTCCATAGAAACCAGTCCACAACACAAATATAGAGGTATGGAAATTCCTTATTTAGATCATCTGCAAATAAACCCCAAAACAACACCAAAAAATAGCCAAATAAATAAAATACCATCTCAAAACAAACTCGACAAAAATAAAATCAAGAAAAACCTGCATATTCCTCATTATATAATAAAGAAACAATGCCAATTATTCAAGGGACAAGCAATTTTAATTACATATGTAGGAAGCAGTTCTCCCATCTGCAGAGTAAAACACAAACCTTGCCCTCTCTTCCACCCTGCTCCACAAACCTGTGGCATTAAGAGTCTAAAACTCCAGCTGAAAAAATTGCATTTTAGAAGTCAACAACAACAAAAAACATCTGATCATTTCAATTGCTAATTCAGACATCCCCTGGTGTGTCACTTGGGTGAATTCTGTTCTAAAGACTGTCATTACACCCATATGTATTGGAGAAAATTTAAATATGTAAATTGAGACTAAACTTCATGACAGGGTCCAGCATAAAACTCTAAAAGTTTTATGCTCAAACTCAGTGCTCAAGCTTCTAAATGTACTTTATGCTCCATATCCAGAATAAAAACTGGCTGTTGGACCTGGTACGAACAACAAATCATCCCTGATCTCACAAATGAGATGTGTCCAGGAGATTTCTCTGGAGGTCAAAGCTGGATTGCTGTGATGCCCAGGAATTGTGATTATCCTCTTTGCTCAGCTGAGCATGAGCCAGGCAAGTGGCCCCTGGTGCCTTGTAAAGGGGAGGTTGATGTCACCCAGGGAGGATCCACGACTGCACCACGGCTCTGCCAGACCCTGGTTTGATGGGGAATGTCTTGGAGAATGCTGCTGGAGATGCCTCAAGGCAGAGGGTGTTCCTCAGTATGGGAGTTTCCAAAAGGGAGAAATATAAAGGAAGAAGTTTTCTGTCAAAATGGCATTTTTTCATGCAGATCAATAAATTTCCCGCTTAGTCTATGAAGCTTGTGAATTAAATCAAAGGATTAGGAGACACTGGAAAACACTGAACAACAGAATATTGGAAGAATCTTGTCAACACCTGCAAGGTGAAGTTAGTACAAATACAACTCCAAATAAACCTTTTGATATTGTTAGAGGAGAGATCCTTTCCCACAAATACTTCTTCCATATCTCATGGGTTTTTATAAGAAAATTCATCTCCAAATAGGCTGAGAAATAGCTGTTTTAATTTAAAAAATTATTGCCCCAAAGGATGCTTAAGTGCTTTCCAGCATTCATACTAACAAGCTAGGGTCAGAAAAGTGCTCAAAAACCTCAAGCAAAGCTACAGCTAATAAAGAATTTATTTGGAAAGAGGAGGACATTTTTGATGTGAGGATGTAGCAAATCCAATAAAAGTTTACTAGCCATAGAACAGCCATACCCCAAAAGACTTCAGAAAAGAGAATTTTGATTCTGATAGTAGATTATGTAAGAGTCCCCTTAAAATCAAAGAAATTTTTACATTTTCTCGGCTGAAATCACCTTCAGAAGCCTGTCCCATCTATACACTGCCTTTGGCAAGATTGGAGGTAAAATCTAGTGCCAAAACCTTATGGAGGCAACTAATCTGGAACACAAATTCTGGTTTCAGAAATATCAGTAGTTATATGATGAATAACTTGATGAAAGCAGCGTAAAACAAAGTTTGCTTGGGTTTGTTTGGGTTTTTTTTGGTTTTTTTTTTTTTTGGTTTGGTTTGGTTTTTTAGAAGACCAAATGTCCACTTCTGGTGCTGAAATTTCATCTCCAACAGATTTTTCTATGAAGGGAGAAGGGAATGGGGAGAGGACCAGGGAGAGAGACAAGGTGAGAGAATGTAAATTCTCAGGTCAGGATGAAGTGGTTTGCTCCTAAATTACATGTGCTCCTAAATTCCTAGTGGCAAAAGATTTTTTGAAATTCCAATTGCTGTTAAATGTTAATGCTTATTTTGTTTTGTTTTGGTGTTTTGTGATATGTATGCATTTTAACATCTCTAGAGATTTAAAATAGAGTGAATGGGGGAGGAGTTGAACTGCCTCTCTTATATTTTTCACTTTTCCCACTTCACACTCCTTTAGTAACAGTGCCTTTTTAGATAGGGTCAGATGATGTAAAAAAAAAAGATGTAAAAAAAACAAGACAAAACTACAAAACCAAAAAAACCACAAACACAAAACCCCTATTCCATTTAATCCACTTAACGTAAAAAAATTATTAATTATAGATTTCCATAAAAACCCTTTAGTTATGCAAGTCCTCACTTCCCAGCCTTAGGTATTTGTAACACCACAAAATTATATTTGGATTAATGTATCTGAAATACAAGCTTCAGAAACACCTTAAAAGTTCGAGTTGTCCAGTACTATCTTTTGCTTTTTCTTGTTGTCTAATGGGATAAATTTTACTTTGGATGTCCAAATAACTTTCTTAGCTCTTTTATTTTCTTTTTTCCCTTTGGTGTCATTCTAGGAATTACTTCTTGTGTCAAGTGCAGTTGTATTGAATAGCAAAAAAACCCAAACAAACAAACAAACAAACAAACAAAAAAAAAGAAAACAAAAACAAAACCCAAAACCTTTAAGTTGCTTGAAAAAGATGTAGTGCAGCACTGCATATTTCCAACGCTTGTAGAACCTGGCTGCAGGCTTTGCCAGCCTGGATTCTGAATTTACAGAGCACAGCTGCTGACTGCTGCAGCCTCTCAGCATTATGTGCATTCTGAACAATTCTTCCCTGCACTGATCCCAGTCACTGCTCCTGTTTGGAGAGCTTGGCTCTGCAAAAAAGAACATCTCCAATATTGCCTTTCACAATGGTGTCAGTGAAGCCTCAAAACAGCCACACAAACAATTTGTTCTTCCTTACCTGGTCACTCACAAATGGTTGGTTTTACACTCTGCTTTTGTTTCTTATAATTAGATCCATATCCAAAATCTGTAATAGAAGTGCAAATATTCCAGGACACTGTTGGTTGAAGCAACTTTTCAATAGATACAAGTAACCACCACACGTCATAACTTATAACTCATAACATAAAAAATCTGAGTTTTTCAGGGTGTAGACCCTGTCCATTAATCCTCTTTTAGTAAGTGCAGCTATTTGTAGCTAGAATAAGATAATACACAAAAGAATGTTTGATAACCACCAGAGGCAGAGTAATAATTCAGTATTTTTGAGCAGCTACTAGAGGCAGAAAAGTCATCTTTCCAGGCTAAGTCTCTGTTACACAATCAGGAAATACCCAAAATATGAATTAAGGGTGAATGACAACTTTTCAGGGACAAAAAGTGAGAAGAAACCACTTGAGTGCCCAGTAGCCAATAAATCACCATAGTCCAGAACTTGCCATGTTTTATTCCTCTTGCATATTACAGAGGTGGCTGGAAAAAACTCCCTGCAGGAAGGTTTTACCCACGCTGCTGATTTAATCAAAATGTTCTACAAAGGAGTTTCCTTCTCATTGTTTTTGTTTTCATTGAGGTAAGGAGAGTAATCTTCTTAATTTAATGGTCTGCAGTCAAATTTGCAGTTCTCCTTAAAATAACTAACAGAAAAGCCACACACTCACATGAAATACTGGATCTGTTCTTAAATATTTCGAGGGTAAAAAAAATGTAAGTAAAATGGTTGTAAAAATATGAAGAGGAGATATTACCATAAAATCAAATTGTTGGTCAAACTAGGAATATATTTTCTCAGTATTTTTGATCCATTTTAAGAAGCACATGTTAAAGTTTTATGCATTCTTCTTAAACTAATACTATTTTGGAGACCAATTCTAATATTTTTATCTACTATAATTTACTCTCTCACTAATGCATAAAGATTTATCAAGTTTTTTCCATTTGATGGAGTCTAGAAATAAGAACATGTCAGGCATTAGAAAGCAGACTTTTTTTGTGCAATACTTTCAAATTCAAGTTGGAAAGATTTAAAGGTGTTTCTGTTGCTGCCAAGGATATTTTTCTAGATAAAGTAAACACAGCTTGCATGAACTAGAGAGGTAATAGGACAGATAATGACACTTTCTGCTTTGAATTAGATCCAACCACTTCAGTAGGGCGAAATTATCATTACCTTAAATGACTCAACTCATTTGTGTCTGGAATTTCAGAGCAGTGATTTTAAAGTTTTAAATTTTATAAGGTCTAAAATGATAGCTAAAATTCAATTGTCTTTAGCTTTTCAATGATAAAAGGAAACAGTCCCACTTCATTCTCTATTAGCTAATATAAATTGTCTGGAATAAACACGAAGCCAGCTATCAATGTATTTTAACCACACTTTGAGTTTTACAGCAGCACTTAACACAAATAGCTTTTTTTTTCTGATAGTTTGGCTACAGACTTCACCGAAAAATTATTTCTTTTTTATAGTAATACAGTGTTTTTCTTCCTGGGCTAATGTTGCATATTTTACTACCTGGAACAGATGTGTTGAAAAGCTTAAAAGGACAGAAACATCTTCCTGGTGCAGTTCAGGTGTTCATTTTATAAATGCAGGGTAGAAAATTCCTTTTCCCATTTTAGCAGGTCACTAACATGGTGCAGCCAGATCACAGCAAAGACCTCCTCTCAAAATTCATTTGAGAATCCTCCAATCCTTTTGCCTCATGGAATATTCATGGTCTCTCTCTATATATATGGGTTTCTCTGTTTACTTTGCTTCCTGTTTTATTACATCACCTTGCTGGCACAGAAACAAAGGGACTCTTGGAATTGCCCAGATTCAATTTTAATCAAGGGGAGTGAGGATAACTATAAAGGCACTTAAATCAGACCCAGAAATCAAAACAGTCTATTTTTAGCCATGTGATATAATCATACAGCTATGTTCCTGAGGTTTTTTAGGGTGTCAGTATTACAAACAAAATTAAATTTAGATCTTCATAAGAAAAGACAGAGATGGAAAGGCTGAGTAATTTTAGGTGTGATTAAAAATATATATATATAACTACTTTTTATTAATATTTCCATTTTTGCTAATAAATGATCTCCAATTCTTCCTGAAGCCCATGTAAGTGACTCTTGGCAGTACATGTCCCTCTAGTGGCATCATGTATGTAAGAGACAGCCATAAAAGCTTAGTCCTGTTTCTCATTCCTAATCCCTAAAACAGTTAAAATCTACCAACAAAACGAGCATAACAGTACTGAGCTTTAAACTCATTTGATAGTCCCAGTGACAGTTCAGATTGTGTTCATGTTATTCACAATATGCATCTTTAAGATTAATTTGTTTCCCTGAAAAATTAGCTTTGTTGATAGCACTTAGTATTTGGAGCAAGGTGTGTCAGGTCACCACTAATTCTGAAATATTAAGAAGGAAAGGACTCTACATTCTCACCTGTTTTTTGGTTTCTGGCTACAAAATAATTTAAAATTGTTTTGTATTTTTAAAGCTGCTTGTTTAAAGCAGTCAGAAGTAATAGATTTTTTTTAAAAGCAGTGGCAGTGGCAATATTTTATTTCATCTTTTTCATCTCCATTTTCCCTAAGACATTTGCCCTAAGACTTCTTAGGGCAAAACCCATTAACTTCTGCCTACTGTTAACTTGCAATATAGCATTAGATAAACATTTCAGAATTACCAGAAATTCACCTGGAAAAAGATGTTTTAAAAATTTAGGCTTAGATATTAACAGCATCTGTGCCAAGATATTTAAAATTCCTGCTTGAGTTATTATGAGTGACTGATTATCCCATGATCAGCAGTTCAAACAGATTTGCTCTCTTTCAAAGGCTGTTTTTCTCTTAGAAGCAGCTACATTTCTAAACTCAAATGTCTAGTTTATACTTCTTTAATTGCTGTTTATTGCCTTTTATGTCCAGTGATTATGGATGTCTTTCAACTTCTGGAATTAAACAAACATCACAGATCAAAAGATAAGGTTATTCTTACTGTGTAATGCTAAATAATAATTTAAGATTTTAGTTACTTCTTCAGTTGTTAGGTTCCCAGATGCACCACCTACCCTTTAGTATTGTAGTTTTCTCCTATCACATCAGCAGCTGATGACTACAGTAAGTACATTTAGCCATTTTTATTTGCAGAAGTATCTTACTCTTCACAGAAATAATGCTGGCATCCAGGTAGACTCCTTAAAAGGCTTTTTTTTAGAGACCATTGTAATTCATGTTCATTCTTACCTGATCTAGTAATTATTAGCAAAGCTGACAAGGTGTTTAAGGTGATCCAAATTAATAGATTTCAGGAACCAAAATGGAACATTTTCTGGTTCGTATCAGGTTTGGGAGGCAGTTTTAATTATCTTTTAATGCTTTTAAAAGCATTGTCCTACTGGAGGACTCTCAGTTTTCACTACATTCAGTGGACAGGATGGTCACAGCTGATGCTTTTTTGAGTAGTGTGGATTGGAGATAAAATGTACAGAATGCAATGTTGACAAACACTTGTTCCTCAAAGCCTGTGAAGAACACTCTTTACCCTGACAGGATGTTTTCAAACAGCCCATGCACACTGGTGATTTTTGTACACCTTCCACAGCAGCACAGTAAATTATACTGTGGATAAGCCCTGGTGAATAGAAGCAGCCATGCATCTAGGAAGGGGGTGTTAAAATCCTGTTCCACATTATTAGAAAACACTGCAAGGATTAGGAAGAGGCAGCCAGATGAAGTTGTGGCAGGGAAGGATCTTAGCAAAGTCAGGCAGAAGTTCTTAAGTTCTCAGGAAATAATGATTCACAGCAAAGATGAAGTCACAGACACCTGTGTAGATACAATCATTGAGGGCAGGGGAGTTTCAAAGTTTGAAGTAAGCCGTCCAAGGGGTTGGTAGCACAAAATTGTCATACACACCTTGGATTTTAATTTATTTATCATTACTATTACTATTACTATTATTATTGTTGACTTCTTTGCTAAAAGATAACTAAGCTTTTTCACATAAATTTTTAACAGAAGATGCATTTTCTTGATTGCCTTCCTCTTAGATCTGTGACTTTACCATTTGTGGTTTAGTAATTCTAGGGAGTTTGTCCTCTATAATGATATGTGATGAATTTCACTTCATTTGTATCAGATTTAACAGCAGGATAATTGGTTCTTTTTGTTATTTCCACTCCAGTTTAGTTCTGACTGTCACATATACCTGAACAGACCTAACTAATATATTCACAATGGCAAGTGGGATCTCTTTTTTTATTCAGAGCAATCCTCCTGGTTCAAATACCCCTTACAGAGCTGTCCTTTTAATTTGGTGGAAATTGAAGGAAGCAAATCTGCAATCTGACACTGTTACACAGACAATTGATAAGTGTGGGTAAAATTAGAAAAATGTTAACCAATTCTTTCTCATTTACCAAAGTTTCAGTTAAAATCCTTATGGCTTTGGCATTGAAAAACTCTGGAAGGTCTTTTGTTTCTTACTTCCCATCAATAATGTGCTCTGTTTTTCATTAATGTGTGTGATCGGTCAAGCAAGAAACATATTCCAAAACTTTATTCTCATAGGAAAAAAAAAAAGTACTTAGAGGAAAGGTTATTGCAAGATGAATGGGAAGAGAGATGCTCACATTCCAGGAAAGGGATCAGACCTTTTTTAAACTTTATGACCTGTGGTCACTCCCTGTTTTACCCATTCCTACAGGATCTGTTCAGCTACCTGTGATTAACATTGACTCCAGTGACAGTGTCACAGCAAAGGGTCAGAACAGAATCGAGTTTGTCCTCCTGAAACTCACACAACAAGTGATGCTGGTAATGCCTTGCTGTCTCACTTGATTTTAGAGCCCTGAGCACTCTAATCCTGTGCATTGAATGAGGCAGAGATCAGGCACTAAACCATATAAACCTCTACTAGCAAAGTAACACATTTACAGCGCTTATTTACAAGACTAACGCTCAAGTCTTTATTTTTAACAACTTAGTCCTTGTCACTTTGACTGAAATTATTTTATTAAAGTAAAGATAGAATTTCCAAGGTTTTATAAAATAGCCTTGCAGACACATAGCAAGGTTATTTGAATATTTCCTTAATTCTTTATCACGAACAGCACTTGGAACCTTATCCTTGTACCTATCTGTTGATCACAATGTCCCCACCCAGCATCTAATAATGGAAATACCTCATTTATAAAAACCATAAGAATGTAAACAGCTGGGAAATTCACATATAAAAATTATGGAAGTAGCTAAACTTTGAGGGTGTTCCTTCAGTAGTACATATCAGTATCCAATTTGTTATCAACTTTATAATCTCTAAAATCTAAAAATCTTTAAACACACATACATAAGGATTAAATGGTCTGTCTGAAGGAATGAACCCAGGTCTCCTCACAGTTATGCGCTAAATTCTCTTGGATATCCAAATAAATGCATTCCTCAAATATCCAATACATGAGTTATCATTGATGGTGGAAGGCAACATGATGTCCAAGCAAAACTATAATTTTTAGACCTTCTGACACTAATGAATATTGTGTTTAAAAGTGTTAGATATTTTATGGATATTTTAAGTAAATAAACTCGATGACATATTGCCATTTTGCAAAGTTTGTGTCTCCATCCCAAGACATCTTTTCCACATTTTAAGGGCAAAGTGAAGGCTGCCTGAGAGATCCGAATTTACTGAAGTTATGGTGACTGGCTACTTCCTATATGTCAGTGTGAGTGTGTGCCAAGGACAGATGTTTTCATATCTGGGATAGTCTGTTTGATGCTGATACTTTTCCCAAATTAGTTACAATATTTGGGGTTGAATTTAGGACTAAATGGTTGCAGCAGATTAGTTAGGTGGCACAATGAAGGACCTTTGCATATAACTAAAAATAATTTATCATTTCCAGGGGTTGTTCAGGCTATATCACCTGTGTTTTCACAATCTGTCCCCCATGCCTCACACATGATTACAGCCTTTACCAGTTTTGTAGGAGAATTGGTTCTTGTGGAGGAGGTCAGATCAGCTCGTGCAGAAATGGATCTATCACATCCCACCAGTTGGTAAAATAATGCAAATATGTACAGGAGTCACTGTTCCACCACAACATTAATCTCTGGTAACGACAAACACATCCTCTCAGGTGCCTGAAGCAATTCCTGCATTAAGCTGCAGTTGGATAAGGGCAAAATGATCCATCTTTATAAGCCTGGTTGTTTGCCTTTATCGTTATTTGTACTGAGCCAGCGTCAACGTTTTCTCATTTTCATCTACAAGGCAGAAATACCGAAAGGGAAAAACAATCAGGGAGATTTGAATCTTTAAGCAGATACAGTAGTAGTTCAAGTAAAACAGTATATAGCCACAGGGTTTGATTTCAGAAGGAATATCTACTAAATGTGAAAATGTTTCCATTTTTCTAAGTATTATAAATCTCAAGTAGGGTATTTAGATACAGACAGCTCCAATTTGTCCATAGCTAATGCCATAAAAAACGCAAAATTCCGGTTTTATCAAAACCTACAAGACCAATTAATATTTCTGGACTTACTTTTGGTTTCACCATTTATATGGATATGGTATAAGTTTTAAGTTCTTGCCTCTTCATAAAAGGGTCCAAAATTAAGTCTCTTTTAAAGTTATAAACATGGGGGGTGTGTTAAGGTTTAGCAATAATCTTTCAATGGAAACCTGAAATGTATTTCATTATAACTGGGCTCATAATCTTTTTAATGTCACCCAAAATGTTAACAGCATTACCATTTCACTTTCAGTCACAGTTGCATTCACTGTTACTTCTAATGGCTAAACAAGTATCCTAATACAACCATTAATTGGTACTCCATGTTCTCAGAAAAGAACCTAAGAGGATTTATGTGCTGTTAACCCTAAATCTGCTAATTTGCAGGAGATAAAGAGCTTGGACCCAGGCTCGTTGTGTGCCCTGACCTCATCACTCTCACTTACACCCAGGGGACCTTTTGGATAGAATGAGTAGAATGTGGTTCACTTTCTAGTAACTAGAAGGTTGTTGTCTCTTTTTCGTTTCAAAGTATTTTATTTATTTTATAATTTTGAGACCCAACTCAATTTGCAATTTACTCAGCTGGAATTATTTAATTTAGTGAGATGGATAAAACCTTTCCATAAAAGTTTACCTGCTTTGGACTTCAAAGTTTGATTAGTCTGTAATTCTGGCCTCTCTTGCATTTTAATTCAGATGCTACACATGCACATCTACATCTCTGAAAATACCTCTGCCAACACCATGAGGAAAAGTTTGGCTCCTTCACTCTCGATGAGGCCAAAATATTTACTTTTTGTGGTCTAGATGTTCCAATCCTCTCCTTCAGGATCTGTGATTTAATTAATTTTTCTGTTTTTATCTGGAATCCCTTTGCTCTGCCACAGCAAGATTACACTCACTAAATTTAAATATTGAAAATATTCATTGCCAACAATTTGTTATTCTTGAAAGATTTCCAGGACAATTTTATTACTATTAAACCTAATGCAAAACATAAACTTCTTAGACTAGCTATTGCTTTGCCTATTAATCCAAATAATTACATTTATTTGAAGAAACTGCAAGTGAAAAGTATGGAAACCAACTTTGCTGTAACACTGCTTTAGAATTTGAAAATATTGTTTATTTTATAAATTAATGTGGAAAGGTAAATGGAAATACTGGAATTGAAGAGGTGTTGTCATACAGGTATTCCTGTAACATCAATGGGTAAACTTAGAAAAATGTCTAGCATTTTTTGTATATCATATAATCTTCTAATCTTGGTATAGTGAAGAAATAATTTGAGGCAGTTCTATGCCTGTGCATGTAATGAGATGGGGATGAAACCATACTGCACTTTTTATCAGTAATTTCCCTAAAATGTGGTTTAGTATAATTGGTTCATTGTCACTTAATTAAATTGCACAGTGCAGAGTGTCAGAATTAGTGTGCTCACTAATGGGTCAGAAAAGGTCCAAACCATACACAAGCCAACTGAAAAGAAAAATGTAATCTAGGAACAGAACCTAAATAATTAACAGGCAACACTTGGCCAATGACTCTCCTGTACGTGTAGGAATCATTGCCTATAACAAGTGTTCTGCAGCACTGTAAATTTGTAACTAAAGCGTTGATGTTGGCTCTGTAATTCAAATAGTATTTTAGTGTCAGAATTCAATTAGCTATTTACCCTGCTTTTAGTATTCTTGTCTTTCTAGAAGATTTGTTGGAATGGGCATTTTTCTTTATGAGTCTCATCCTTTTTTTCTTTTTTTTTAATCTCCTTCTGTATCCACAACAGGAGAGAAGCCTCAGAACTTATTAAACTTCTACTCTGTTTCCCTTGATATGTGATAGAAAATTGTTAAAATCTGCAAATATTTAAAAGCACTTCATGTGAATTGCTGCACATACCTTGAACATATTTGGGGACTACGGTAGGAAGAAGAAACATTGATAATGATCTGATGTCAGCCTGTCATTAAACACACCAAAACCAAAGATGTTGACAAAGTAAAAGGCCTGCTCATTCATTCAAACAAACAAACAAAAAACCAAACATACATGTACAATTCTACAGACACAAGAATATAATGTATAACAAAATAGAATTCACTTTATAGGTGTTATAGGAAAGTGTAATTTATAACCCTGAATAAGAGAGATACTGTTGGAAGGTTCATTTCTGGTTACACTGCCAAATCAGCAGTGTGTTCTATTCACTAAAAAAGCTCTTGCCTCAGACTCCAAGAGATCAATAATACATTGTGTTTTCCTTAGTACACAGGCTATAGTTAAAGTCAGCAAGTGAGAGGGCTACTCTTTAAAAAATCCTAATGCAGGTGTCTTGGTCCAATCATCACAGCATTTTTAGCATCAGCAAATCCTAAGGAGTGCTGCATGGAAAAGGCGTTTTAAGTTCATTGTAAATCTGTTCTTGGTCAGTGTCCTAATTAAAATGTTTGCTTTGATCACATTAAAACACAGACAGTAAGGAGTGATGGTTCATAGGACTAATACACAATACAATACTGTATGGTAAGAAGTGTAAATGAAAAATTAATGGCTTTTGGGGATTTTTTAGAGAAAGTCAGAGTTTTGTTATAATTCACAGCACTAAAGATAAATCATGTATAGTTAATTACCCAAAGAAAAAAAGGATAACCTATTATGTGCAATTTGTATCCTGTATTTCCTGTTTGTATTTGTTTATTATAACAGAAAGATTATCCATTTGTTTAAGAAAATAATGAAAATAGAACAGATGTTTTTCTGTTCACAGGGCAGATGCCATTCTGGCTTGTTTTAAGTATGGTAATATATGGAATTCCTTGCTTCTACAAAAACGCACTCTCTAGAAATCTGAGGATTAAGGTATTCAAACTGCAGCTCTTCTTCTTTATTTTACCTGGTGCAATTAAACTGTTTAATAACTCAAAGTTTATTATACAAAGTGGCATAAGTTTCGGGGGGAAATGTAAAAATAGGACTCTAGGGGTTTTATATTTAATAATTTTGTCATCCTTTATTATTGCATTTAGTACATTCGCATACATCTGAAAAAGCACAATGGTTAAGATTTTATTTGGAATTCAAAACAATACACAAAGTTATAAAAAATTAATCTGTGTGTAGATGAATGAGCACTGTTCTCACAAAGTTGTTCCCCTGGAAATTCTGTTAAAATTCAAATTAAAAGCTGGTGCTGTGGAGGGAATGCCACCCATCCTTTTTAGCTGTTTGGTTCCTCAACACTTTCCTGTGATTTGTGGAGTTCAAGGCTGGCAGGAGGCAAAGCTGTGAGAGGAAACACACTCATTTTGTCTATGCTCTTGTCACATCTCTCCCTGCCTCCTTTTTTGTATTCAGCTGTAGTCTGACACCACTTGTAAAAGCAATGGAAATGGGAAGCCAGACCTTCTAAGCCCCTTGAAGGAGGAATTGCCTGCCTGATGTGCACACAGGAGTACATGAGGATGCACAAGTGCTCACAAGTGTCTGGAGATATAAATGCACAGATATAAGTATATAAATACACGTGCTACTGGAGTTGTCTGACCAAAGCCTGGTGTAAAACCCCAAATCTGTACCATGCGACAGCAGAAGTGAGGGAAGGCATCTCGGTTCACTTCTGCTGTGCTAATTAATTGGCCTTTCCCATTAATGTGTGAAAATTTTTTGACTGCTCCAAATGACTCACCTTCACCTGGAGCCCTCTATACAGGGTGTCCTGCATTAATGTTTTATGGCAGTCTGGCTGGGAAGCATCTTACTGCTCAACCAGGAACTGCAAAAGAATTAAAGCCTGAATTCTCACCCCCTACCCAAAAAGCAAACCTTGGTTGGTTAGTGCTACTCACCTTTTGGCTGTGTCAATTCTAAGCCAGAACAGTATTGAGACTCCTAGCGTTAGAATCATTTATGTTGGAAGGGATCTTTAAAGGTCATCTAAACACCCAACCACCCAAATTCCAAAAATTTAACTTTCTCCTTTTACCTGTCCTTGAACCTAAGGCAAAATACTTATCACCCTTTCACTTTTTTGAAATATTTCCTCAAGCTTTTCTTGTTGACCTTCTTTTTGAATAAAAGTTTTCCTCATAAGACATTGTTAACACAGCTAAATATAGGAAATATTGCAATGTTCTAGGCTCGCTGCACTCTTTAAAGACCCCTTCAAATACCCACAAAGATGTATTTCTGTGTTGGCTTTGCTCATTGAACAACTCCTCTGAAAGTAATCCTTAAATTAATAATTTTTAAAACATTCTTTGTTCTTGCATTACAAAGCTAAGTGTTTTCATACAAAGCTTCTCTGAACATCCATTTAGGCACCTCAGCAGGAACTTTGCTATTCTCTAGTGCAGACTCTTGCAGCTGCATTACCCACTCACTTCAATGGGATTTTTGAACACTGGGAAGCATTGGGAATTAGCTTTTCTCTTTTTTCTTTTTTTCCCCTCTTGCTTGTGGATTTAGACACCTGGTTCGATTCATATTCAGAAATACTGGTATCAGTATCTTCCTTAGGGGTTGGGTTTCTTTTTTCCCCCCTGCCTTTGTAGAAATCCAGAAATTGAAATGCTTGATATAATAATAATAATAATAATAATAATAATAATAATAATAATAATAATAATAATAATAATAATAATAATAATAATAATAATAATAATAATAATAATAATAATAATAATAACCACCTAGGCCGGGATTGGAGCGTGGCGAGAGTGCAGCACTTGCACAGGGCGCCCATCCCAGGTGCCGGCTCACCTGAGCGAGGGGGGCGTGAGCAGCCGGCAGATCAGATCAGATCAGATCAGATCAGGAGGAGCGCACACATACCCGAGGCGGCATCCCCAGCCCTGCACAAGCTGCTGGTAGCTGGCAAAGAAATTAATTAATTAAAAAAAAAAATGTAAATGTTCCGGGGATGCCCGGGCGCGGCCGGCTCACGCTCGCTTGTCCTTTGCATCTCCTGGGTGTAACTTTACGGAGCATCGGCAGCGCGGTGCCGCCCCGGGCGGGTCCCCCTGTCCCGGGAGCCGCCGCCGCCCGCGGGTGGAGGGAGGCCCGCTCCCCTCGGAGCGGCGGCCGCGGCCCTTCCCGAGCCGGGCTGCGCTCTGCGCTCTGCCCGTGCCTTGTCCGCTAACCCCCTCTAGCGCCGAGCCCGCCGCACTCGGCCCGGAGCTGCCGGCAGCGCCGAGGCGAGGGGGCGCTTCCCGCGCCCGCCTCACGCACCGCACCGCGCCCCGCGCTCCCCTCGGGCGGGCAGCTGAGGAGGGGCCGCCGCTCCGACGCTCTCCTTCCATCCCTCCCTCCCTCCCCCGCTGCCCCCGGGCGCGCCGGGCCGCCCGCTGGCTGGCGGGGCGCGAGTGCCGGAGCGCCCCCGGCGCGGGGCCGCGCTGGCTCCCGGCGGACCCGGCACCCGCCGGGCTGCGCGCAGCGGGGCGGCCCCGCGGCCGCGCCGGAGGAGGGGGCGAGCAAGAGCTCCGCGGGCGGCAGGGGAGCGGCGGCACCAAAAAACTGCAGCCGGCAGCGCGGCACGCAAATCAGGAGGGAGCAGCGAACATCACACCAGAGCCGCCTGGTTTCTGATTGCTCCGCGGCAGAGGGGGAGAGACAGAGACTGACTGAGAGGGGCGAGCGGCAGAGCCGGGCACGGCGGCGGAGGGTCGGGGATGCCGCCCTGCAAGTTTCCTTGATGCATTCCGGAGCGTGAGGAAGACTCGCCAGCCCTTCTCGCCCTCGTCGTGCTCCACCTGGGGAACCTGAGAGCTCATCGGCGCTGCCTCCGGCCGGGGATGCGGGGCACCGTGCGGCACGGCCGGGGGAGGAGGCTGCTGCCGCGCAGGAGGCTGCTGAGGCTGCCAGGGGCGCTCCTGCGGGGCTGAAGGTGCCACCGGCCCGAGCCGGCGGAGGGAGCGGGGCGCGATCCCCACCCCCGGCCGCCGCGGCCACCGCCTGGAAGTTGCCGGAGCTCTCCCCGTTCCCAGCGCCGCCGCCCCTCGCGGCAGGGCGGCAGCGGGGTCCCGGCGCCCCCGCCCGCCCTCGCCCCCCGCGCCGCCGCCGTGCCCCGGGACCCCGGCGGTGGATGCGCCCGGCCCGGCCCGCGCAGCCCCGGGCGGCAGAGCAGGCCGGTCCCCGCCGGCCTGAGGGAGCACGGGCAGCCTCGGCGGGCCGAGGTCGCGGGGCGCTCGGCGGGCACCAGCCATGGGGTGTAGTGAGGTGAGGGCATTGCTCTGGAGAGTCGGCCTCTTCCTCCCCCTGCTGACAGCGAGCCCCGCCGCCGCCGGGCACGTCGCCAGCAACCACGGTGAGTGAGGGCGGCCGCGGGTGAGCTGCGCTGCGGGCTCCCCGCAACTTTGCGGCGGGCGAGGGGATGGAGGGAGGGGACCGCACCTGCGGCCGCCAGCTCGGCCTCTCCCGGCCCGGGATGCGGGACCATGGGGATGCGGAGCCTCGGGGATGCGGGGCTGGGCTCCTCCTGGCGGTCACCCCTTCCTGCCGCCCCCAAAAGTTGGGTGTTTGCGGCCAGAGGAGCTCCGCTGCCGTCCCCCGCCGGGGATAACTCCGCGGCTGCCGGGAGCTGTCCGCGGTGTCCCCTGGCACTCTCAGCCGCCGGGATGTGGGAGTGAGAACAGGGAAGCGAAAGTTGCCTCCTGACGAGGTGGAGCGGTAGCATCGTTTTGTTTGAAATGCGGGTTTGCTTCGGTTCTGCCGAACGCAAGTCCTATAGAATGGGTTTGAGAGAGCTCATCGCGCCTTAGGGAGGAATGCTGCTGGGGAGCGAAATGTTCAAAGGTGCCTGACTGCCCTTAACAGCTAATTTCTGCATACTCCGGGCTGATAGTCTGAAAAGCCCCCATTTAAAAGCTTTGTAACAGGTGCATGCTCATCAGGTCGCACCGAAGACGGTATTTTAATTCTTCGGGTTGTAAGGTGTGCGTTTTAGAAAATTACCTCTGGAGTAAGAAAGGAATCATTCTGGTTATAGGAATGAAAAATGCGTAGCACGCCCAGAGGATACAATATTTTGTTAGGAAGAGCTGAAAAAAAAAAAGAGCCCAGACCTGATTATGAAACATCATGTTACATGTTATCAAACATCTGGATAGAGCAGAGAATTTCCTGAACTGCTTGTTTTATGTGCATCTGTCTATTGAAGTTGCAGAGGATGCATCTATTCCCACAGTATGAGAGGCTTCTGTACCAAATATTGTTTTTGTACAATTTGGCTCTTTTGAGGTTTTAGTGTGATGTGGCTGAAAATACAGAAACTGAAGGGTGGCTCTAAATGTTGCTGCTGACAGAAATTGCTTTACCTGGTATGTTAGAAGGAGCTTTGAAATCGACAATGGTGGAAAGTAACGGTGAAAGAAAACAAACTGAGTTTCGTCCTGGCGTACTATCCAGCATGTAGTTCATGTATTTTCACAGTTTTGTTCGGCAGTGCTCTTTGTATCGACCTCAGTAACAGTAAAATCAGAGAATAAGATCTCTACAAAATAGGGAACAACTACAGTATGGCCACAAAGCCCCTGTGCAATCAGGCTGAGTTATGGCAAGGACATTGCAAGTTAGTAAGATTCTTTTACCTCTCCCAAGCCAAATGCGATGAATAATTCCAGTTTGTAATTGTAGAGCCTGCAATCTCATCAAGACTGATCTTTTTGCCCTTTTTTATGTCTTGGAAGGCATCAGACCATCACAGGGGCACAACTCAGTTTTCCTTTGATGTCACAGGCATCATGCATGCTGATGTCTGCTGTCTTACCACAAGGCCTAACACCACACATGAATGTGATTTAAAAATATATATATTCTTGGTAGTGTGGAACAGCTAAGGCAGCACAATAGCATCAAAGGCAAAGAGTTTTTATCAATTAATGCAACTTAGTTTAGGTTTCTAACCTAGTATTTGATATTCTGGGATTAAATTAGTGGTGTCCATATTGTGTTTCAAAAGTAGTGTTTTTAAAGGATGGGGAAGATAGTTGCCAAGAGTCTGTCAGGGATGGAGTGGTTCCCTGATGTTAATGTAACTTTCCCTTACAAGTCCAGGTGTTGTAGTGTTGGCTGCAGAGAGTACTGGTGAATTTCCTAAATCCTGAGTGACTTCTTTTTCTGCACCTTGCTTGCAAACTTCCGTGAAATGAGTAGCCTCTTACCTTTGGTACTGCCATATCACCATAGCAATCAAATAATAAATATAACTCAACAAAACCCAAGTGAACTGAAAACGGACTGAATTAATACAGGTGCTTTCATACACACCCACCCACCTTGTTAATAAAATGCTAGCAAAAAGAGTCTGCTTTTAACGATAATGTTTTCTAAATCAAAGAATTGAAGGAAAGGAAATCACTACAATAAAAAAGTTACCCATTGTGTAAACACTTACATGTGGAAGGTTAAAATGCCAGTTACTACTACTTGGAATCCCAGCTGCAAGGAATTTTTGAAGATCTTATGTGGAAACATAACTTCTTTAAATTTTCCTGAAGTGATATTTTCTGCATGCACATCTTGAAAACATCTTGACAATAACTGCTGTTGGGTTTTCACTTATAACTGTATAACACTAATATATCATTATAATGATATATTAACTTTGCTGTCTGGTATATTTCGTCTTCTATTTTGTGTTTAGAAACATACCAGCATTAATAGTGAATTGCAAAGGAATGTCTTGTGTTCTCTCTTGATTGTTTGAGTGAAAAGGATGGAAGGGGAATAGGTTTATTCATCTGACTTGGTAAACAACCAGCCAGCCCTTCCACTTCATTCTTAATGGTTGGTTTCCTGTTATTAAAGAGGGATTTTCAGAAAAATAATATACTCTGGTCTTATAAATTGTTTTTATAACCATGTTGGGATTAATCTTTTTTGGTCTTGTCAAACAGAAAGAAATACTTTTTTTTATATATATATATAGCTCTAAGGCTCTTAGGTTGTCATTCTTCACCCAGTAAATCAATGTGTGGTGTCTTAGAGAATCTGTAGCAAGGCAGGCACAAACAATACTATTGGCAGGGAAGTGAACTTACTCATTCATCTTCATGGAGTGGTCAGTTCAAAAACATATTATGACCATGCCAAGGGCTAATTTTTACTGCTCACAAAAACCCTGTAGGGTTTGGAACTGCATAGGAGGAGTAACCACTGCAGTGTGTGTGGCAGAACTGCTTGGAACAGAGGGCTCAATTAATGGTGGAGGTTGAGTTCTTGCATGTTTATACAAATTTGCAATGCTTCTCCCTGACATCCAGTATGGACAGGCTACTGTGCAAGGTTTCATTGTGCTGTGGTGTGGCTTTGTTCTTTGGTGCCAGAACACCATGAACTGGGCAATTGCTGCCAGACCTAAAATTAAAGATAATGGCATCTGACCTATGCAGCTCCTTGTGCAAAACTTGGGGGAGCTTTCAAGGTAAATGTCACACCAGGTAATGGCTCAACAGTTTCCTGTGCTAAGTGTGCACACATAAGTGTTTCTACATATATAAAAATCAGAAACCATATTCGTTTTTTACATTATGTCAACCAGAAGGAGTTTCTGTACCCTGGCTCCTTTCAGGTTGTATCTGCCATTATGTATTACCAGAGAATTAATTCCTAAAACCAACTATAGAACTTGCAGAGTTTATAATGAGTCATGTCTATCAGTGAAGTGTAAAAAAGCTGTTGTCTTTTCAGTTTCTAGGTATTATTACTTCTTGTCACGTTATGCAAGGTTGGTCTTTTTATTCATACCTCTAAAAGGCATCTGCATTCGTTTTTCTCTTCTTGTGAAAAAAAAAAAAAGGTGAAATAAGAAATAATGTCAAATGTCAGTTTTGAAATTCATATAGCCTTATTTTCACAGTGATTACACTTGAAGTAAATTGGCTGGCTCAAAGTAGGTAATAAAGCTTTTTGATTCTGGTAGTAAAATATCAGGTAGATTACTAATGACCTTGAGGTATTCATCAGTTCAAAGAAGTTGGCTCATTTTCATTCACATATTTATTTTTCCTGAAGTGCAATCCTCCACTCATAGGCACTCTTTCTGAATACAGAGCTCAGATTTTTTTTTCTGTAGCAATAAGGAGACCAAGGACTAAGTGTGGAGAGACTGAACTTTTCTCTGAATGAAGCTGATGTTTTACTGCTAGAGGCGATCTCTTTGAGGAATAAAGTACTGCAGAAAGGCTGTGCCGTGCTAGTCCTGCTGAATTCTGCTGTTCAGTTGTCCAGCTCATACTTTAAAAAGCACTTACATCATTACAGAAACATGAGAAAGTTAAATAAACAAAGCCTTTGCAGTAAATGCGTACTGTTCCCTTTTCAGCATGGAGATAAAATCATGAGCAAAATCGTATTTTAGTTTCAAGTTCTTAAGAAACTTCTACCAGTATTTTTACCCACGTGTAAAATCCCACATCCATATGGACTTGTGTGCTATAGTGAAGACTTGGGAACCTCTGCAGTTGTAGATATGCATGAAATGATTTGTTATCCAAGAGCCTCGATCTATATGCCATGAAATGAACAGATTTGCAATGAATGGTTCAGGATACATTCCAGGTGTTATATTTGGCAGTACTGAGGGCTGTCTGGATATTTTGTTGGTTTTTGGTTGGGTTTTTTGGTTGTTTTTTTGGGGGGGTTTTTTTGGGGTTTTGTTTTTTTTTTTTTTTTGTTTGTTTTTTTTTTGGGTTTTTTTTTTTGACAAATAAGAATGGTTGGGATGGAAATACTAAATATTAAGAAATGCATAGCTTAAGCAGATACAGTTTCAAACCAAATCAATACAGTAGTTTTCATGGGTTTTGACATGAAATTTGCAGGAGTGAAAACACCACAGAGGAACTGAAATGTTTCCTGAAGTTTACCAGTTTAACTCTCTGGTCAGATATCATTCCCTCTGGGAGGTCAAAAAGTTTACAGAGGAAAAAGAGAGAAGGAAAAAGCATGTAGGAAATCGAGTTTTTCTTATTAAAATCTCCTCTGTATTTCCAGATAGATACTTTTAGATCTTAACTTTGCTTGAGGGTTTGTTTAGGTTGTCTGATGTTAAAATTTTCACTTGAGAATTTTAGAAAAGTTGGAAAGTTCAGCAAGGTGTTTGTCAGTAAGATACACGGTAAGTCAATATCCATTTTGTTGGCTTTTTTTTTTTTTAATGAAAAGTCTGATGTTTAAAAATCTCATTTAACTGGTTAGGGATATTGAGAAAATTATGTATATGTACAGTATGGGAAGCATTTTATTGTTTTTAGATCCCAGTATAGCATAGCTGTGTTAGAATATATTCCTGCTCCAGCTGTGTGTGTTAGCTGGAATGTTTCATTAGGATCCTTGGATTTCCCCAACGTGACATTGACACAAAGATGAGGCTGGTCCTGTGTTTGATATGCCCCTTCACATGCTGAACTTTGTGACAGAAGGAATGATAAAATGGATGGAAATAGACAACTGTGGATAAATTATTTATCCGTAATCTATCCTGACCTCCAGAAGCCATGTTATAATGTGGGGGAGGTCAATAAAAAACTATCTGTTGTAAACAATACGCCTTCAGGAGCTGGTTTTTAACTTGTAAATGATATATCAGTCTTTATGATAAGGTGTTAGAACTGAGAATTACTGCTGAAAAGATGTCTCTCACATGATAGAAATGTGATTTTTTTTTTTTTCAGGATTTCATTCTGGACCATAAAATTAAACAGTAAAATTATCTTTAGCTTGTTTGTTTCTCATAATCCCTTCGGTCTTCCTAACACTTATTCCAGCTATCCTTATTTTAGTTCCAAGGATGCTTTCATTATCGATATTGCAACACCTTTTGTGTAGGTGAGCTATTGATCATTCCCACATCTAAGAACCAGTCTGTACAAGATAATCATTAAGGAGAAGTCACTTCAGTTAATCCAGCAGCCATTTGTGACCTCAGTACTAATTTTAATGTGGTACAGAGCAAAGCTTAGAGACCAATCTTAGCTTTAAATGAACTGTGCGTTCTATATTGGAAGCTGGCTAATCCATTGTATTAAAAAATCCAGAAAGCCAAACCAAACCAAACCAAAACCCAAAATTGTCCCAAGAAATCTCAAAACAAAACCCCATAAAGATTCTCCTAGTCAGTAGTTCTGCTAATTTTTCTCACCCATACAACATAATACTTCTTGAAGTCAGCATTTCTCTCACTTACTGATACCTGTGTTTGGACTAAATTCTGTCATCCTGTAGGAAAAAAAAAAAGTGCTGAATACCTTAATCATTAATAATTAGAGATTTGTTAATTTTAATAAATGGAGGTGTCTTAATGAGGGTGTAGATAATTTTATAGATAATAAAAAACCTCTGTGCAAATAAACCACTGGTATTTCTCCCCTCCAGTTTATGATACTTTACAAACAGTTTTCTGCTCTTTAAACAATTGTTTTACAGTAGGTCATAGTACTCCTCCACCTTCAAGCCAGCAGCTACTATTACTTTCTTTTATGGATCTGTTCCTATTCTAAATATATATAGCATCAATAGTTATTCTGTGTTTTTAAAGAAAGTTAGGGGTATTTTGATCTTTAAATTAAGATTAAATTTTAAAAAAATGCTATAATAGTATTGACACTTATTTTGACTGTCAAGTAGGGTCAGGTCTCTAAGATTCAAAACCACTTATTTCATGAGGAGATTAGACTGAAAATAACATTTCTGTTCTGTAGAACAGTCTAAGGATTAAAATTTATTTTGTCTCTGAATAGAAATTCCTGGATTGTGTTTAGGTAGATTTCTAGGAAGCTGATAGATTTTTTTTTTTTTTCCTCCTGAGAGACAGTTTTGTTGCTGTAAGTTGTCTGGGTCCCAGACACTCATGGAAGGTGTCTGGTGTTTGCTGCCAGCTTCTCCAAGAGGAGCAGTATCCCAGTAATGAGGGGAAGTGGGACAGCACAAGCAATGCTTAGGTGAGAAGCTGTGACATAAACACAGCAATCCAGAGGGAACATTTTAATCTATGTGTTTGTTAACTGCATTGGTAGCACAGCTTTCCTTCATGCCAACATGTTTTTGACATTGCACAGGGTCTAGATTGAAACAGTGCTGTGTCACTTCAGTGCAGAAGGGAAGGTGGGCAGCAGGCACTGTGTGTAACAAGCCCCTGTGGAGGTGCACACACACGATGAGAACACAGTTAAAAGGTGAATTTGCTGGGAGCTCCACTGCCTCAATCCACTTAATGGCTTCTGCACCTAGAACAAAAGGGGAAAAGTCACATACAGCAAACAGTATCATTGATGCATGTAATGAGTGATTTGTTTTGGCTGGGGACCCTTGGTTAGAGTGCACTTGCTGCTGTAATTTGTATTCTCTGGCTGCTGGTTGCTTCTTGCTTAAAATAAAGGAATAAAAGAACAAATTAGAAAGCATTCCATAAGATAATGCACTAGCATTTTAATCTGGGTAGAAGTTATCTTTCTCAATGTCCCCAGACTGATTTTCTCAGTGGATTTCGCTTGCTGATTTAAAATAAAATTTTATAGGAAAAATATTTGCTAAAATTTAGAATTGCTCAAATATGTTTTGGACATACTTAAAAAAATCAGAAGGGACCTAGCCATTTTCTTCTGTACTGCTTCCAGTATTTGTGGCTGGAAATGGATTGCATGGAAAGCATTTGCATGAAGGATTCATATTTCAAAGTGTAGTTTGAATTCAGCAGTTTCTGCTAAACAAAGTGGGACCATATAAAATTGCACAGTCCTTTATTCTCCGTTGTGTGTAGCTTGCTGAAGACCTTTGAAAAGGAAACAAGGGAAATGTAAAACCTTTGTCTCTGGTAGATTACTTTTGTTTGTATTGCAGAAGTTGCTAAACACTTCCATGCCACAATGATTCAGTAGAAACACCCGCTTAGGGGGTTATTTTAGATTTAATAATTTAGTTTAGTGGACTTGATCTTTTAGAGGACCATTTAATTTAGGTAAATGTGAATACTGTTAGCATTTAGGAGTGGAGAAACATGATGAGAGCTGTGGCACACCAGAGCTTCTCAGCCAAACCCTTTCTCAGCCTCCATTGGATGCGATGGGAACCCAAATTCTGTTGCTGTTGAGACAACTGTAGGAATGCTTACCCTGTGATTTTGGTATGTGGTAAAAAAGTCATTAAGTTCCAGATTTCCAGACACAGAATTTTAGAAAGAGTTAAGCAGATTCTCTTCTTTAAGAAATATCCGTACACATCTCCAGGTAAGGGTAAGAATTTACCTTTTTAAGATGGTGTTCTCAAAGAAAAAGGAGTGATTGTGTGCACTGCACAGAGGAACAATGGTCCGCTGGAGACATGTATCATATAAAAGCTGTATTTGAAGAAATCTGGGATTACAAAAGGCAACCAGAAAATCAGGTGGCATTCCCTGTCATTTTAGTGGTTCCTCTTGATGCAGATGAATATAATGATATTGTATACTCCAGTTTTTCTACTGACTATCTAAAGGGCCTCTGGTCTAGTGTGGAAAGATGAATGCTGGTGGTTGGAAGGAATCCAGCATGTTTTGTTACTGTTGTTTAATCCAAGACTCCGGGCAAACTTTAGGCTGCATAGAGAGTTCTTTTTTCAGTGTTGGATCTCTTCAAAATTACTATTTTCGCAGTATTCTTTGGAGTAAGCCTTCATGTCTCTATAGCACTGATCTGAGGAGAAGAGTTAAAGGCCAAAGCTTTTAGTTGAGGTGACCAGTCTGTGACACCCCGTGCAAATTCGAAGGAATTAGTTTTTGATGTGCCCAGATATAGGTGGCAGAGGTAGATACAGCACCTTGGCTTTCAGTGTAGACTTCAGTGAAACTCGGTTTTCTTCCTGTCCATAACGAAGTTGTTCTCTGCTAGGAATACTTGTCTTCCTCTTTTAAAAATCTGTGATATATCAAAACTCAGTTTCTCAAAGTGCTGACTGCAGATGAAATAGGTTTGTACCACACAAATTAAAGACCTGAAACCTTTTTGCCGTTTTCTGAACCTGGTCTGTGAACAGCCTTCCTGAGGGCAAGGTCTGAACCTCCCAGCAGGGATCTTGGCCAGCTGGCCCAGGGAGCTGTTTGACTCCCACTCCCATCTCTCTTTGATGGAGATTCTGAGCTGCAGGGACTGCTTCAGCTCTGGCTTTTCCTGACTTTTGGGTGTGGGAGTTGCTAATCCCATTAGTGTAAAAATGTAGGTAATATGAACTTTCCTCCTGCAAATTCTATATTTTGAAAGCCTCATTTTTTTTCTCTCCCTCTTCACATATCATCCACAGAGGGTGCTTTATTTAGACTGACAGTGCGATTCTCTACCAAATCACCTGAATTACTTAAAGCAAGAGAGCTGCCATCTTTCAGGGTGTCAGCATTGGATGATACTGAAAACCTGCACCTTACCAGTAGTTTACATTAAGCAACAGAGGAATTTTGAAACTTGCATGCTCCATGTTTAAACTCCATGTTAAAGCTCCATATTTAGAAGGCAAAAAACTCTGTTGGAAGTTCAATGAGTTAATTAACAATAGTCAAAACCATAGAGGAGGCCAATGGAGGTCACACCTGTAGGGAGTTTCCTGCTCTGTTCCTTTCTCATGACAACCTTTCAGCATCACTAAGTACATTAAAAGTTCCAGTAATGCTTATCCTATTCACTTTACCACTAATAGTTTTCCTTACAAATTTTATAACAAGTAGTTTGGATTTTAAGTAATGCCCTGAGGCCTTAGCATTAGTAATTTTCCATAACTTTAAAGCAAATTGGGAAATTATTTTCAACAGCTCTAGTCTGACAGGTGCATTTTATACTTGAGAGATGTGCCTGAAGAAATAGAAGCTAATGGAAGTTTGTGTCGTAGCTGAATACTTTGAAAACAAAAAAGATCAATAATAGATTAGGCTTGATTAGATGTTGACATTTAGAACTGTACATACATTATGTTAAATATAGTCACAACAGACAGTGTTCTTCTTGATTTACATTTGTCCCATTTGTGGTTCAGGTGGATCATGGGACACACAGAGTAAAGGTTAATGGATAAATTACCATACAGCTCATCTGACTGTTCAGGCTTCAGCCTAGAGAGTTGGATGGTTTGTAATCTAGTTTGTGTTATGTGGAACAGAAATTATTTAATTCTTTTTCTATGAAATTCTGAATTGCTTAAGTGTTTAGATCAGTCCACAATACCCCTACAGCTTTTGAGTTTTGATAAAATCACTAAATCATGGTGTGGTTGCATTGACAGAGATCCTGGTCTGGTCCTTGTTTTCTCTCCCAAGCTGTCAGTATTATTATTTCCATGTTATTTGAGTAAGTGTGAAATGTGGCCTTTTGATAAAAATGTCATTCTTAAACCAGGTGAGGATGTTTGGCCTAAGTATCTTCTTCACTTGTATAGATACTTCAGAACAGGAGTTTTCAATGTACTCTGTTAGCAGATAATTTACATTACTGTTCCCTACAGTTTTCCTTACCACCCCTCAGTGTGGTTAGTAACTACATGTGTCAGTCTTGGTGAAATGAAATTCCTTCATTTTTGTAAGAGACTCACCTTGTTAAATTGGTTCCAGTAATTCACCTGAAATTCCAGAAGTAGGAATAAACGAATGAATGAAAAAGTCCCCCAATACCCAGATATTTTTCCCTGCACAAAGATAAATTACTGTAGGTCCATTTGCAAACAAGGATGGCTGAAGTGAATCATCTGGAACTGCACTCAGCCGTGTAAATAAAATCAAGGGTACACTGTAATTCAAAGGTGCAGTGTTTGGTTTATGTAAAATAATACCCTTCAGTTAAGCATTACTTAGTTAAAGGTGCTTTTTTTCTATAGTGTCTGTAGGAAAGGAGAAAGTTAATGAGTTGATGTTCAGTCTGTGGGAAGAGGAATTGAAGAACTGCTCAGTCTTTTGCACTAATATATTTTACCTTTAACTGTAATTTTGTGTTCTCAAGTCTCTCTCTGACCCAAGTGATTCTTTTTCTGATATCTGGTGTTCTTATCTCCAGATGGGATGTGATTGCACCGAATTCAATGAATGCATCGTCCAAATTACCTGATTATTTGAGCTGCCAGGTAGTAGCTCTGGTTGACTTCACAGTTATTCAACATGGACAAAAAAAAAATTACTTTGAATATTTGAGTTTTGGGGTCTTTATTGCATGGGACATATGTTAAAAGTTTTTTGATCTGATTTAAACTAAGAGAAAACTATGGAAAGAAATGAAGAAATAGTCTTACTGTGAAATGCTTTATGAATAAAGGAAAGTTCTTTTTGGTGAGCTTCATGGAGATAGTGTTCTTTGAGCAGAACATTTATGCGGTTGTGAGGCACGTCAGTATGATTTTCATTACACTAAAGTAATGAATTTTTATGACTAAAGCTAAAATAGCAGTGAGCCATCCTTTATTCAGATAGTGAGATGGAACAGTACATTTCTGATAAAGAGAGGAGGGGAAGAAAATAAGAAGGAAGAGAAGATAAAAAATAATCTCATTTTCTTGACTTTCTGACGTGAATATTGTAATTTACAAAATTTTGAGTCTAGTCTGGTGGTAAAAAAAAGAGTTTATATAACAATATGTCATCTATAGCTGTAAGCATAGAGATTTGTAGACTCCAAACAGGCTCTCGTGCTTTTAAAAATGTACATAATTTAAAAAATATAAAAATAAAATTAATTCCAATGTAGGGTAGGAAAGAAATGTTATCAACTTGAGTCCATTGAGTCTATTTTTATTGCTGAAAACTGTTACAGTTCATAAAATGCAGTTTTACAGGCTATTAGTCCATAATGTGGATTATGCCCTTTGGACACTTACGTTGAAGATAAATGCAGTAGTTTGGAGAGATCTGTATTGAAATTCTGTGAAGAATGTTCAGTTATTATTTAAGTTCTTTTTACTGTGAACCAAAAGCAAATGGGTTGGAGGGAGAGGTGACCCTTGGCTTCCAAGACGGGAAAAAAAATTAGCAGTGGAGGGGTCAGTTTGTCATTCGGGAAGTGGCTTCATTTCCATGGATGTGAGGAAAATATGTTGCTGTAACATTACTGGCATTGAGAGCATTTTTACATTGTTCTTGAGAGAAAGATTTGTATTTGCATTATAGTCATACCTGCTAAGATTATTTACACTGCATTGAGGGGCTCTGTAACGCAGGATTGGGAAAGAGCTTTTTTCTCACAAAGAAATGCCTCCAGTGATGCTGTAGAAAATTATTAATTTTCATCTTCAAACTAGTTAAGCTGTGTTCCCTCATTGCTCCTGTTGGAAGGTTGTTCTGAACTTCAGTGCTGTGAAATTCAAATCCATTTATGGGCTGCAGTAATTACAAGCAAATAATGAGTGAGTGGTGCTTATTCACTTATGCTTGTGCTGGCTTTGTCTCAAAACTTAAGAACACCTTTCCATTCTCATTTTTTATCCAGCTCACTATTGTAGAAGAAGTCACATTTCTTTTGGATTTTGGTGTCTAGTTTTCATCTTTCACTCAAGAGATTTCTGATCTCTGTGACAGTTACAGTTGCCTTTGCTTATTCTTCATCCTGTTTAATTCATTCTTTCTTTTAAAAAAAAGGTGGCCAGAACCACATACAGCTTTCCTGGTGGGATTTTACTGGTGCTTTGTGCAATAATAGTATTTTTATCATTCTGAATATTGGACAGTTTCTGTCACTTTTGTCTCCTTCATTCCCGTGATGTTGGATTGGTCCTTGGTTGGCTTGTCAGCAGTTAATGTGCAGGTGCCTTACCTTCTCTGGCTGCTGCTAGACTCCCATTTCATAAAAGAAATTCTGCTTGGCTCCCTTTGGAATGTCTGATGTTTTATATTTAATGTCCTTCCTTCCTTATATCCCGGGAAAGAATTATTCCTTCGCTTCCCATAGCCTCCCCTTTGGAGTGTTTCAGTCTTTAGTTGAGTTGACAGTGCCTAAAACTTTTCCATGAAAAAAAATCCATTAGACCAAGCCTATCCTGGACAAGGACATTACTGAAAAAATAAATAAGATCAGTCTCATGACTATTTCTGAGGAATTGCTCCAGAAATTGCACAGTTAAATCTGACTGTCTCAAAACCATACCTTTTATGAACTTGCTCACATCTTTAGCTCTGTATTTAAAGCAGTTAAAGACTCTTCTTACAGCTTGTTTTAGTTTCCTAACCCAGACATATTTCTGACATTTATGCAATGAAATGTACACAATAAGCTAAAATGTTCACTGCCAATATGGTGTTGTCACACAATCAGTAATTTAGTTATCTCTTAAAAGAAAACATAAATAATTTTTATAGATTCAAAACACTTTTTGGTTTGTATAATTCAGAATTAATGCTGAAAGAAGTACTGTTTTCTTGAAGTCAAATTGAATGAAATTATCCTCAAATTCACCTGTAATTTTACCTTAATGCATTATAATTCAGATGTCAGCTTTTTCTTCCATAATTTGATTCTGCTTGGCTATTAGGATTGCTCAGTGCTTACTCTGTTTTATTGCTCTTAGATGAAATAAATTAAGCTGTGTAGCAATATAAAAGATAATATTCATTGTTATAAATTTGGTATTTACACAAATGAAACATCTTAAACTCCCCGTTCATCTGTTTTAAATTAAGTATGAGATTTAAATCACTTGATCTGATTGAGAGCAAGCATTGGAAATGAAGGGACTGTGGGCAATCAAAAAAGCACCCTGAGATTCTGATCAAGGCATTCATTATTGGTGGTGGGAAACAGCACTAAACAATAATTGATTGCATTATGGAGAGTGTAGAGAAACCTGCCATGAGAAAATATTCTATTCATAGACTGAGAATGATTTTGAACAGGTGGGAAAGTGAGAGCAGAAAGTATTTCCAGTTGCTCAGATATGGTGGTCACTAGCTCTCGTAGAAAAGGAAGCTTTGGCTCAGTCTGGATTTATGAACTTTGTGTGATAAATTTGTATTCAATTTCAAATGCTATCCCCCTTTATAGTTGCTCTTTTAACTAGGGATGTAATTATATACTTAATTTTAACCATAAAACATTCTCTTTTAACTCTGATTTTCTCCGTCTCACTCCTTATAATCCTCAATAATTCTTTTTATAGGCAAAAAAACCTGCCAAATCCACACATGAGGTAAAAAAATGCTTGGTTTGAAGCTATTCATAGATCCAAGAGTCTCAATTAAATGTATTCTAAGTCTCTCAAGGATGTTGTTTACTCCAGAATAACTCTATCATTAATGAAAATGAAACCTTGCTTCTTGCAGACAGCCTTCTGCCATGCAGTCTGACATGAGAAGTGAAGACAACTTCAGTTGTCTTAGTTTTAGTGTGTCTGGTAAACTGCTGCATTTTAAAAGACAGTGATTTAGATTTTTACACAGATCAGTTGCTTACAGCGGTTTAGAATTTTACACTAATCAGTTACTGATGACATATTTTGGATTCTAGCTACTCTTGTGGTGACAACTTGTTTTAATGGACGCAATTCTGTGCAAAACCAGTTAGCTGCATCCATTTTCCAACTCCTGCCTCATTCCTGATGTGCAAAGAATAATAATGTTTCTTTTTAACAGTCAGTGTTCATTGTCTTCCTGTACAGCTTCTAAATACATTACCACTTTTCAGTCCCTCTCCTGACTGTAGCATTCTCCAGTCCCTGTTTTCCTTCAACTCTAGTTCTGCCTTCTATTGTGGTTTTTTTTTGGGGGGCGGGGGAGGCCGGGCTTTTCAGCATAACATCTCTCTTCCTCTCTGGTTTAAATTGAAAGAGGGTAGATTCAGATTGGATGTAAAGAAGAGATTCTTTACTGTGAGGGTGGTGAAAGTCTGGCACAAAATTGCCCAGAGGAGTTGTTGCCCTGTCTTGGAAGTGTCCAGGTTGGATGGGGTTTGTAGCATTCTGGGACAGTGGAAGATATCCCTGTCGATGCAGCTGGACTAGATAATCTGTAGAGGACCTCTCTGACCTGAAGTATTTTATAATTCTATAATTCTGTGGTATGCTGGATAGCCTTCCCAGATAAACTGAGCATTTGCATTATGTTGTAGTCTTCAGAGAGGAGAAAATAATATTTTAATAAAATTATTGCCTATTTTTCCCTTAATAGAGTAACTCATCTCCACGGTCATGGTGCTGTTTGTGCCCTTGTCATGTTTTCTGTGCTCAGACATTTCAGGCAGAATGGCAAAAGAGGGGAAAAAAAAGAGTTTCAGAGAAAAATGTCATAAAGCACCTTTTAATTCAAACATTTCCTTTGTGGCAATCATTCAAACATTAAGGTTCCTGTCTTCTTCACTGGCAGTGTGCGTGTATTGTTATACAGTCTATATCTGGCATTGCCTGCAGAGTCCCTGGGCAGTGCTCCAGCCATCCTCAGTGACATGGCTCTTGCATCACTGGGTTGTGTAACAGGCACTTAAGTCTCAAGTAGCCCTTTGGAGCAGTGCTTTGAGCCAACTCCCAGAGAGCTGCTGCCTTCCCAGCTCTTGACTGCTGATGCGATGCTGTACCTGGCTAAATCACCTCTTGCACTACAGAAAATCTGAAAAAAACCCTTTAAAACAAATGGAAAAGCAGTCTTTTTACTTACACTTCTTGATGTGAAGTCAGAAAATTTACTTTTTTTTGTCCAATTAGATTATTTCATAGTACCAAAGGAAAAAGGAGGGTAACTATATACTGTGGAATACGAGCCCAGTTACTCAACAGTTGACTACATGAATGATGGCATTCTCAGATCTATTTAATGCTCTTCAGTTATCTTTGAAATTTACATCTCCATGAATGTGCATTAAAAATATATCATTCAAAACTCAAAGTCTCTGCATAGCAGAGATGGGTATTCCACGCTGTCCAATATTTTAAAGTAATTTGATATTTGGTTAGATAGTCAAACTTATTTCCTGTCAAGTAAGTGACAAGATGCTGTATATTTACTTGTTTATAATGTTAAAAGTATTGCAAACCTGATTAGTTGATAAAAACAGTTGAGCCTTCATGTTGATGTTCCACTGTATGTAAAGAGACCAAGATTTTTCAAAGCCACTGATTATTAGTATGTACTTCAGCTTGACAGCCTGACCTAGCACCTGTAAAATGTTCACGCTGTGAAAACTCGGTGCTTGACACCATAAATTATAAATGAAGAGTTAGTGGAAGAAGTGACAGTCTGACGAAGTGAAACAGAGAATTACAGAGCTCAAAAACATTAAACTGACTGGCTGTGTGGATATTTAATCAAAGAGGATAAGAAACATTTTAACATCATGGATATGAACCTAGGAGATATCTCTGGGAATATTTGTCACAAGTGTAACAACTCTGCTTTCTAGGAAGCTGCATTTATTTTGGTATATTTTTGAGGTTCTGCATTAAAATAGAAAACATGTAATACAGCCAAATGTTAACCTCATTTTCTGAGTTGCCTTTATGTTCCATCCTGGAAGGTTTTTTTCATATGACTTCTGCTAAATTCCTCCTCTGTACATCATGGTCACTTTCAGAATACAGTAGTAAAGCCAAGTGTATTAAATATTTTACTTCTCAGGCAGATAACTTATCAAACAAATGAGATACCACTCCAAGAAGCAAAGGAGAAAAACTGATCAATTTGCTTGAGAGCGTTTTACACAGTTGAAAGTCAAGGCTGCTTCTGCTTTGATATGCCCACAGCTTGTGGCTCTACTGATGACTTTCCTTATCTGCTGACAGCTAAAGTCATTACTAACCACATTACCTCTAACCAGCATAAAGAAAACCCCAAATGTAGCCTTAATAGCCCTCCTCTATCCTTTGTATGTCACTTGCTTTCTTAGGTGTCATTGTGGGTGCATTGCAAGTACAAGGCAGCCACTCACTCAATGCCTCAACCCTCTCAGTACCAACAGTATCAAACACAATTAGGAGGAGCATCAGAAAAAAAGAAAAAACACTGTTGGCTGAGATAAGAGCAGTTTAATAATTGAAAAAAAGAGTAAAATGTAATATAATAATAATAATAATAGTAATAATGGTGATGAAGAATAAGAAGAACAGTTGGAAGTAAAAAGAGAGACAAAACCTAAGAAAAGCAAGTGATGTACAACGCTGTTGCTCATCTCTCACTGTTCAATGCCCAGCCCATTCCTGAGCACTGATCAGCCCCTCACAGCCAACACCCTTCAGGTAACACACTGAGCATGATGTTCTGGGGTATGGAATATCCCTTTGGCAAGGGATATTCCTTGGATCACTTGTCCTGGCTGTGCTCCCTCCCAGCTTTT
>VZSR01000055.1:4218033-4252639 GCA_013398615.1 Brachypodius melanocephalos | reverse complement strand
TACCTTTGTTATTCCCATACTAAATTCAAAACACAGCACTGCACTAGCTGCTAAGAAGAAAATGACCTCTATCCTAGCCCAAACCAGGACACTGGCTCAATAGGGAAGTCAGGGAGGATGTCTTTTTATTTTAGTTGGAAATACTCACTTCATCCTGTTTGTGTGGCATTGCCATAGGTCTGGAGTGGATAATAATAAATGTTCTGTCACTTCTGGAAGCCCATTTGTATGTCTTGTGGATGAATTCTGAGTGGCAATTCAGAGTACAGCTGTGCAACAGAAGGGGATTGAAAAAAGCTCTGCTTTCCCACCCTCTCCACCGCATCATACAGACGAGCTTAATGTTCCTGTGGGCTGGGAAAAGCAGACCAGTCAGGATGTGCCATCTGATGTTTGCTTTGCTTTCTGCTTTGGTGCTTTTCTGCTTGCAAAATAGGGATGTTCCCATTTAATTTTTTATCATGTAAAAGTATGGACTGGCTGTAGGTAAACTGATTTAACTGCCTGGAGTTGAAAAGTTAGGCTGAGCTGCAGAAATAGAAGATGGTGAGAGAGTGGTAAGAGTCTTTGGCTTCAGTGGATGGATCTGTGCACTGCAGAAGTCTGGAACTTCCCTGGCTGTGGTTCCCATGTCTGATTTGCCTATGTCGTAGATTCAAACTCCCAATTCTTGCTCTCAGCCTGTCTGAAGCATCTCTGCAGCTCTGAACACACCACCTTCAAGGGCTCTGCCAAAAATCCTGGACTGCTCCCTTGTCTTGGTTCTTGAGCCAGAGATTCTCAAACAGCTCTTCATGGGGCTATGCTGCCAGTCAAGCACAAACTTCAGTTGCTTCAGCCTTTTTCCCTCTCCTAAGATTTGTCTGTTCTGTTCCTTGGAGTCACCAAACTGCTAATTTTTCATTATGGTTATTAAGTGACTGCTTGAGTAAGCAGTGGCCATCTGTCTTCCCAGTCCCTGTTTGTGACATTTTCAGCTGGTCTCTTCAAAACTTCTTTCTTTAATGGGACTGCTGTGGAACATTCCACACTTCTCACTCCACTTAAAAAGACACAAATTATGAAGTTGAAAGGTATTTCTGTATCAGCTTTCCCAGGTATGCATTGGGAAAAGGCACCAAACATTTGCAATGCCATTTAATTCTTTACTGTTAGAGAGGCTGCATCATTGGAGCAGAGCAAGGAAAAATGGGTGCCTAGGGTGGGTTTGATTATGTCCATGATCTCCAGTGGGAAGTTTCTGCCCCCTTGAAGAAGAATTCCCAAAGAGTATGGAGTATAGGAGCAGTAGCCATGGAGTTACTAACTTCATGATGAATTTGGCTGACAGTTATGTATAGGTATTGTTATCATTTTCCAAAGGCTTTTGTATGTTGGGTTTTTTATTTTTTTTCCTTATGGATGTTGTGACCTTAACTTTTTGTTCATTTTATCACCACTCAATACAGGTATTAAAGTAAAAGACATAAAAGAAACTGCTTGTAGGAATGCAGTTTAAGAAAGGTTAACAGCAAAGTGAAGAATATTAAATTCAGCATTAGTCCCAAACTAAGAGAATTGGCTTCAGCACACAAGTCATTTACCAGTGCAAGGAAAGATAAATCTGTTTGTCTGAATTTCAGTTGTTTCTAATTTCCCTAATGAAGATATACTTAGGTTAATAAACAGGGTTGACAAAACTGTCAGGTATTTGTGTTCATTTAGGAAATGCTGCCCGGTAATCTACTGTGGACATGAACATGATGGTGAATTGAATATCAATTAGTATTTTCAAGGCAGAATCAAAATTATTAAATAGGGCAGCTGGGCTCCTACCATTATTTTGTGACTCCTGTTTTTATCAGGGTTAGCTCTTGATCTTTTTGTATTACACATGTGAAACCAAAAGCATAGAAAAATAATACAGCTTTGGTGGTGTTTTCTGGAGCTGTGAACAGCATTAATTTATCTCACTTCATTTTAACAGCAGTCCCTGCTATAAAGGAGTATCTTAAAGCTGAGTCAGTGGTACGACCACATTGTTTCCCTGGTACCTAAACCTCTTTTTCCCCATCTCATTCTTTATGAGGAGCTCATTAAAGTCGAGCAATCTGCCTCTGCCTGCCAGGACTTCCTCAGTTCTGTGTTCACTGCCTGTCCTGCAGCGCTGACATTGCAGTGCTCAGCCCCCTCTGGTGCATTACAAACGTAGGAGTTCATCCCTCCTGGCTGAGCTATGGATTTCACAACCTTCTCCTGCCTTGCTTTCCCATCTGAAAGTGTACTGATCAACAAAATCGCTTTGAAATCACTTTGACTCTGCTCTTAGAGAAAAAGCTCTGCTACAGGCTAGGAGAGGTAGGACATTACCTACTCATTTTCCACTCCACAATTACCTGAGGAAAACTTAGGGCCTCATCTTTTTCTGAGATAAGCCCATTTATTTTGGATGTGAGTATGCTTTCTTTTTACCTCAGTAGTTTTATTTTTTCTTGTGCTGATGAGTAAGACTCACATGGGAGAAGCAAGTGCCTATGTGAGAACTCAAAATACAGAATGTTTACTGCTGTCTTAGAGCAAAATAACCTGCTGGGTGGCAGAATTAGTAGTTAATATCTAGCCACGTGCAATTAGGAATTGTTAACCTAGAAATGTTTCTGTGCAGAGATTGTCACCTGTTTCTGCACTGACAGATTTTCTCTATGCATTTGGTGCCACTGAATGTATCAAGTAGATTTCCAAGGCTTCATTTGGTATTTGTGAAATAAAACTTGGAATCCACCTTAGTGGGGAAGACTGAAGCTTTTATTGACTGTTATTACATGCCTTTAACTGATAAGTTGTTGAATTTCTCTCCCCACTTTGATATCTTTGCCAGAGTTATAGGTAGGGATTAAAATAATGGAAAGAAAAAGAACGTACAATTTTACTGTTACTTCTTTTGAGTGCAAAGATTCGTGTTTATTGGAAATAACTCTGTCCCTCTTAGGTATTTACAAATTGTAAGTTACAGTCGTTGATTATCAGATATTTTGATAGGTGTTTGAAGTATTGCAGTTGCTTGTTTTACTGCTTGTTGCAGTGAAATGGCATTGGTAAGGGAGGAAAAATGCTCTTGTTAAAATGTGTTTATGGTTGGAAACTTTAAACCCGGAAGTTAACTTAGAGCTTGCCAATTTTTTTTTTTAATCTGGTTTTAAACCCTGCTTTCAGAAAGACAGGTGTAACTGATGTACCTGAGGGGTCTGCAGTGGTTGGCAATGCTAAAGTGAGAATGGAAGAAAGTACGAAAGAAGGTTGTAGTAAAACTGAGTCACTGGGTATGAAAATGTTGGTTTCCATTCCAGAGAGAGATAGAGCAGCAGGGTTACAGCAGCCCTCTCTAGGGAGAAGGTGCCTCTTTGAATATGGAAAAGATCATTATATTGGCTCTGTAATATGATAAATTTTAATTTAATTTTTAAAAATGATCTTTCTAAGAAATAGGTAAGAATGTGTTCTACGAAAAAAGGTTGAATGTAAAAGATGGCACTTTTTTATTTTTCTTTTTTTTTTTTTTTTCCAAAGGAACCATTGCTTGTTTTAATGTTGTTTTCTCAGAGCCACAGGATTTCAAATTATATCTATCCAGGAAGTTGTAGGAAACAGTAAGACTGAGACACATAACTGAATCAAATGAGAAAAGAGGGGAAATTAGTCCTTAAGCATGTGTATGTAATGTATGGAAAGAAAAATGCTGCTGGGGGGAAATTGGGTTTTGAAGATGCTCACTGGAGACCTCGTGTAATGGAGTAAATCAGTACCAAGATAAAGACAGGCATTTATCCAATATAACCCCATCTAATAACGTTGCAAACTTCTTAGCACTGACAAGATAAATGTGTCATGAATGGGATGTTGGGTTTAGCACATGAAAAATTATTCCGGCCAGTTCTCATTCATTAGGAGAGACTTTTAAAAGTGTTTGTGTGAGTGTGCAGATACGAGAATAAGAAAGGGGAAAGGGGAAATTCATTTTAAAAGTTCTTGGTTAGGAAATCATTGATCAGTAAAAAAAGGCCAGGTTTGAATAACAGCTCAACCTAGGAGGTAACATGAAAGCAGAAACTAGAAATACCAACATTTCTCACAATCAATGGAAAAGAGAGGTTACATGTGGACATTAGCACATGTTAGGAAATAGGTAGTGTGGAAAACTGAAAATAAAAAGTAAGTGTGTTAGGTAAAAGCCCAAGTCTCACAACGCTCAGGATAATGGGAATTTCTCTATTGTATTAAGAATAAAAATGTTTGTGTGAATGGTATTAAACTATTTTAGAAAGAGGCAGAAAACAATGTGTTTAAAATTGGGAAAATCACAAATTAGAGATTTATTCATATAATATGAAGAATATTAAGTACTCCCCATCTGGTGTAAATAGTCCTGAAAGAGTCCTGAAAGAATTGGCCGAGGACATCTCTGGGTTATTGATGGTAAATTTAATGAGTTTGGGGACTCAGGGAATTCAGGAATACTGGAAAAGTGTAGGTGTTAGAGTTGTGGTTTGAAAAGAAAAGGGAAGCACCATTAACAAGGTAACTAGATTTTTATAAAACTCACATTTGGAGAAGTCATTTATCTCCCCTGCTCTGCCCCAAGGCAACAGGAGATTATGCAGAAACCAGGCCTGCCAGTGTTCAAGGTGTCTTAAAAGCCTCCTGGAGTGGAGATTCCCCAGCTTCCCAATTAGTCACAGCTCTCCCTCTTCTTTACAGCTGTAGGGTAGCAAGGATTTTCTTGGAGTCTGACATAAAACTCTTGGAAATGTTGAGGAGAGTGGAAGGATTACTCTCCCTATTTTGCTGGCTCTAATCCCTCTTATCTCAGGCAAACAGCATTGTCAATACTTTGTTTACTCTCTGATTTGCTGTGGCTCCTGTACACTTCCCTGGCAGAATTGCTATCTAGACAGGTGCTCCTCATACTTTATTACTGCATCTCATTAATCTTGCCTAAACCCGGTAGCTGTTGCATGCAAAATAATGAAAATTATGGAAAAGGATTCAATTGATAAGTGTATGATGAATGCCAGTTTATTTGGTTTATGGAAAACAGGCCTAGTTATAAAACCAAGCATTTAAATATTTTTTCCCAGTTGATTGCACGTTAATTGCCAAGGTAACTTGGATATTGCATATCCCCTTCTTCTTTCTGTCTTCCTCGGGCAGGCAAGCCACAGCAGTAATATGTTAAGATTTTTTGTATTACAACAGAATATGACAAGAGTCTTCTGACAGTAAAAAGCTGCAAATTCTTTTTACTGGATGGGTTTAAAAAACCCTGAGGTCTAAGAAGCTTTAAAGTAGTTTTAGTGACTGTTAAATCACAGAATTTGAGATATTCGTTATACACTATTCAGTATTCTAACATTTTTCATTAGTAACATGAAAATAAATAGAAACTCAGTACCTGACAAAAGAGCAGTAAGTAAAGGAGGAAGGAGGATGTGCAGACAGGGAGGAGACTTTCTCACTTAGTAAAGGTCAGCCCTTGCAAATGAAACTTGTTTTATATAAACAAATGGGTCTTTGTACATTCAAAAGCAGAAATGTAACCCAAACTGACAAAAAAAATTATGATGAAAAGGAGTGAATCTGTACAGGACAGTGATCTTGTAGAGTAGTAACAGCCTGTGAATGCAATGCTGCAGCAAAAAATAGGCTAATGTGACCCTGGATATATAAACGGGATGTAAAAGTAGCCAGGACTCTGAATATATACTGTTAAAAGGAATGGTTTCAGAATACTGCATGTGATCCTCTTTAAAAAAAAAAAAAACAAACCTGAAAGAAAGTACAGACACTTCAGAAGAGAGCAACAATTCTCTTGAGAGCTGGAAGTGAGAGACTTCAAAAGCTCTGTGTGTTTGCCTTATAAACTTTGCAGTCAATAATAAAGTTGTCAGGGACCAAAAATGATACCAGTTTTGCCCATTTCTGGGGGTCATCTGTAATGCCTCCCTGCCTTGCTGGAAGATACTGAAACTTTCAGGGGGTTTTTGGGTATCCTTTATGCAGTACAGAAGAGATGTTCCTGCCTTATTAGTGCTGTCTTCAGAAATTAATGTCTGAGTATTGCTCTGCTTTCCTTTCAAATCTTAGGTGTACCCACTCTTGAGGTAACAGTGAAATGTCTAAAATGGAGCTGACCAAACTGGGTGATCCGATATCACCCTGTGAATCCATGAAGTTGGCCAAAATCCTGTGTAAATTTACACATACCCTGTCTGGAGATGTGTAAAAAAAAAGAAGAAAAGAAACAGGTGAAATGAATGTTTGGAAGGCTTTTTTCTTTGGTTGTGCAGGCACAATTGCAGAGTTCATCTTTAGAAGAGTATTTTGGAATGAAAATTAAAATTCCACCCTGTCAGTCCTTGGAGCTCTGCTTTTCATAATTTTAGGTAAAACAGTTTCTTTGGGACCAGGTAAAACCTCTGAAAAGATTAATTTCAGTTGTAAAGTCTAATAATAGCAGTGTAAGATAATGTCCAGAAAAAAGGAAACTGAAGCTCAATATGACATAATGAGTAATAATAATATAATATATAGTAAAGTAGGTGCTGGAAAACAAAACTGAACACTTCTAACAATGAAGTATGCAGGTAATTAAATAATAGGCTTACAGATGTGTGTTTAAGTCTGTGTAGTATTGTTGGGCAAGTGTTTGTATCTTTAGTTATTTGAGAAAGGACGTTCAAGTGCTAAATCTGAGTTCTTTTTATCCAGAGAGGTTTTTTTTAAAGGGTCTTTGGGTTCATTTTGAATCGTGATATGACTTTGTAATGGCAGACCTAAACTCTTATTCACTGTGCAAGTTTTAGAGCCATCACCTCAGGAAAGTGCCTGCTAAAAGTGGAGGTTGGATGTCACAAATGTCAATAACATTGCTGAGTCTCAACCAGTGTACTCAGAGCTTTTCCCATAAAATATTCACTGCAGTAGTTCCAGACACACTTCTGTTTATCCTGGCAGCTAATGGCTTGCCCATAATGGACACTTCTCATTTTTTTTAAGAAGGATGGAGCTTTTTATGGCATACAAAGAGCATAAATAGGTAAATGTTGGGACAAGGGTCAATAAATAAGACTTTATCCTTCCATTAGCTTTATAGGGACTTTTCTCATTACAAGCATCATAGGTGTAGTGCCCACCATCTTTTTTTAGTCTCTTTGCACGTGTACTTCCAGTTGTTTTGAAACTTTGTCCTGCAGGCAGAGGGGAAGCCTCCACTCCTGTGTCTAATTCAGATGTTTCCATGCTGGCGTTGCTCTTACTCTGGAGCAATTTTCTGCCGTAAGAGCTGTGAGTTGGAAGCTCCTTGGCAGTGCAGATCTGTCTGCCACCAGGTCTGTGCTGCTGGGGATAGGCTGCTTCTTAATTACCTCATTTAAAGACAGATTGGGTGTCTCTGTCCCACACTCAAGTCTAGCATGTAGATATCTCCAAACCCCTGAAGTGTGTGAGGATTTTATTGCTTTATCTGTGTCCTCATTTGTATAGCAGGTCCTGTTGAATCCACAGCTTCACTGGAGTTTGTGTTTCTTTGGCATAGACATAATGTTTACTTGATCTTTCAGTATTTGCACATTTTTGATTGATAATTATTTTATGTCTTGTAATACAAGTGCTGTTGGAAAGACAGTCTTTCCATTTTCATGTTTTTCATTTCTGACCCTGAAGGTGATAGAATTCTAGTTCTGGTTAGTAGTTGGTTGGTGGTTTGAATTCTCTAGTTGGAGAATTCTCCAATTGCTTTGAGTTTTCCAGTTCTTTGGTAGCTATAGGTGAGAATATGTGTGTTCAAGAGCCTCAGTATGTCAAATGTACCAAAAATTGTATTTTAACAAAACTCAGTTACTCATTGGGGATCATTTGGTAAGTGTATATGAGGAATATTATTAGATCATGGCACAACTAAAACTAAACTTAATATACGTTCATGTGATGAATTTACTCTAGTTTTTAATTTTTTTAATGTATAGCTTTGAGTCTTCAAGTAGCACTTCATTAATTCAGGCAAGGAATTAATTAATTCAGGCTCCAGTGAAAAAATGAATTAGTTTTCCTTTCTGTATTTTAGGTCTTGTTCCACAGAAGTATTAATTTTGAGTACCTGGATGGTGTTTATTAAATTGTAGTCTTGCTACCACAAAAATTGTAAAATTGAAATGACACTTCAAACCCTAATGCTGCTGATAGAAAAAATTATTTCTGTATGCAAATCCATGGGAATAGCACTTGACAAAGAGCAAGATATAACTTGAAACTCAGCTGGAAACAGAGTATGTAACAAATAGTCCATGTATTCTGGGTGGAGAGAGGAGGGTGGGGGAGATGGAAATAAGAAAACAAAAACCTAAGATGAACTGAGAAGTTGGTCCACTCTATGAAAAAGAAATATGTAAACCAAATTTGTTGGGGTTTAGGGTTTTTTTTGTTTGTTGGGGGTTTTTTTGGTTTGTTTGTTTGAGGTGGGTTTTTTTGTTTGGTTTGGTTTTGGGGGTTTTTTGGGGTTTTTTTTTGTTTTGTTTTGTTCTTTTTTTTTTTTTTGGCTGTAGCAGATCCCCAGTAGGTTATAACTTAAAAGTTTTACACAGGAAACTGCTGTGTCAAATGTCAAGTGAGAAGATGCTTTTTTTGACTCTTCCATAACAGCGTGGTAGCCTGACACAAATAGAAAATACTATGACAGCTGTAAATCACAGCTTTTTAACAAGTGGAAGACAGCAATAGTCTCAATGAGATGAGTAATAATTCTTTTTTTAAAAGTAAAATAGGGATTGTAAAATATGGTGTAATTTATACTCATTCAAAAAGTTTCATACAGTGAAGTGGTGGAGAGCAGACTAATCCCCTTTGCTGAATATGTTTTCAAATGTCATTATTTCTTCACTTAAACCATTAAGCTTTTATGTGGTCTGTGTTGAGCTTTTTACTTGCCTGTAAGTCTGTTGTTGAGACAGCAAACTTCAGTTTCAGGTTAAAAGTCACTGTCTGTTCAAACATAGAGGAGCTCTAAGTGTCAGTGGTACAAAAGAGAAGACGGTGGGTCAGGTTCCCCCTAATAAGCTGCCAAGTTCAGTGTCCATGCCAAGGTGCCTTTTCCACAAGGCAGAAGAACATGACCTGGCTTCTGCTGCTGCTGTACTGCTTTATAGAAACACATCATAGATAGCTGTACATTGATTATTTGGACAGACGAGAGGTGGAAGATGGCACACAGCAATATAAACCCCACAAATGTGTGGATAGTGGGGTCACGTTTCAAATCAATGGCTTAATTATTTTTCTCCATCATTTAGCCATTCAAAGAAGAACTGAAATCAATGGGCTATAAGGAGGAACTCAGCAATCAAAACATACCAACTCAATAATTAAAATAAACTACCCTATATAATACTTCATTTTGTGTTTAAATACTAATTCAGATTTCTGAAGTTAGAGGGTTGGATGAAACAATTCCAACAGAGGGCAGTAGTACCTGTGGGTAAAATGTCTCATGTGCTTATAGATATTTGGTTTAATATTAGTGAATGAAAGTGAAAAAGAAAGTTAATGTAATGTAACATTAAAATAATGCAGAAACATTTTGTAATATACAATAATGCACATCCTAGCATAGATCAAAGAAACCAACATGAATATGACAGAAGTGATGCAAAATATGTGCAGCAGATATTAACACTTTGATACTCCATCCAAGAGAGAAACTGAAGTTGTTTTTCTTTGTGTTCTCAATTTGTGAATTGTATAACTTTGTTTCTGGGAAGTTTTTGGGTTTCATTAAAAAAAAAAAAGTCTTACTTTTGAAACTGGGTATTTTATTAGCTTTAATGCTGCAGACTTTCCAGATTTCCAGGCAAGGGATTGCAGGAATGTGCATGTTGGCTCAGGCATCTTTTAATGGTTAAATATCCATAGTGTACTGTGATTTGGCAATGATTTCTGCAAAAGATTTAGGGGTTTTTATGAGTTTTGAGACATTTTTTAGGTAAGAAATATAAGCCATGAAAGCCCAAATGAACATGGCTAACATGGCAAGTTCAGGCCTTCCTGTTTTAATACTTTGCTGTGTCTAATCCAAGCAATACCACAAATACCGTTTCTTTTTCTATTTTCAGTTGTGTTACTTGATACTACAACTGCCCTCGGAGAACTAGGATGGAAAACATTTCCCTTGAATGGGGTAAGTCCACTTTGGTTTTTTGGTCTGGATTTTGGCATTTCTGGTGCTCTGGAAATGAATGGCTCTCATACCTGGGTGGATATTCTTGCAATATGGACTTGTCTGAAAGATTTTAGTTGTTCTTGGGACTGGAGCTGCCTGTGTTGTGAGTAGGAATTACAGATCCAAGAATGACATGAGTACACATTATGATGTTCTTCTCTTGCTTTTCTGAGTACTAAGTATCTTACTTTAAATTTAATTCTAACTGTTACACATCACGAAGTTTCGTATTAAAAAATTCCTATGCTGGAGGAATATGTTACGGCTACATTTTTTTATTAAATAAAAGGAAAAAAAATTTTCTGATTTGCACATTGGAACAAAAATTGTATGGTTTCAGTGAGAACCAGTATGGACTTTAGTATCTGGTAATATGGTATCAGATTACCTAAATCAGAAAAATGAAAACATTAATAGTGTCTGTTATCCTTGGGGACAGTGAGCATGGGGTAGAGCAGCATTTTTACTCTCTGAAGTTCAACCATCAGTGGCTACACTTTCAGAACCTGTGTTTTTTTTTCCTTTTCACTTAGCTAATGCATGTCACAGAGTATCAGGGGCACTTGAGTTTCACTTTTAAAGTAAGATGCACTATTTTGGAGCATTTAACACCTTCTGCATCAACTTGTAGTTCTGATGTCACTGTACATACCGTGTATCACGTATTTTAATATTAGCTTGCATTATTTCTTGATTCTTGTGTATGAGGCATAAAATTACTTGGCTCTCTGAAATGAGCTCAGAAAATACTGTTTTTCTGAGAGAAACATCTTGTTCCATCTTCAGTCATTTTATTTGCCATGTTCTGTTCCCAAAGGAAGTTGAAACTGTCTACCCTCAGCACCTTAATAATCCATTTTTATAAAGTGCCTTCTGTGTCTTTGCCTTTGGGGATTTCAAGCAATGTGGCATTTCTTAATCTCAGCCTGTTTTCAACTTTATGGATTACTCTTTTTCTTTGTATTCCTAGGCATAATTTCCATCTCTCACAGATACTTCTGTGTTTTACATTTTGTATGCAGTCTCACACAATCTGAGTTACAATTCTCAAAGTTTTATTTCCTTTAAAAACCCCAGACAAAGTCAATACTGTCATACACCACAATGAGAAATGAATCAAGGAATTTTTGGTCTAGCAAAAAGTAAGGACTGTCATCTACCATGATGAGAAAATCCAGTGAGGAATCTTTTGCTTGAGCTCCATTGAAGTGCACAGTACATTGCAAAAGTACACAAGATAGAACTGCAGTGAAAATTCTTAAAAGCTTTAGGTACTCCAAAATAGCCACAGTATACAAACACAAAAAAATGTGCACTCCAAGTTAATTTAAAACACAGCTATTATAAGATGTATTTTTTGGTCCATCATACATACCCTAAACAATAGTTTTGCAGCCTCTTGAGGGTTTGGGGTGTCTTAGGACCTCTGCTGTATATTAAGAACTGGCAGCATTTACTAGAGTACCCAAAGGAGTTTACATTTCAGTAAGAACCTGGGATTCAATTATTAAAATATTTTCCAAATAAGTACAAAGTGATTTGGGGTGAAAAAAAAAAAAGGAGCTAGAGTAAATATGGGGGAGAAAAGTGGTTTGTAGCATAGAATCATTTGTATTAGAAAGACCTTTCAGATCACTGAATCCAACTGTTAACCCAACACCACCGTGTTCACCCATTCACACTCTTTTTGAGCACTTCTAGGGATGGTGATTTATGTCCACAGTACTGCCTAATCTGAGTTACTCTTGTGTCTTAATATAATCCAGGATATGGCACAATCATTGGTGTGATTGAGATTATCACTGCAGAGATAAGCATCTGTTTTGTCCCATGGCAGGCACATTAGGATTTTCTTGTTTCCTGAAGGAGAGTGACAAGTTTTGAATTGCTGTTTTTTGAAAGAAATTTTTGTTCAGGTGCTATTGAAATCTAATGTGTTACTTGAATCAAACCTTTTTTTAAAGTGTTTATGTAGTGTTTATGTAGTGTTTATGTGTGGAAGAAAAATGTCATTGACATATGATTACTGCTCTGCTGAACATTTTTGCTGTTAGGAGGATGGGATGATGGGTTTTCTTGAGCCTGTGACATTAGCAGAAGTCATTAATTTACTGGCATACTCAGTCACAAGGAATGTTTTCATTAAATTAAAGAGCGACTGAAATAATAATGCTTGGGATTTGGGTAATATTGAGTATGCCTTGGAGGTTTTAAACCAACAGGCCAGGCTGAAGTGGGATAAAAAAAAAAATCAGCAGGTTCTTTTGGAACTTGCAGAACCTTAACCTTTGACTCCCAGAGTCTTTGTTCATAGTAGATTCATGACATAATATTAGTAAGCTTTCAGCAGTTTTGGTCATCATTGAGCTACAAAGATAACTCTGTTATCCATGTCTTGGGAATGTCATATGTGATTTTGTTTTTAAATTTTCTTCCCAGTTATTTGTGCATCCTTCCTGAAGCATGAGAATGCAACAGTTTTTTCTTACCAATATATTTTATCTGCATGTAGATAAAATTTCTTTTTCCTTGTATTTTGAACAGGTAATAAACTTAGTGCTTAGAGCTACAAAAAATGCAGCATAAAACACTGATATCTCTGAGGTCAATAGCATCAACTTTTGTTGATTGAGTTCCAGTTTAGCTTCTTAGTCATGGGCTAAAATTTCTGCCTTAATAATGGACACATCTGATACTTCCTCTGTTCTTTGGGCTGTAGTTCAAAATGACCGATTGATTTATGAAAAAGCATGCACTATGAAAGGAGATCTTTACTCACCAAACTGTCACTCCATAACCTTGAAAATACAAAATAGAGGTTTAGGGGATTTTGATTGCTATAAAAAATGGGAAGACACGAGTTCACGTGTTTCAGAAGAGGATGTGAATGGGAGCGAGTGAGCAGTCACAAATGCTCAAGTGCATGTGAAGCAAAATTCAGCGTTCTAACCAAAGTCAGTTTGCTGACCTTGGGGGCAGAGTTAGGAACTAGGAAAGAAATGAAAAAACCTGGAAGTCCAGCTGAAATGCAGTGATCCACAACTTTCCTTTACACATTAGCAGTAATGCTAATAAACATACTTTATTCAACTGCAGTTGGTGAGATTTTTTTCCTTCTGTCTTCAATGTAACTTTAAAAAAAAAGTTACTTATTTCCCATTGCATTAATCATTGCAACACGATTTTGTGAGCCAAGTTTGCTCAGAAGCTGTGGTTTGGGGACTGCTGCCATAAGGGCCTGTGCAGTCCTGATAAATTCCTGCCATTGGATCATAAAATGGTTTGAGTTGGAAGGAAGCTCAAAGATTGTCCAGTTTCAGCTCCCTGCCGTGGGCAGGATGCCACAGGAACACATTGCTCCAACCTCAGACCATCCGGTCTGTCCTTGAACACTTCCAGGGATGGGGCAGCCACAGCTTTCCTGGGCAACCTGTGCCAGTGCCTCACCACCCTCACAGGAAAGAATTTCTCCCTAATATCCAATCTAAACCTCCTGTCTTTCAGTCCAGAGCCATTAGCCCTCATCATATCACTCCATGCCCTTGTGAAAAGTCCCTCTCCAGCTCTCTTGTGGCCACCTTTAGGCACTGGAAGGTGCTGTAAAGTCCCCCCACAGCCTTCTCCAGGCTGAACAAGCCCACCTTGTGCAGAGCCACTCCAAAAATCATTTTAAAAGGAGGGCAGGGTGACTCACAGCACAAAGCTGTGAGACATTTAGGTGTGGAAGAGACTTGTACAAGCTACCTTGACTTGTCAGTGTAGACACAATGTGTGGCCTCAGCAGTAAAGAACCTACCAGAAGTCCTCTGAATTATTTGACCACTCTGTGAGTGATGAAGATACTTTCGTGTCCACAATTATTTGAACAGTTTTCTTGTCAATTGATGATTTCCCTATTGATTTATCCAGGGAAATAATTTTGGTTAAAATATCTTCTTTCCATAGGGGATTTAATTTTATTTTTAAATAACTGTCACTAATACACAGTATTACTGTTCTTCTTGTGATATGAATTTTTTTGAGACTCATCTTGTCAAAGTACTGATGTTTTTTTCCCCACAAGACTGTTTATATTACCCTCTCTGTTAAAATAATTGTTATACTGTAGATGCATTAATCAGCAATTTATTTTTTAGCTGCTTCTTAGCCAATTAGGAGACATTTCTGTAGTTAATGGTAACAAGAGTTTCGAATGGCTTGGTCCTGTTTGTCACAGATGGCACTGAGGTTTTCCTTGAAAGAAACATTTCTTTTAATGCAGCTGGATCCATCTTCATCTTTTAACTTATATCTCAGAAAGGGGGGAATATATCTTGGAACATTCTTGCACAATCCTTAATATTTTTAACTATGCCTTTTTTTACGTAGACTGTCTTTGAGCTGTATTTATAAACATAAGGAAGTTTATATACTTAATACTTCTTTCCTAAATAAAACAATGGTGTGTTCTCAGCCCTGTTTTGGTCAGCAGTATAAACATAGCACCAAAGGGCAACTGGAAAGAAATTAATTCTGTCCCAGGCAGACACAGTAAACATAATTAAAATTCAACTTGTGTGAAAGTTACCAGGGTAAAACAGCAATACCATAAAAAGGCTTCTATCTGGAAGTATTTCACTTTTCTTCCAAACAAATCGTAGAATTGTTTGGGTTGGAAATGATTTGGATCACTGAGTCTGACTGCAAATTACCACTGCCAGGTTCATCACTAGGCCACGTCCATAAGTGCCACATTGACTTGCCTTTGTAATCTCCAGAGCTGAGGACTCAGCCGAGTCCCTGGACAGCCTGTTCCAATGCTTGGTAACATTTTCCATTAAAAAAAAAAAAAAAAATCCTAATATCCGATCTAAACCTCCTCTGGTGCTACTTTAGGCCATTTCCTCCCATCCTGCCATTTGTTCCCTTGGACAAGGAGCCCTGCCTGGCTCCACCGTCCTTGCAGGTGGTTGTAGAGTGTGAAAAGGTCCCTCCTTGAGCCTCCTTTTCTCCAGGCTGAACCCCTTCAGCTCCCTCAATGGCTTCTCAGAACACTCCATTCCCTTCCCCAGCTCCATTCCCTTCTCCGGACACATTCCAGCCCCTCAATGTCCTTCTTGTCCTGAGGAGCCCAAAACTGCACACAGGATTCAAATTGTGGCTTCACCAGTGCCAGGTACAGGGGGACAATCCCTGCCCTGCTCCTGCTGGCCACACTGTCCTTGCTCCAGGCCAGGATGCCATTGGCCTCCTTGGGCAACTGCAGCTGTGTGGGGAGATGGTGCAGAAGTAGCAAGAAGCAAAGTTTTAACTAAGAACTGGGGATGTTTTTTTGAGGGGGAAAAAAAAATAAGCATCCAGAAGTCTTAAATTCTTCCCCCTGTTACAGCAGTTGAGCTGTGGTAAAGATATGTGGTTACATCTGTGAAAGCTCACCAGCAGAATTTCAGAGGTGTTACAGGTGCTGTGGTTTTAATAGGATCTTTAATAGAAGGTAGGGATTTAGCTGTCAGAACATTTAACAGGGATGAAGGGAAGGAAGCTAATCAGATTTTCACACAATATGGGGAATTTACAGAGATGACATTAAGAAAAAATATTGGCAGTCACGTATTTGAGCTGTAATTTGGGCATAATCAGATACCATCCTCTGCAGTGCCATATTTAGAATCCTTTTCTACAGTCAAGTCATTATTTGAGGAAAAAGGTTAAATCGAGGGGTAAGGTTTTTGAGATTAATTTCCATCTGCAGAGATTAAGCAATTAGATATATCCATTATCTAGTTAAATGTCTAGGAAAGCTTTCTTAAAGGAGTTGCAGTTGCTCATATGAGGTAACTTCTTGTGAGAGGCCAGTTTCCATGTTTCTTTTAGGATTATCTCTTAGACCAGGAAGGCTTTTCTTGAAAACTGAATGTCCCAAAGAATGCCAGTGTCCAGGTAGATTGGTGCATGTCTAAACTTTTGAGTTTGCCTGGATTTCCTGGTAAAAGGGCAAAAATCTTGATTTTCTTGGAAAACCCAGAATTAGCCACAGAATTAGCTGTGGCTGTGCTGGAAATTCGAGAGGCTGGCGGATGGGTGCAGGGTTATGGAGCATGGTCCATCAGAAATAGGTAAATTCACAAAATTTGCTAGGCACTGTAATGAGATAGCATTTGTCATCCTCAGGTTTTTTTGTACGTACACTTGCACAGTATCCTGATTATTTTTGTGTGGAATATCTAATTGTAGGTTCCACAGAGGCTGGACTAAACACATGGTCATGTTCTTACTTCGATACTGAAAACAAGATTTTGGGCTCACTGGTGCTTGCCACTGTGCAGTCACAGATCTAAACCATTTCTAGCTTAAATAGTGACGTCCTAAATTAAAAACAAAACAAAAAATCCCCCCAACCTCCCAGGAAAATAAACAAACAAACAAAGAAAAACCCCCAAATGAACAAAAACCAAATACAAACCTGCAAACCACTTCTAGGGAAGCAGATGTAATAGAGGAGGTTTCTAAACAGTTTTGTATGCTCCAGTACAGAACAGCCATATACTTACAGCTCATATATAATCTGTAAATAGTACAGCATTAGAAGCAGTCTCTGAACTGCTCAACCAAATGCAATTTATTGTATTTTTAGCGTATTGTGTGGTAAATCTGAACCTGATGATAGTAATGTTGCGTGTATTTTTTGCATTAATTTTCCATTCCTGTTTAATTTAAATAGTGTTTTGTACATACATGCTCCTCGTAAAGGCAAAATTTATTGTGCATATTGATTATTTTTCAATGTATATTGTATAATATATAGCAAAAGAGGGCAAAGAGTAGCAGTATTTTTATTCTCTATTAATTTTCTCATTTTAGGTGTGAGAACCATTCTAACTGGTGAAGCACAGTAAACATTTGAGTTTTTTAGTTGTGCACCCCACAGAATGAATGCTAATTCTGGGGTTTTTTTGGGTTTTTTGTTTCTGTTTTTTAAAGACTGTTTGGATATTTAAATAAATAAGAGTACTGTGCATGGGTTACACATCGATGCAGTCAGTGCACGAAAACTAGTTTTTAAGTCTGTGTAGGCTGCACATTCATCTCTTGCATTCACAAGTGTACAATATTTTGGCTTACCAAAAAGGGCAGTAAGGAAAAAAAGAAAGAAAGTATAATTTAGTGAAAATTAACACATTCTTGCCTTTTTTTGCCTTTTTTTTCTCTTTTTTTTTTTGGTAGAGAAAGAATTGTGTTTTGAGAAGAAAAACACAGTGGGTAGAAGGAGGAAGAATGGTTGACTTAAGTTCTGTTGGGTTTCTTTTCATCAGTGTTGGGCTCCAGAATTTTATGGTTTCTGTCATGCAAATATTCTGAAATTCAAAAAAATCACTCATGTATATTCTAAATTAAATATAATATTTCTGTTATCATTTAGCCTTCACTATGCAGACACCTGGAGCAAGAAAGAATGACTTTCACTGAGTGTTGCCCTCAGTAAAAAATCAAGGAAAAGCCAGAACAAAATAAAGTGGAAGAAGAGTAATATTTATGGAAATACCAGGTGCATACTGAACACCTCTTTATCTGAACCATTGTATTTTCAGAGACTTCAGAACCGCTGCACTGAACTCTTGGGAAATACCCTTTGAAATTCCTGTGTGCTTAGGAAATGGTCTCATAAATGCTAAAGTAGGTGATAAATATCTAGGTATTCTGAAAAGAAATTTCTCTGAATTGTTCCAAAGCCACTTTTTTTTTTTTTTTTCTTTTCCCAAGAGGAAAGGTAAAATTGGCCTCAGCAGCAGATGCTTCACTGTCTCAGGACCAGTTGCTGCTTTTTATTCAGATGCTGTGTTCAGTAATTTAGGGAAACTCTAACCAAACTGCTGCTTTCTTTTTATCATTTTTAGTGCCAGAAATAATTTATATTCTGAATGTGGTTCTCCTATGTATAATGAAAAACAAAAGAATTAATATATTCTTAAGGACTCACAGTATCCTGACCTTATATTGGAAGCCTTTACTTAGACTTAACAGAAAAGAAAGCTGAAAAAAAAAAACCCAAACCATGACAACTTTACTTTTGAACCTTTTACAGATGTTTAAATACGTGGAATGAATTTTTAAAATTACAGACAAGTAACCAGATTATCAGGCTCAAAGCATTCTCTAAGCCTCTTTTACATAGGCACACAGAGTCCCTTTTGCAAATTGCAGTAAATCATTTATGTTCTGATGGTGTTTTAAATGATAGGATTATAGGATGTTTGTGGGTACCAGGAGTTTTAACCATTGCCAGGATAGAAGTACAGTATCCAAACAGTTTTTCTGCTCCACTGGAATTCTCACCAAGTGAGGAAAAAAAATGCTCCAGCTGGACTGAAATTGTGGTTGTTGAAGAAATTCTCCTCTGCTTTGCCCTCTCTGCCAGTAGATGTCCAAACCTCAGGTACAACATTTGAGCTTGAAAAGCTTTCTCTGAAGAACAGTTAACTAAATAAAGCATGCAGAAATTGCTAGTCTGAAATACAGAGAATTGTAAACTTCAGGTTTAAGAAGATATACTTCAGACAGTGATTTTCACACAATTTAATATCCTACAAAGGGATCCAGGTGGGTACAGATGCCTTTACCACATGAATTAAGTATTTATGTAAGCAATCCCAGCATTACTGGATACTCTTCACATAATCCTACCAATCTACTTCAAAAAGTGGAAAATAGATAGTTTGTATAAATGTCTGTTCACTGCAAATAAGGAAACATAATTATTTTTAATGATCATAATTCCATGGAGAACAAAATAGAAATGAACCCAATATAAAATCCATGTATTTATTAATAATAATTTATAACAGTATTTTAGATTCAAGAGGATAATCCTCTGCTATTGTATTTAATCAAAAGAATCCTGTCCTAGGAGTTTAAAACATAATACATGACTTGCAGAAATAAAGTGAAAGATCACAAATGCTGTTGAGATGTAGACCAGCATTTGAGGAGCTCAGGTGTTCTACCTGACCTTTTGTTTTGTCTTGTAAGAAGTCGGATAAATGTTTCTTTTGTATTTCCTGGTAGTGTTAAAAGCTGGGCATATTGTAGAGGAAGTTTAAAAAAGAAAAAAAAAAGTTTTAAGTTAGCAGACACAAGAGCTGAATAATGTGATGATATGTTCAATATGGCCTTGTTCAGTGATTTCTCTCCATGTCTGTTAGTACTTCTCATCAGCTTTCCATGCTATGAGGAATAATCCAAATTTCTGCATTTTCTTAAGGAAGAACTCCAACACTTTGTTTTCCCCCTCAGCTGATGGATACATGGATACTCTTGCATTATGCCTATGGCCAATAGGTCATGAAGTGGTAAGGAACAGAACTTTTATGCCATAAAAATTGGATAGAAATGTTATACCATAGGTGTTACTGCATCGTCCTGTTGGTTCTTAGCCTGTCAGAAGAATGCTACTAATAATTTTATATCAAAATACTTAAAGGCTTGATAGAGTTCATTATTAACAGTAGCATAACTAAGGAGATTGTTTGGTTCCCTTTTTCATGTAGGCTACTAAGGGGATTGACTTTAGCTCCCTGATTCTTGCCATGATGATTAAAGGGATTTGTTTAAACACCCCATTTCATGTGGTATAGCTACTGTAAAAGGATTAGTTTTGGATTCCACTTCCACGTGGGAAAGCTAAGGGGATTAGCTTTAGCTTTTCATTCCATGACAAATAACTAAGGGCAATTGCTTTCACTGCCCCTGTGGTTGCATCAAGATTTGTCTTGCTTTTGCTGTTCTTGTTTCAGTTTCTTTCCCTCTGCTCTCACTGTCCAAAGACATTTGCCTTCGGGCTTTCTGCCCTGCTGATAGAAGACCCACTGCCCATACTGAGCTTTGCATCTTTAAGGAAAACTGAAGAGACATAATGAAATGCCATGTGGTTTGTTCTTTCCCTCAGGGGAGCTCAAATGTTAGAATTCCTCTGGATAAAATCAGGTGTAGGAATTGGCCATAACTGCTAACAGTGCTAGTCTGTGTAGTGCAGTATTTGATTTATGGCAATGAACAGGACCATGAGCTTCACCTGTAGGTGAAGGTCTTGGGGGACTCTTTACACACCCCATTGGAGCAAAACCGTGGAGATTTTTGACAAAATCCAACAAAGCCATCACCTGAGCCACAGGTGGTGTGTAGCCTATTCAGTGCAGCACCAAACTCACATCAACAGGCAGTCTGTAAGGGCAGAATTTGTCATCTAAGGAGAAAAAAACCCTAGACCTGAGTACCATCAGAAAGTCTGCTTGTGTTTCTGCACAGCCTTGCTCCTGCGAGTATACCAGTCCCGGGAGCAAAAGCTCTCTGAGGTCTTTGTGCCAAATTGCATTGTGCGGCCAGCACAAATTAATACTTCCAAACCACTTAAAAGCAAATAAGATGTCTACGTGTAAATGCAAAACAGGCACTTCATGCACAGCTAATAAAATTATGTCTGAGCTATTAAATAAACCAGGATCTGTGCCCTGGCTCTGAAGATGAGTGTCTCCACAAAGCTGTTTTAAATACTCATTCTTACCTGAGTCTCTGACTAGGGGATGAGCAGGTTTTAGTCTGTAAATCCAGAAACTAATGTGGTTCTTTCTTTGGCAATCTTTTAAAATTTTTATTTACTTGCGTAGTGGAAGTGCTTGAAACTTTACCTTACAAAAACACTTAAACGTGTCGATTTTTAAAGGTATAGGAATTTCTTTTGAAGTGAAGCTTAAAATTAAAAAAGAAATTAATTTGAAAAGAAAATTTAATGCTTAAATTTTGTAAGGAACTGGTTTTGTGTATCCATCCTGTGTCAGGATTAATCATAGGTGTAAGCATTTAGGGAAAAAAAGCAGCTGTGAGCCAGTGCCCAGCCCTGGCACTGCACTGGCATGGACACAGCCTTGGGAGCAGGATTCTGAAGAGACTCCTTCCAAAAACACGTGCTGTTTTTCCAGTATTTCAGTTCTCCACAATGGAATGTAGCAGGAGCTGTATTTTTCAGCAGCTGTACTTATGAGCTGTCAGCTCAAAAGCTGGTTATTTCTACAATGTGCAGCCACTTGAGTTTTATACATCCAGTCATGACTATATATGAACATGAGATGTGCATACAGATCCACAGGATTGTATGTGCTTAGGTCTGGCCCACTTGAGTTGCACAATTACCTATTCTGAGCTTTCAGCTCATTCTGGAATTTACTTCACTCTTTGTGCTGCTCAGTAAAACCCAGTGTTTGAATTTGTCCCTTCAGTGCCTTACCTCAGCTTTAAATTTCCGAGGCTCTTTTGCTGTGGCGTTTTTCCCTTTGCTTCTAAAAATAAAACACATCAAAAACAACTGGAAAAGAAAGCTGAGCTTCTATAAAATTTTATTCACTTCTTGAAGAGGAAAAAAAAGAAAAAAAAAGGAAAATGCAATGGAAAAGTTCTTCACCTGCAGAATACTGTACATCTTTAGTCATTTGTGGGATGGATAGTAGTATGTTAAGACAAACATGCAGCAAACCACCTCAGTAAAAAATCTAATTCTCTGTAATGTATTTCAGCTAGCAGTGCCATGAGAAATTTGACTTTATCTCCAGTCTTGCTGATTTACTCATGGTATGCAATCAGTGCTTGATGTAGATGAAAGCAATCAGGTTTTCTTTTCCCCCCACTTGGGTCAGTGCAGGAAATTTCCTGTGGGAAAATCTTTTGTTCTTCATAATTTTTTTGTTTTATATACTGAAGACTGCTTATAACTTTGAAGGATTTTCTGCTTTGACTGCTGCAGAAGAGCCAGGATAACAGCTAGGAGTTACTGCAGTGACTTTGATCTGAATATCCCCTCCTCATGGGAATCATCCTGAATCTACAACCTGGTTGCCTGAGCTAGAGAATCATTTATAATCTGTGATTATTAAATTTTATGTCTCTAGACTCCCTTGGAGTACTGTCACTTCCAGCATGTAGTTTAAAGTTATGAATATACAATAAAATAAAGGGATATCAAATTGATCACAAGCAATGAGATGAATTTTGTGTAAGAGTAAAGCTTGAATCTTTGTAGAGAGTTGAGGCAAGTTTTTCCCTGCTATCATATTTCTGCAGTTTTGAGTAGTAGTTGTATATAGCAGGGCTCTTTAAAATGCTCATCACGTGTTTTATGGCCAAGGTTTAGGTTAGTTAGAAAAATAACAGAACTTCTTCAGTGAAGACAAATTTAGGCCCAGGAACACTTACTAAGGGTAATGTATTGGTCTTTTGGTTGACAAAATGACAAAAACAGAATAACAGCAGTAGCTTAAATGCATGGTTATGGTCAACTGCATTATTTTACAGAGACAATGGAGGCCTAGAAAGCTTATTTGGCTTGCAGCCCCAGAAAAATGTTCTCTTCAACTGTTCCACTGAAAAAAGGTGTTTTTTCTTTCTTTTCAATATCCCTGTTTGTATTTTCTTGTCACAAAGTAAAGCAGCTATGTGATGTGATGTGATGGGAGCAAGTAAAATAAAACAACCTTGCTTTGCTTGCCTTAGTTCACTTGTCACCAATAATGGAAAGTTTCACAACAGGGATCAAAACTGAGAATGGACAGTTTTTTGAGAGCAGTACAAGAATGGTTGAATATTTATATGAACTGTAATCCAAAATCTCCTAGCACTTTAATGTTCAGTGAATATTTCAATGAAATTTTATAATTGTGTGCAACTTTTAACCTACATCTTACTGATACATAAATTGTACACAGGTTCAAAATATTTAATTACATGTGCTGACTAATCCTAAATGGATTTTATCATTTGGGTTCTTGTAAAATTAGGGAAAAGTATGTTATTAAGTTTTGATATTGAAAATCAAGTAGGGGATGCTTTTGGAAAGCTTCTAAATTTTAGCTAAAACAAGTTTTTGCATTTGAAATTACTTTGCTAATTCCTTTTTTGGAGCTGTAATTTCAAATACAACTGTTGTAGTTGCTATGTAGAACTGAAATATTTTCAAAGAAAAGTGCAGTAAGTGTTAAATCACATGTTAAGAAGCAAAATACTTTTTTCTGTGATTTTAGTGAAGAGAAAATGGATTAGCTTTTAACTTGTGATCTAAGAATAAGGTTGAGGATATCAAAGACACCACAAATATTTCTGGAGACTAGTGAAAATATTTTCTCTGCATTTCTGAGGGTGTTTTATACAGTTTTCATTTACTTTGGGTAGATTTTTTGACTTTTCCCTGTGTTTTGATTTCTTGAAATTTCAATTCATTACAGAAGTTGAATATTTAATTCTCCTTTTTGATCTTTTTCTGTTTGCACTGATACATCAAAGCTGTTTACATTTTAGAAATCATACTTAGACATACAACCTGTAAAAAGTGTTGAACAGCACTGCAAAAAAATCTGCATCAATTACATCCCACCTGGACTCCTTTAAAGGCAATTCAACAATTTTTAGATCCTGTGTGGTTCATCTTGAAAGGGAAACACAGCCCTGTAAAGCCCATAGCTTTGTGTGATACAGTTTGTGATTACTTTCATTACCCTTGGGAATGTGACATTAGAAGAAGAAAACTTTTATTCAGAATCTTGGTTTGTCAAAAGTAATGCCACAGCCAGTGCTGACTGACATGATATTTGAGGCAGCAACTTTCTTAATCTCAGGATTTTTTAAAATCCTTTTAATGAGTTAAGTACATTTCGAGACCTTAAATTAAAGGCAAAGGTAAAGTTCTTACCAATCATGAATTCCCCAGCTCTTTTTTCACTTATTAAAGAAAACAGGGAACTAAATTTTATCACTTTTTTTACTTACTGCACTTTCTGTCAGAGAGGGAAGCACACTATAACAGGGGAGATATTTATATTAAATATCAGTATCTTTAGTTTCGGGCATGCCTCTCCTAGTGCACTTAATTTTTACAGTCTGCATGCACAGATCCCACTCTCCATTCACCCTGGATGGGGGCTTCACAAAGAACATTTTGTCAAGAAATCTGCAGCATTTTACAACTGGCACTCAGATGTTGCTTAGTGTGCAGCTAGAAGGGCAGACATTTTAAGGACAAGGGAATTCAATAAAAAGTTGTCGCTGAAAATTCATTTCCGTATCCATACAATTTTTAAATAAAATTAAATACCAAGAATTTCCTTCTTAAGTGAGTTGATCTATTAACATATCTTCTAAAAAGGAAGCTCAGTCTAATTTTAAGCACCCTATAGACAACTGACATAAGAATATTTTCTTTCCTTGGAATCTGATTTTAATTTGAGAATTAGGAAGGGTGTCTTGTTCTCCCTTGTAGAAATACTGTGCATTTATCTCATCTCCAAACACAAGGAAATTAGTCTCCAATCGATGGGACAGTATATTTCATACATCTGATATCATACCTTGTTAAAGAGTTGGCAGCTTTCAGCTAACGGGAAGAAAAAATAACACTACACCAAAGTACTAAAGAAATGTTGCTGTGTGAATCCTGGAATTAGTCAAGAATAAAGGAGTGATGGACACATGCCACATTTCTACTCTGGTTTTCTTTGTAGACAGATAATGAAATCCATTTTCCAGCCGAAAATTCACAATGTTTTAGGTAATCATGACTATTTACAGCTTAATTAAAATACTGTATTAAAGGCAGAGAGTATTTGTTTAATTAGTTGGGGGCTTGTTAATAGCAGTAATGGTATCTAATATAAATATCTGTAGATCATTCTCTATGATCATGCATTTTTGAACTGTGCTGCCTTTTAGAAATAACTATTATTTCCAAATTGTTGTGAGTCTGGCATTTTTGTACCTGCTGTCTCACAAGTTTTCTGGCTGCATTTTCCAGTTCCTTTGGCTCCCTTCTCCTCCCTTCCAGTCTGTCAGCAGGCTTGCAGGATTTTCATCTCTGCTAGCTGCCTTGCTCAGATTCCCCTCGGTGTTCAATCTGTTCTGCATTCCCTTCCCCACATTCTGGGCTGCATTTGTAACCGTGTCCAGGAACAGGAACTGACAGTTGGTCTGTTGGAAAATGGGACAACCCAGAAATTGTGGTGACATCAGTTTAATGGACTTTAAACAAACAAACAAAAAAAAGGACAAACCATAGCTAGCATAATTTAGTAACAAGTGTTTAATTTAGGGCATAAGTATTAGGATTGAGTTTTCTGAGTCAATAGTGAAATTTTGCCTTTTTTAGAAAATAATGATACCTTGTAATTAAATATGTAGCCTCCAAACTTTCACCAGCATCTCTAAAATATCCTTAACCACAGCCAGCCTTTGAATTGAGATGAATCCATTTATCAAACACTCGTGTGAAGATTTGCTCCAGTCTCTTAATCATCAAAATTAGGCTAACTGGGAAGGGATTTTATTGCCCATGTATGTTTATATTTTATATATATATATTTATATATATATATATTATAATGCTATATCACTTAAAGATGGTTTGGGACTTGGGGTTTTTTATTATGTTACATCTTCATAACATTGAAAGCTTAAGCATGTACAATACATAAAGTATCTTTAAAGCATTGCATACCATTAAAAAAACCCCTAATTCAAAACAATACCAAGCTGGCCAGGCCCCCTGAAACATAACTTTTGGCCTTCCTCTGTGCAAATACATATTGAAAACAAATCTGCTCTTTTCCAAATACCAACAATTTGGAAAGAGAGATGTTTGTCATTTAGCACAGTGACACTGTGTGATAGCATCTACTTTAAAATTTTGAAGTGCTTTTTTATTACAACTATGCATTTGTGTTAGGAGGATGTCAGCAAATGGATGCTAAAATGTTCCCTGGGAAATTTCTGGGGAAAAAAAAAAGATGTGTTTAGATTGTTTGTTAGCAAGACTTTTTGCATGAAAGCTATGCTGGAAATTATTGTAACCACTTCAAGGAACAGGACTTGGTGAGACAGTACATCCCTTTTTAGGCCACGTTGACCAGGTAGAATTGCAGGAATCATTGGAACAACTGGGTTTGGACAGAAGTTCAAGAATTGAGAATAAAGAACCAGAGATGTTGACAACTAGGCTGGCCCTACTCTATTTAAATGATGAAATCTGCACTGAAATAGCAATACAGGGGTTTTGAGGGTGTCATCATTTGAAGAGAGAAAGAAAACTGAGAAAAAAACCAGTCATGATGTAAAAGATGGTCCCCTGGTAATAAAACGATTTCTTTAAAGTTACAAATGACAAGGTCATCTTGTCTTGGTATATATTGCTGTTACTCTTTGGTGTTAGGTATGACTTTATTATCAAATAGAGTAATATATCAGGATTCTGTTTTTTGTTCAGGCTGATGGGTAAAGCAGATACAGCACATCAGGCCAAATGTTTATCAGGTGTCCAAAACGCTTCAGAAGAATCACGTGTATAATATAAATACATTGCCAGTACAACAACTAAAGATAATCAGTGTAAGTAATACAAAAGTGCATGAAAGTGACATAGGACAATTGGTAAAACTGATGCAATAAAGATTAGACAGTCATAGTCAAAATATTTGAGCTTACAGTGAGAATACCTTGGTCTGAAAAGTACACAATGATGTTTTGCTATAGTATTAATTTCAACAAAGCTTAATAGCTGAGTATATTTTCAGTATAAATTTGACAGACCAGTTGCTTTTTGGGAGACAGTTTGTATCAAAAAATCAATAAAGAATGATGGTAAAGGTTTAGTGTAGTATTGCTCCAGATAGACGAGGTGATAAAATGCGTGACAGAAATCTTTCAGATCAGTAAAATGAATCATATGGCACGTAACTCCAATTGATTTTGGCACAGTGGAGTTAGCTACAATTTTGGAAGTTTGGCCCATTGATAAATTTAGGAGATTATGAAATAATTAGAACAAACTTTAAATCTGCAAATGTTTGTGTCCTTTCTCCTAACACAAAAAAAAATTTCCAATAGTCCCATGCTGCGTGATGAGATTAAAAGAAATGCTACTAGCTTTGCAAGGGATAGGCTGAGAGGGCTGCAGGTACCTTGCAGGGCAGGATCTTGACAAACTGGCTTTTACTGTCATGAAACATTCCTTATTTTAGATTGTTGAGACATAAAAAGTTGAATCAATGGATGGAGTTGAGAACGATAATTTACATTTAATCTGTTCATTGACAGCACAGAAAAGAAAGAGAAGAGAATGATGGCAATTTTGAAAGCAGTCTGCATCTGTTGGATGAAAACCCTCTTAATACCTAATTTATAAAAAATTTACATTTCTGTGGAGAGGTAAGATTGTGGTCAGTTAAACTTTGTAGAGTAGGTAGGTCAAAAAGTGTGGAAAGAAATGGTCTGCTTTTGTGTAGAAGATACTGTTCAGGTGGAGAGTTTGCATATGTGAACAATGAAAACTCTGGTCAGATGTAAAAAAAATGGTCACCAACACACTTTCAACTAGAGGCTCTTTGTAGGTGTGGAATCTTTCCAAGATTATAAAAACTTTTATTGATTTTTATTATATTGGCATTTAAGGTTTTGAGAATTTTTAAATATTTTAGCCTGATGTTAGATGTTTGTGATTTTACTTGTGTTAACTGGTAGAAATATTGTTGTTTTGTATCACTGCTGCAAAATACACTGGTTGAGAAGTCACTTAAGCATGATAGATTTTATGGTCATTTTGTAGGGCAAACACAAAAAAATCTTGTGATGGGTGTCTTTTCTCTTTATACCCATGATTATGCCACAAGTCAAAAGCTGTTGTGCTGTACTTCGATTTCACATGCTTCTGTTCTCCATAGAGTGTAGTATATTATTGCCTGCATGAGAATTCCAAAAGATGAAAAGATCAGCCCATTCCACATCAGTTAGTTGCTGAATCTTCTCAGGAAACCAAAATAGAAGGATTATTTTAATATATGAAGCACTGTGCTCTCTGTTATGACTCATGTTTACTCATACAATTTGTTCCTCACCACTGCTGCTCTCCTAAGAAAGTCATTAGAAGCCATGAAATTATTTGGAGCATTTATCAAACCAGTCACACTCCAGTGGAAACACCAGTAAGGAACTGGAGGGTAAGGAGCCTTTTCCAAAGTATTCTTCTGGTCTACAAAAAAGGGAACTAAAAAATGAAACATCGCCTGAGACCCATAATGTGAAAAAAAAAAATCCCAGCCATACAAAACAGAGATTAAAAAGGATGACAGCAAGTACACTAATATATTCCCAGCTGCATTAGAAATAGGGTCCTAATAGGAAAAAAGCAGAAAGTTCTTTTTGGATGAATGCTGATGGGCTGGGTGCTCTAGAAGAAAGACACTATCTTCTGTTTCTTGATTATATCCTCATCCAAAGAAACTTTGTCTTTTGAAAAGTGACTTCATCAAAGAAGTAATTAACTGCCTAAATTACCTATTATGCTTTCTACCAAGAAACTGAATTTGGATCAGTTTGCCTTGTTGGGAAAGAAAGCTGACATCAACAAATGTTCATCCAGACAAATATTAACCTCTTAAAATTTTATGGTCAAGGAATAAAAATAATGTACCTAATTAAAATTTCTCTTTTGGGGACGTGGATACTGGAACTTCATTTCACCAAAATACCGTGGGACACTTGGAAATGCTGGGAGTTTTTTTTTCAATTAAAGGAGTAAGTTACATGTAAAATATGACATTACCATTATTAACATACAAATAAGATACTAGAATGCTTAATTTGATCTGAAGATTCTACATCTTTGGAGGGTGTTGAGACCTGAGTGGACAAATCCTGGAGCAGTGTAGTTTGAATTCACTGTTGATCCTGGTTTGAGCTAGAGGTATGACCAGATGACTTTGCAAAGTCTCTTCCAGCTTGGATTAATCTATGATTAATACATCAAAAAGAAAAATACTTCTGCCTACATCAACTCATTTTAATTTGTTTAAGGACATTTCTTATCAGTTCTTCTCTATTCTTTTGCTTCCAGACTTAAAACAAAAAAAAACAGGTGAAAGCACAGAATGTTTTATCAGCCTTTGTGTTACCACTGTAAAAGTTATTATATTTATGTGATGCCATGCCATGTGGTGCTTATTAAAGGTGCACAGATACCTGAATGAATACACAAAGTGATTGAAACATGTTTTGACCCAGTGACCCAACAGCATTTGGGAACAAACAGCTCATTTTAACAACTGACAAGTTGCTTGTTTTTCTCTTCTTTGTAAAACATTTTCTAGCTAACATCATTGACCTGGTTGGGCTTTTTTTCTTCTCAAAATGACTTGGTATAAAGCTTGTATTCATTATCTGTCATAGAAAGGAAGACATAAGATGCAAAGTTCGAGCATTGAAAAAAAAAAAAAAACCTGACACCTAAAGGTTTTTCCTGCACCACAGGACTGAATCTGAGGGGTAAATCTGCAATGTCTCTGTCTTGATCAAGTTAAGATGCTTTTGCCATTTTGATTGTAAATAGCATCACAGCAGGGAATTCCTGACAAGAATGAATCCCAGATGGAGTCAATTTCTGTATAACTTCATGACTGATTTTTTTTTTTTTTTCTGCAACATAATCTCAAGTTTGAGGCTGTGGTGCTTATCCTGTGGGCTTTGATTCTGTATCAGAGCATCAGTGAGTAAGATTTTCTGTGGGATTATTATTACCTTTATTAAATTACTGAGTTTCTCGGGCAGTTCTCCAGAGCAGGAAGAGGAGAACCTTGGTGCAGCTGTAGTTGTCCTGGGAGATGCATTCCCTCCTGCCTTCCACGGATTTCTCCTCTGTGACTCCAGAAGGGTTCAGCTTACCTGATATTTCTGTAAAGCAGACAGCTTTTAACCTTTCAGGCTTACTGAGGTGAAGATAGTGCCGATGATATAATGGCAAATTCTTCCCATGAAAAAGATCAAGTCTTAGCTGGGAACTGCAACAAAAAGAAGTGGCTTATCTCACTCCAAGCTACCTCAGGGTCAGCCAGTAGTGGACCCACATTTGGAATTAAGAAGCTCTTAAATCTTGGTTAAAGCTTTTCCTTTCTTTTCTGTTCTCACATCATTACTTTGTATATAATGATCTGCCTTTCCACAAGAGCTGCAATCCCTGATCCCACACTCAGGCTTCTAAACTGACATTTCAAAAGCTGCTTGGGGATCTTTTTTTCAGGGAAAACTGTGGACAATTCTACAGGAAACCTGGTTTCACTGCAAGAGGTTAGAAGATTTAATCAAAACATCTGATCTATCATAGTGTAGAGCCTTTTCTCTGTAACTTAATCCCTTAGATCAGTAGCATGTGAAAAGTTCTCTATTTCACAGGATCACAAAAGTTATTTTTCCCCCCATACTTCACCTGAAACGTGTATTCAAGTACAGAGCTCTGCAGACCGTTTGATACAGCTCTCAGCAATTACTTGGTTTCATCAGAAGCCGAGGAAACAGAAGGAAAATCTGCATATAGGTGACAAGAGTGAGCACAGCAAAGAGCACATCCCCTGGAGCTCAGAACTGGAGCACTGGGATGGAGACTTGTAGGAATAATGGGTCAAGAGGGAAATGTGCAGATCACAAGAGCTTTAAAATACAGCAGCTGCTTTCAGACCTCCTTCAGCCACAGGAAGTCACATCTCCACTCACAAAGAAAAAGAAACATGGGCAGGGAAAGGTGCTGAATTAATTTGAATTTCTTTCAGTAAAGATTTCCCCTCTTCATCTGATTACTTGCAAGTCCAAACATATTTAATAGACGAACCTGAGTAAAATGTGATTATTTACCAGGGGGTCTTTTCAAAACAAATGTTTGGCAATAATATTTCTTACAGAAAGAAAATGTGGAAGTAGTTTGGCCCATATAGGAAAAAAGGTCTCAACTTCTAATAATTAAAATATATATTAAAATTTATGAGAAATAGTGCTCCAGCATGGCTATGTAACAAATTTTTTAGCTGGTTTAATTCTTTTGTGTGGAATAGATTAGAAACGTAATGTGAGTTGCTATATTTTCATATTTTCATTTCATTTCCATTTCTTATTTCCAGATACTGTCAAAGAACAACAAATGGGATAAACATGTAAATGAAAAGAAAAAAAAATAAAAAAGGCTTTATTAAAAGTCTACTATTCCACAAAGAAGAGCGTGCTTAAAGCTTTTCTGGTTTTTATAGATGATGACCTAAATCATCTCAAGTTGGGCTTTGTAGTGAGTTGTGGGGAATGGAGTTCGGTAAAGGACAAAGCTTCCTAAGGGGCTGCAGATTACTAAAGATCTGTGAAAACTTAAAGTGTGTTGAAGCAGAGCTTTCCTGCTGCCTTTGATGTTGAAATTCCCGTCTCATTGAAGGGAGGGTTAACACTGGATTTTCTTTTTTTTTCTTTTTACATCAAGAGTGTTTTTCATATTGATAAAAACGTCAGCATTAATGTGCAGTCAGAGTTGTGCCAAAATCTGAACGCCCTGTACTCAATTGCAGGTAAAATAATGAACTTTTTTTTTCACTATAATTAAGGTGATGATGCTATGTAGACATAAATTGGATGAAGTTTGTAAATAGAATGAATTCAGTTTGTGAAACTCCTTCAGCACACAGTCTTCCATGCACAAAAGCTTTTCTTCTGGTCTGCTTGGGACAGACTAGAAAATTTGCTTTTTCCACTATCTCAATTCATCTAGTAAAAAACTATAGCACCCACTCCGCAAATCTTTAGTTATCTGTGGAATAAAATAGTTTGTTGCAACATCTAAACCTGCAATCATCTAAACAATAAACAGGATGCAGATTTTGAATCTTTAAAATCTCAACTATGGCAAATCCTTAAAATACAATACCTACTAAAATCTTTGTCTAGAGCAATTAGTTAAGCACTGGATAATTAAGAATATGTTAGGAATATTCAACAGTATTTTTATTCAGAATTTAATAGAATCTTCCAGATTTGCATACTTTGGTAGGCGTAAATAAAAATGCAAGTTTCAACAATGTGCAATGTGCAATTAAATGCAGAAAAGACACATAATAAAAATCTAGGTCTCCGTGGGGATTACCTAGGGCTAGTTGTAGATAATTAAATCTTTAGCCTGAGTTCATTTAAATATGGAGGTTTTATAGAAATAGCTACACTTAAGAGATTCCTGTAAACAAATTTTTTGTAAATGCTTAATCGTTTTCAGTATAAAGGCTTTAAAAAGATTATTTGTTTCTAGAAAAACTGAGACATGGATTAAAAAGATTCAAGGAATTGAAGCTATTTTTGTGTGGACAGCTCTTTAAATAATAAATTAGCCCAAAATTTCATACAAATTTGTATGCTCCTGTTATGCTTTATTGATACTGCTGATATCCCAATGCAGGGCATGGTCCTTAGACCTCCCAGTGATAATAAGTGAATTTTATGTATGTCACATAAAGGCTGAGTCAAATAACTGTAAAGTAAAATATGTTAAACCATTTCGTAGACTTGTGACACAGTAATTTTATGAAAATTTGGGAAAATTCCACATTTCCAGTAACACTGTTCTTCTCCAGATTTTTTTTTTTGGAAAGTAGCTTAAGACCTGCTTATTTTAAAAATGTAGCTTCTGTGTTTCAGTTCTGTAAATGTAAATGTCTCTGACCATCATGGCAAAAATTGTACCATTCCCATTCTAGTTTCTGATAAAGTCAGCAGGAAGAGAGGAAGAAAAAAATTGCTCTTTCTGGGTCTTTCTGAGAGTGCTCTCTAGAATTAACTCTGTACCAGGTTTTAGTTATTTTGAGGGAAATCTGTGTTCAGAACAGCACAATGAAAATATGTACATACAAAGTAGAGAGTTAGTGTTTAGTCTCTGTGTTCCTAAAGTTGATGGTTTATTAAAAAGAAAAAAAAAAGCTACAGTATATAGTCAGTTTTGAGGAAAGTGCACCTGCCCATTAGTTTGGGAAAAATTAATCCATATCCAGCCACAGCCTTTCTTCAGAAGTTGCTTCCAAAAGGAAAAGTGGAATTCCTGACAGCACCCTTCTATCTGCTGCCTAAATCTGGCTGGAACAACACTCCAGGTGTGTGCCTGACAGTGGAATCCCAGAGCTGGATTGGAGTTTTCTTCATGCCAGTGTTACACTAAATCAGGAGAATACACCTTTAATGATACTGTTTTCTTTTCCAGATAAAGAAAATGTCTTTCTTACTTGTCCTTGGAATATTCCATGGCACAAACAAATCACTTACTTAATGCCATTCCAGGTTACTGGTACAGTGAAGCTCTGTAATCAACTCTCCTTTGGGGAAAAAATGACAGAGGCTGATGGAAACACCCCAAGCTCTCAACAGACTCTGTTGGAACATGCTCTGCTCAGCTGTGATGACGAATCTCTTTTGTCACCACAGCATATTTCTAATCTCTCAGATCAATGCCTCCCATGCAGTGAAGCTTCCATCAGAGACCTAATCCTGCTCCTATTTAAGTCAGCAAGAAAAACAGAGTAGGTTCTAGGCTAGTATATGCAGACAACTATAATCTCTGTAAATAAGCAGATATTCTAATCAATCACAGGGCAAGGAGCAGCAAATATTAGGGGGGAAATACAGATCATTTGCTTCCATTACTGTATTAAGGCAATGATTTTACTGGCTTAAGACTTTTAATACATAATAGTAGATAATACTGAAGTTGCAAGGACAGAAAATTGATTTTTTTTGTGTATTGTAATGCTGCTTGTCCCTGAAGAATAGAATGTGGCAGGAAAGCCTCCCGGGGTTTGTGTTCAATCCAATACCCAGCCAATAACGACCCACAATGTTTATTTATTTGTCTGATAACTTGGATCATCTATTCTGATTTGACTCCTAAAAAAATAGAAAATACTTTGCCTGTCTGATGTTGACTGGGAGGCTGCAGTTGGGCATCAGATCATCTCAGTAAGAGAGCTCAGCTACCCAGTCACAAATAGTTCTTCCGAAAAGCTAATCAGTTAGAAAGTTGAAAGGAATTTTTTTTTCAACAATTTGCTCACTCCCATCTCATGTGTTTTTTATTGATTTTTAACATTAAGCATCAAAAACAAAGTGTGTGGCCATGTCTTGGTGCCCAGTTCTGTGACAGTTTCATTATTCATAGGCACAGATGGCCCAGTTGTAAATCCCACCAAAAATACCTCATGCAGGTATTTTATTTTCTGTGAAACTAGATTCTGGAGAAATATTGACATGGCTAATGATGACTGTGCTTTCATTTCCAAAATGAGGAAAAACATGTTAATTCTGTGTACAGCAATAAGCTCTTTGATTTTTTAATCTTAGATGCTGAGATTTTGGGCTAAACATAAAGAATAATAGTCCCCAGCATAAGCTTGTTAGAATGCACTTTCTTCCAAGTACATAAATGTGTAAAAGGGATATCTACATCTTGTTTTCCTGCAAATAGAGGAGGGGGGAAAGGGTGTGTAAGAAGATATAAAGCACAGTTTACAGGATGGG
>VZSR01000055.1:4205574-4217977 GCA_013398615.1 Brachypodius melanocephalos | reverse complement strand
CCCCCCCCCCCCCAATAAAGGCAAATAGGCATGACTATTTAAATACAATTGCAAGAGCTGAATTGAAGGAATTTCAGTGCCTCTGAAATGCTGATGTGAGGTGGCAGAGCTATCAATAAAGTTGGCTGCACACAATTTGATGGATTAAAGGCAGCCTTGGACAAGGAATAAAAAAATTACGAAAGTACCAGAAAAAAACCCAAAAGGCCCAAGTGACAGAGCAGCACAAGTGAGAGTGGGGTGAATGCTGAGCCTTACAGATGTTTGTGTGAAATATGAAATTGCACATATATTCTGTGATTTGTAAAGAAGGCATAAAAGTAAATGAAGTAAACCAATAAATGCATATTTGAACATGTCAGTACATAGTGGGCCTGCATCTTCCTCTTTCTAGGTAGATAAATTGTTTGGCTTCATCTGTAGAAATCGATATCCAATCCAGAACATCAGGATACAATCACTTAATTTATTCCTCAGTGCAATTTCATATTGATGATCCCTAGTATCCCGGACAAGTTGTTTCAGATTGTTCAACACCTCACAACAGTTTATCCTTAGACTGGTACATTTCTTCTACCAATAATTGCACAGAATGTAATAGTTCAGAAAAAACCAGAACTGGTTTCTTTTAAATCTTCTTCCACAAATCGAGTAGATTTGTTGTATATTGAGAATTTATCTTCAAATATATACTTTACAGGAGGTTAGACAAATGGTTATCTGTTAGCAAATGCTGTAATTCGAAATAACAATCACAGCATCTTCTTTAAACATCAATAGTTCCAGTAGTTTGCCATATGTGAATTACCAAGAATTTCTCCTTTGACATCTTGAAGATTCCTTTCTTCTGTGACCTTAACATCTGTGACAAGTCTAATGAAATCCAAAATACAGCTTGATGGAAGAGAATAATTTTACTGAGACTGTTTTTACTCTGTGATGCCTCAGAGAGGCATCCTCATAGAATCTTTCATAAACTACTTATTATAAGTAAAAAAATCAGTAAGATGGATAAGATTAGATCAATTAATTAGACTTAGAGAACAGAATGTTTTATAAGTTGTATTTAATATGCACAAAGGCATATTTTCTGTCAAATGAATCATAGGAGCACTATATTTAATTTATCCTTACAAAGAGAGTTACTGATATGTTAACCTTAGAATCATAATAAAAAACCTCCTACAAGATAAGCAGTTTAGGTGATAGACTGCATAGCATTCTAAATAAATCACTGGGCCTCCACCAAGCATTCCAAGGATGCATCAGGATTGGTTTGGAAAGTAATCAGGTAAATCCTGTTGGAAAACCTGGGTGGAGAAGAGGTTGTTTTAGGAATCTTCTCCTCATCGTATATAAATATTGATATTTATGTGTGTATGCTGGTAGGAAATGCCATGGTGGTAGATCACATTAAGTCAGGGACATAAGTTTTGTGTGCCATACTTAAATAAATAATAACAAAACCAGCAGTTCCTGCTATTTTAGATTGACACAGCTGTATATTTCTTGTTACTGTAGTTGTATTGAGGCAAGTAGTACCTTCCTTTTAGGCAGTTAAACACTATTTCTCCATGGATTCATGTTCAGGTTTAGATAAAATACCTTGAAGAGTTTTCACCTTCATATCCAAGCTGAACAGCACAACTGCAACCTTTTTTTTTTTTTTTTTTTTTTTTTTTTTTTTTTTTTTTTTAAATAATGTACATAAACAAAAAAATGGAAGAACACTTGCTGAATTAGGCCCAAATAATGTCCCAGATAAAAACCCTTTTAAAAAGCTGAGCTGACTTGCTGTTGATGCTGCTCTGGAATATATCTTTACAAGGATTTTATCTTTCTGCATCAACTGCATTTCCCAAGAAGTGCCATGTCTCTCTGGTAATATATGAGCCTTTTAGCTTACTGTCTTCCATACCCTCTAATAAATCCAGTGAGGAACAGTCTTTCCTTTTGAAAGTCTTTCCAGTCTTTCCACTTTTGACTGGAATTTATTCAGGGGATAATTCCTCTACCCTCTCTAAGCAGCATTTCAGCCTTTGAAGCAGCACTTGTCCTTTTGTGAGTCATCACGGGTACTCAAAGGCTTGTGGAGGAATCCTTCCCACAGCCATGGCTGATCCATCACTCCACCTCCTTCCTGGCCCTGTGCTTTTCCATCTCTTCTGATGAACTGCCCTCATGACTGACCCGTCTGTTCTGTATCCATGGAAGTGTTATCAAACATACTTGATGAAAACATCATATTAGGATAGGTCCTTTCACTGAGATCAGATACAGTGACAGCCAACAGCAATGTAGCTGGAGTGAAAAATCCCTGAAATCCATCTTTTGCACTGCTGGCAATAAAGCAGTTTCAAGAGACGGCTGTTTTAAGGGATCTGTTGCTTTGGGCAAACACGCTGTTTCATGTAAAAAGGCAAAACCTTTCCTCATATTCTTTCATGGTGAACGTGGGCTGAGTCCTCATTACAGAAATTCCAGTGTTCTCCTAGACAAGCAGAAACACAGTGGTAAAGCCATGTTTTCCACTCCCTAACTTCTGTTCTTATCCTGCCAACATTATATGAGATACAAATAAAAGGGAAAAATGCATTAAAGTCTTTGCGGTGTTGATTTATAGAGACTTGTACTTCTCCTTCCGTAAACTGTCATCCTGCTTGATGCAAAATGGATGCAGGCTTTTTTCTCTTCTTTTTAAAATTCTGTATCTTAGATGAAAGCTATTGGATGTATTTTTAATTCAGAAAGTGCCTTTTTGAAGTCCTGTCTGTGTTTCTCTTTAATCTCTTTTTATATTACTTTGTCTGATTTTTCTATTTAAAATGTTAGTCAAAGTGAGGCAGTGTACCTATTCTGTACTTTTACATGCTTCCAGTCCCTTCCCTACAGCTGTCTTTTCTGCTACATTGATGAAGAATTTTTTTTCTTTACCTGCCCACCTTTCTTCTCTTTCTATTCCTTGGATGTGTCAGTATAACTCGTTTTTATCTTCAAAAATTCTGCTCATGCCCAAATGCTGTCATGTACAATAGGGCTTCTCTAAGTGTCTTCCCTTGGCTGGATATAGATTTTTTTTTCTTATATTCCTGTCTGTCCTTTGACCTGTTCTTTTTAATATTCCTATTCCAACTTGAGAGCTTATTGCTTTTAGCCTAAGTAATTCATCACATAGGACTTTTAATGAAAACTTTCCTACAAATGATATGAACTGTGTTCTGTATACAGATGTTACATATTTTGGTGGTTATCCCTTCAGTAGTAGACGATAAAAACTTTTGATGACCATGTCTGCCTGCATGATCTAGATTTCAAACTGGGGCTGCTGTAGTTTCCATTATTTTTTCCTTTTTTCCACAAAGTAAATGTAGCTTTCAATTTCTTTCATACCATCCGGACAAATTTTCCTTTTGGTTTAGTAGCCATAAAATGTACAGTGTGGCATAACTTTTAAATGCTTATTAAATATATAAAATGGAACTGCCCCAAATAAAAATAAGTTTCACTGTACAATCTCATATTTAAATCAGTAGTTTTGTTTCACTAACCTTGAACTTAGCTTGAGCAGTTAATGCTGCTGGTGGGCAATGTTGTACTGCCATTATTAAAAAGTAATTTATTTAATAGGAAATGTTTCAGCACACATACCCAAATGTGTTGAGCTCTGGAGCTCTGCAGTGAAAAGTTGCTCTGTTGAAAATGTGATGAGCTTCTGAGAACCAAGATGTTTGCTGCTTCCTGCAATGAGGAATTTTGCAATTCAAGTTTGTTTGAGCCCTTCTACTGAAACTAAATATTAAAGGTAAATGTAGATAAACGTATGGGGCTTTTTGAGTAGGTAGATATAAATAGAATATTTTAATTTTTCACAGTTTGTATATAAGATTCTACAGTAATTTAATTCACTGAAAACTAGGGTCATAACACTTACTAACACCCCAGTTGGTGCTTGATTTGGTTGGTGTAGAACTGGGAAATACAGACTGAGAATGCAAATCCATTCCAGAGAACACAGTGTGGGCACAGTTTATTAAACAAAGATTTGCTATCAACAGGCAAAGTGAATATCAACAAGGCAGAGTGGAGTTTGTCTGAGAGCTGTGTTCTAGCAGGAGATGCTGATCCTCTGGCAAAGTACACAGCCCAGACTTAAAAAGCTGGATGGAAATTAATGGCATAACAACCCTGTCAGTGTTGGAATTGCAGGAGACTGATGTGGCCACAGTTTTATTACTGTTAATGAACTGTTAGGAATGAGTATATGATGAAAAGACCAGCTGTCCAGGACAGAAACTATTCATTTGGTGTCTGCCTGGGAGAGTTCTTGGTGGGAGCATCAGAGAGATAAAAAGCAATTTAATAACTACTCTCCTCTCTTGTCAAAAATAGCGTTTGAGTTCAGGTAACTATGAATCTGTTGTATACCTTGCCTTTCATGACATTTTCAACAGATGGACTTTTCTAGGATAGAAGCAGGAGGAGGATTTAGAGAATAAACCATCACAGAATCCCAGAATCATTTGGGTCAGAAGGGACTTTACTCTGGTTCAACCCCTCTGCAGTGTGCAGGGACATCTTCAGCTCTGTTACTTGGCATAAAGCTCCGTCCAAGCCTGACCTTGAAAGTTTCCAGAGATGGGACATCTACAACCTCTCTGGACATCTTCCTCCATGGTTTCAGTGCCTTCACTGTAAAAAAATTTCTTCCTTAGAACAAGCACTGTTGCTTTTGCTTAAATATGAAGCAGATAACTGGGCAAAAGAGCAGGAAAAGATCACCACTGCCCCATCACCCCACATCCATCACCACACACATGTACCCATCCAGGGGAACAGCTAGATGTAATGTCCAGGGAAATAACTGCTTCTCTTCTGGAAAAGGTTTTATTTTCTGGCCAGAAATAAATGAATAAATAAAGAAATAAATGTCTTCATTCAGCTCTAATAAGCTAAAGTTTCTTTTAACCATATTGTTAACTGTAATTATACTTCTGTGACTAATAAGGAAGTTTTCTCAGTGAAAAGCAAAAGTGAAGACATAAAGTGGCTTAAGACAAACAATGACAATGGTGTTAATGAAGATAAGAATGCAGTTTGACCGGTGCCTTTTCTCAAGCAAAACCAGATCATTTTTAAAGTCCAGCTAAGAACTGTCTAAATGAACAAATGAGTGAATGAAATGAGTATTCAAGTAAACCCAAAATCTGTTTCAGCGTCCTGTTCTGAGTGATGCAGATATCTGGGTGGAGGATTGTCTCCAGTATCCTGTGTTCCTTGGAGAAGGAACTGGAGAGCTTGGAGAGCTCTGGCAGTATGATGGATTTTTTTAATGCTCCTGCTCCTTTCTCTTTGGATTGCTCTTCAATTTAAGCTTGTTAAAATAAATGTCCCTGTTTTGCCAACAACTTTGGCTGAACAAGTAGGGGATGCTTTGTCCATCTTAATAAACGAAGGACACGTTAGGGGTGTGAAGTACAGGCAAATCGCCAGTGTCTGGAAGTTACTGATGTTAGTTTGTGTGTGTATCCCAAATGTCCTCTCTTATTACGTTAGCAGATGAGGCTCTGCGAAATATTTCCAAGAGTGAACCAGGTTATTTGTGAAAATTATGTCAAATGGATTGTTGGGGCAGATACATCAGAGATCTAAAAACGTGGCCATCAGCATAATCAGTTTGGAAGGAGGATGCAGCAAAAATATCTTTGTTTCCTCTTCCCACATTTACCTTGTTTGACTTGCTAATTTAATCATCGGTGCTGAAGCTAGGGCTCAGATATTCTGTGGAAGAGGTGAGTGTTTCCCACTGATGTTGTTAGTTAAAATTTCTGCCTGATTTGAATGTAAATCATGAAGAAAAAACCAACCAAACAGGTTCGGGGCACTTCTTTCTCCAGTGGGGAAGGGAGCTGTTCTACTCATCAGGGGTATGAATTTAATTAAGAGCTGCTGCATTAAGAGCTCCTATAACAAAGTTCTGTTTTTCAGGTGCTAAAAAGGGAGTTTTACCACTACTTCGTGCATGGTTTTATAGTGTGCACAATTATCTGAAGATAAAAACACTGTGGCATCCGTTCCCACTTGGCTTATGTTTGACCGTCTTTGATTTGAGTTGCAGGCAAATTGATCTGTCCTGTTTACTCCAGAAAAAATGCTTCTGAAGAGTGAAAACGAGGTGGTGTATGACTGTAGGGAGCAGGCACTGTTGAGCAGCAGTGCTTGAATAGAGATAGCCACTTTATTTCCTTACTTATTCTGTTGCCAATTCAGAGATGAAAATCATACACCACTTGGCTGGAGTTATTTGGTAATAAACCTAATAAGCCATGATGTCATTCTGAATTCATGATGTGGACCTGCATTAATTTTCTTACTCATCAGTGTAGGAAGGAGTACTGAAATCACCAGCACTGACTGCACTTAAAAATACAATTTTTGTTGGTAAAAGGAGGGATGTAGATGTTGGGAAGTGAATTACTTTCATGCAGGGAAATCATATTTTGCCTTAGATTGAGAGGATGAGTAACTCATAATCCTTCTTTACTATTCTGAAAGTGAAAGCTTACTGTTAGTTATTGAGTTATATCTTTAGAACTTCTGGCATTTTCTCAGGACTCAGATGTCATTTGTTAAATGTACTGGCCAGGATTTCTGATATGGGCAGATATGCAAAATATATTAAAGTCTTAAGGAGCTGGTATAGAAAGAGGAGCCTGTGATCTTTCAGCAGTGTTTGCTCAATCCAAGTCTCAAAGTTCTCTTAGGAATCTCTCTCAATTTTTCTTTTTCAGAATTGAAATGTGAAAACTACACATTTTCACATTTGAAATGTTTGATAACTTAATGTATCTAGAACCTGCAAGCACAGTGACTTTCCATATACCCCACAGAAACCTAATTACTGAGTGCTTTTTCCCAGGAATTAACAGACATGCAGTGGAACTTACTAATGTATAATTTATACCAGTTAGCATACAGTGTGTGTGAAATAATGAATGGACTTTTCTTATTCATACTGTGATGATATACGTTTCCCTGGTGCTCATCCTGTCACTAATTCCAAAACTTTGTGCTAGGAAATGAATTTTAATTATGCAATAACTCTTAAGATGGCAGTCGTGTTATTGGTATCCTAGCTTTTCTTTCTCTCTTCTCTTTCCTCTATTTGAAAAAAAAAAAAAAAAGAAAATTGTATGAAACAGTGTATTTTATCTAAAAATTTGTGTATTATGCTTAGACAGAACTTGCTGTTTTATTTCTCTGCTTCCTTATTCCATCTATTCATCTTATTAGTAAAATATTAAATAATACATCTTTGCTGATGTGCTTGGCTTCATTGTTTCACTGTTATTCCTATGGACTTTCATTTCAAATAGTGATCAAACTGTTAAACATGGGTGAATCTTGTACTATCCCAGTAGCTGAAGGGTATCCTTTGGGTAAAACATCATAGCTCCTGGCAGCTTTAAAGGTAAGTTTAAAAGTTGATTTGTCTTCTGTGTCATCTTGGTAAAGGAACCAAGGGAAGGGACCTCAGCCTGGAGTTGCAGCCACCAGGATATTGCATAATTCTCATGGGAGAAGGTGTCCAGGTGCTCCCATTTAACAAACGCTGTGGCCTTATGATCCACAGGTGGCCCTAGGGACGTAGATTCTGGGAATCACTGCTTTAAAGGCAAATTGCTGTCACAAATATTCATTAGCTATGTTCCCAGAACAAGTTCTACTCTCAAAGCCCTGAGCTGTCAGGCACATTGGGGTCAGGATTAGGCCACAATCGCTTTTTGTTGCATCCAAAGCTTTGCCTTTCTGGTGCCTTTGTTAATGAAGTTTGTAATTTTGTTCTCCTGGCCTCTCACTGCCTATGTTTGTTTGTGCTTTCCCGGTAAGGAAGCAGGAGCTGCCTGCTGACTTCAAGAAATCCTTCACAAGAAGCTTCAATGTGGCAGCTTTAACCTGCTCCAGTGATCCTTACTTACTGTTTTAAGTAACTGAAACTTAATTTGGATGGGTGTAACCTGGGTACTACTGCCAGTGAGCCCTGAAAATTCCTTATTTTCTAATAAAACAGTGGAAATACAGAACTTCTGACTATCTCACTCTGTAAGCACCTGAGATGAGCTTTGCCTTCTGTCACAAATCCAGTGTGCACTTTTCCTGTCTGATGAACTTGGACTCCATACCCTTGCTCTTGTATTTTCCAAACCTCATTTCTCTCCTTGTTTTGTGCTAGAGTCTCACTGTTTGAAGAGTGGTTTGTTACTGTGACACCTTTCTTTGTACTTTCTAATTGGATTGTAGTTATTTGTAAATGTGAACACTTCAGGTATCAACAGGCACATCCTTCAAAAGGAGTATTGGGTTATTACTGGAGGCAAGCTTTTCCAGCACTGTGGATTTATGAACATAGAGAATAATAGTTGTATTTTGATGTGCCACAGTGGTGAGTAGTTTGCTTTTTCAAATCCCATCACAAGCTGTGTCCCCACCATCCTGAAGGAGCCCAGTGGGGGAAATTGGGAAAAGCTGTCTTATTTTGTGAACAGTATTTCAACAAAATGATTCTTTGCAAAGAAGTAATAAATTTCTAAAGCAGTGGTAACTGCTGAATGTTTTCTTTTGACTTACTGACTAAAATTTTTGATAGGGTGGAGATAGTTATTTGTCATGGTGACAAACTGAAAAATAATGTGTAGAAATTAATGTAGATTTTTATGCACCATTGTAACACTTGGATAGTTCAAGTAAAAAGCAGTAAATGGATAAAGGGCAGAAAATAATGCAGGTAATCTAAATCACACTCCAATCCTGGAGTGTGTCAGTAGAGATGCTTAAGAACTAGAATTAAAAACTGGTGGGAAAATTGAATACTTGAGTTATCCGGCATATTAAAATCCTATAAAGGATGAAAACACTGAGCAGTGAATATTTTCACATAATGAAAAGCTTCCAGAAATATGTAGTGACAAATTCTTTGCATTTATGTGTTTTAAATATTTAAGTGATTCTGCATATTAATGTAATTTTCCATAGTGGAAACAGCATTTTTAAATTAAAATTATTCTTCATGTTCTTCTAATTTAATTTTGTCAGAATCAACCTAAATAAGCAGGTTTGAATTAAATAATATTTTCTGAAAGTGACTTCTTTTGGTTAGGAATTTTTTTTGTTGTCTTTCTATCCTTATTTTAACCCACAGTCCTTCTACTAATGTCTCATTAATTATGGGACAAGTTTCTGAATTAAACTTGACACCAAAAAATAAAGAAAGCCTAAACTAAAACACTTCTCCTTACACGGCTGTAGGGTAAAATGACATCAAAGTTATCTTTGCCTGTGTCTCAGTTTTGCTTACAATTCAAGTAGAGATCTTGTGCTCTTAGAAATCTAATTTGGTTTTTATGTCCCTAATGATGACTTCTGTGTGTTATCATGACATTTAGCACAATGAATAATACTAAAACTTTTTTTTATATCAACATTTATTTGAAATGAGAGTAGCCATTTATTATTCTATTTAGTCTGCAGGCATAAGAGCTTGGGAAGCTTTCTTAAGGTTAAAGCAAAAGCCTAAAGAAGTTGGGTGAGGCACAAAACCTCCAAACCCCTCTTAACTTTTGAAGACTTGTAGTGTTCAAGAAGACTCTGTATTCAATACTGTGAATTATTTACCCTTTAACACCATTGGGTTCTCAACAGTGCTATTAATAGATATTCCCAATGACTTGGCTCTGGGATGCACTGCCAGAATAATCAGAAAAGACTGGTTTTGTTGGTAAAATAGGCAACAGCTTATAAATCCTGTGAAGGATTGCTTGAAGGAGTTATCCTTCATCTGCTCACTGGTCTGGAATTTCACATTTGGTCCATGTTTATATGAAGATTTAACAAGTCCAATCTGAGAAACATATTTTGGGGCAAATTTTTGTGCTGTTGAAGTTATGATAAAATTTGCATTTACTCTCTTAGTGTGAGGATGTGTTATTTCATCTAGAATTTTAGGGAGTTGCATCCTATTACAGAAACATAACTTGTATTTCAAATAAACATCAACAGATTTAATATCAGACTAATAAGAAAATTAATAACTTCTTAGATATTTTTGACAGTGAAAATCGGCTAAGCATTGAATGTAAAACTTTCTAGTCAGTACTTAAGTTTTTTTGCTGACAAACATACACTCAGTATTGGTACTGTGATTCAATCCCTGTGAAGTTAAAAGTGTTTAGCATTGTATTTTCTGCCCAAATGTGCTGTCTAGGATACTTCTCCACAGAGGGTTTCATGCTATTTTACTACAGAATTACAATGCTGAGTGTTTCTGAGTATTAACTTATTCCATGTTTGACTTCAATATTGTTTAGACATTCTAAATATGAAAACTCATTAGAACTGGACCCCAAAAGGCAGGCAGCGTTAAAGTTGGCTTGCTGCATTTCTGTGTTTGCATTCGGGTGACCTGCAGGAGCTAAATCTTCTCTGTCCACAGCTAAATAACAAAGGCCCTTGTTTGGCAGCTACAGCCACGTAAATGTTCCTGGTATGGATTTTGATGCTCTCTTACCAGCTCTTGAGAAGTTTCTGTGTTGTCAGCTTCTCAAATCACTTTTGTCTGCTAAACCTCATCAGCTACTCTAATCATCAGGATTTCAGCTCTCCATTTGTTAATGGTTGGGATGAGGATTTCTGTGGCAGCTGGTGGGCATGAGGCAGCAATTCCTGTTTTCAGCTGTCCCCAGTTTTAGTGAGGGCTGCATGCTCTGGTGGCTGTGACTTCTCAAAACTCCAAGACTGAGTCTCTGTTGGGTTCTGCCCCTGCTGCCTTGGGCTCCAAGCTGCACTTGGATGTTCAGATCCATTCACTGCAGAACTTCAGGCTGCCCCAGGACCACTGTGTCAATCCTGCTAAAGCTTTCTGTTTTATTAAAAAATTTAAACATGGAATACTTGAGCTGCCATTTATGGATGAGCTATTTAGGGTTTATTGAGTTTAAGTAATAAAGGATTCATGGCTTAATAAATTTCCATTTGCCTTACACTTTACAGTACGACATAAAGACAAGCTTGGAAGATGTACTGAACTACTCAAATCAATTGGGATTAAATGTAACCGAGTGATTCATCGATTCACAATGTCAGTTTCTTACCACCCAATAAACTTTAATTTGCTTTTCTGTTGTTTTGTCTGCAAATGATCAATACTGAGAATATCAGGGCAGCTGTGGGGCTTAGAAAATAGGTATTTCCTTAAGGGATTCAAACCTTTTTGTGTCATTTTCTTGTCGTATTGTACATTAACTGTTTGATTTGGTACATCTATTTAATGCCTATAATTAGCAGTTAAGTATGCATGACTTGCAAAGATACCTGGAGAACTCTTCAGCTCCTTTGGGAGACTGCTGTTGAAAACAAGTAATAAATTAGGAAAGAGGGGCCCAAAACAATATCAGAGCATCCTTTAAGTTCTAGGGACATTTATGAAATGCTGTGCTAGGGGTGAGATGTTGCTGCAAAGGGATGCAAAGTCTTTTAGGACTTTGTCATTGGAGTTGTCTTCAGTGGGGATCATTGTAAAGAGATCAACTTCTTAAAAATAAATGCTGAGATAGAAGATGATTGAGTATAAAAAAGTTGAAGGATTTGGTGTCTATCCAGGACAGTTGCATTTGTGTATTGCTTTAAACCTGCCTAAATTTCATTCTCAAGGATTTGTTGGAGAGGAAAGGAATCTGTGATCAAACTCTCATGTTCTGTTAACCACAAATACACCTCTTTCTTGTAAGAAATGTTTTTCAGGTCATTTGAACTTCTGTTCAACATATCTCTTTGATTGGTCTATTAGGATAATACGTGGGGTGTAGCTTTCTGGTTGTTTTTCAAAATATAAATTGGCTTTCTGTGCTGTTGTGCTCTATTATAACTTAGCTTCTCCCAGAGGAGCCAAGATGTGCTTAAAATTTTCTTGGGTTTTTTATTATGGAGAAGTTTCACTAATTATGTCAATTGGTGTTCAAAAGAGCTTTAAAAATCTAATACTAGGGAAAGAGTGGACTGTATTGTAGAAGGAGAATGATCTCGAAGCACTTTTTTTTTAAACACTGCCCTCCTTGTGTCTTGACTATAACCATTTATGTAAAATATTTTACTGTAAAATAATTAAAATGAATGTAGATCTCTAAGACAGATGTGTTGATTCTAAATTTGTAGAGATCTCAGTAAAAGAATTAAAAAGGATTCTGTAGAAAGTTGGAATGTAAAGATACAAAATGCTGCATTAGCATGTTGCTTCAGCACTAACTACACTTTTCATTACTACTGCTATTACACCTGTTCCACGAAAACTAAATTTTAAAAAAAACCCGCAGCTTTATCAATATTCAGCAGTGTAATAACAGGAATAAAAAAT
>VZSR01000055.1:4142134-4205474 GCA_013398615.1 Brachypodius melanocephalos | reverse complement strand
GAAGGAGAGAAAGAGCCAGAGCTGGTGGAGCTGCACATAGGAGGATACATAGAAAAGGTATGAAAGAGTTTTTGCGTAACAAAGTCCTGATACTTGAAGCCCCCTGAAGTTTTTACTGAAGCACTCTGAGTGCAGTGGCTGTCTCAAGAACGACATTCAGCAGTGTAATAACAGGAATGAAAAATCCTAGTTGAATATTTACCTCTTAAACTTGTGGCCTCTAAGGGAAGGGTTTTTGATGTTGGGTACCTTAATGTGGACATTTGAATCGTAGTTCTTTGGTAAAATAATGTTTAAAAGTCACTTTGCTTTTGATGTCTTTGTGGAAAAAAATTATAATCCAAAATAAGGTCTCAGGTTCGGGATTTAATTTTTCCCAAGAAACTGGAAAACTGATTTATTGCTAATAAAAGCTATGGGAAAGGCTTCTTATTAAGCAGGAAAGAATGCCACCTAGAATTTTTCTTGGATGTATTTTTGGTTACAATTCATTTGTTTCATGGTTTTTGAGTTTTCTCAGGATGGAATTTCAAAAAGAGAAGTGATCTTCCACCACACATAAGTTTAGAATAGTCCTTTTTACCATTATCTCTTGTTAATTGCATTGTCTTTGTTTATTTACTGTGCATGCTATGTATTTACTACAGCTCTCAGTTTATCCTTACTTTTCCTGTACAGGGAAAAAAAATTGTGTTTCCCCTGAAAAACTGCTAGAGACAATGAGATTGCAATAAAAGATAGGATTTTGCTATTCCTATGTGATATATTGAGGCACTGCAAGTCCAGTCCCTGGTGGGTATGGCAGAGGGCAGAAGTGGCACTGCTTGACTTTGTGTGATTCTCCACTCCTCCCTGGTGCAATTTAACTGGCTGTTGATACAGGTTGTTAGGGATGTTACACAACTGATGAGAGAAAATGAGTATTTTTTTTCTTGGTTATCACAAAACATCAGCTATGAATGTATATTTAATATTAACTACAGAGACACAAGCAGGCTCTTTAGGACCCTAAGAGGTAATGGCAGCATAGGAGATATCAGTAAATTAAACATGCCTGGGGATGTTTATTGCGATAACTTGCAGCTATTTTGGAGTGTCTTGGCCTCTGGAAGGAGGGTCACTGTGTGCACGCTGCATATTAAAAAGGAGAAGCCTGTGGGAAGGTTTTTTTAACTCCGAAAACTGTGCCTGGGGAATTGTTCCGATCACAGAATATCCTGAGCTGGAAGGGAGCCACAAGAGTCCGGCTCCTGGCCCTGCACAGGAATCACACCCTGTGCCTGAGGGCACTGTCCAAACACTGCTTGAACTCTGCCAGGCTGGTGCAAAATGTGCAAGGGACCATTCCCTCACTATGTAACAGTACAACAGGGCACTGTCTAACAGAATTTTAATAGAAAATAATGGCTCCATCACCTGCCAGTGCCTGGCCTTTTTCCTGGACACTTCATTTACACATTTACTGGCTTTTTTGGGTGTAGAAATGATGAACTGCTTTTTAAGCTGGTATGAAGAAGCTGATTATATTTCTGATTGATCAGGGGGAAATTTGCTGTCCAGGAAAATCCATGAAGCAGGTTAGACAATTGGTAGCCCAGCTGAAAGGCACCAGGACGAGGGGCTGAAGCAATGATGTGCAAGGACGAGCTGGGGGCTGGAGTGGGGCTTGTTCAGCTCCTCCCTGCCTGGAGGCACAGGGGACCCAGTTGCAGCAGGAGAGTGACCATGGACCTGTGACAGTGGAACTTCAATTGCACAGCAGTTTTTCACTGAAATAAAATCAGGTGTCAGGGGGAGGTGGTTGGATGCCCATCCCCAGGGATGAGCTGAGAGAGGCCCCGTGCACCCTCCTCTGTATTTGCTGTGTATTTGATTTTATATCTGCTGAGTAGATGAGGTGGTAGTAAACACCTGCCAGATGTCCCTTCTTTTCCTTTTTTTCCCCCCTCCCCTCTCCTTCTCTCTGTCTCCACATAGCCACTGCTTTTCTGCATCATGGTGAACTTCCTAAAAAAAGTAGGAAAACTTTTACCCAGGGTACTATGGTAGGTTGTAGAGAGGGGATAACTGTATTACATTAAGAACTACTGTTTACTGTGATAAATAAACTGCTTGAGACTTGCTGAACTCATGCTGAGTATGTCCTTTTAGGCAAGCAACAAAGGCACTTTTAATCTGTAAAACTAGATATTGCTATATATTCTCGATTATGGACTGTAGACTCACATGTGTGCAAAGCTGGATCTCAGTGTATTAAACTGAAAATTAAGGGAAAAAGTGTTTTCTAACCTCCTTGTTTTGGAGAACTAACTCTGGATTTTGTGGAACAAGGTGATAGCAGCTTAGATTCCCTTAGAATGAGTGAAAGGTGTTTCTGTAGCTTTGACAGTGTTTTATGAGCTGTTTGCTTGTGGTTGTGGTTATTTTAGTGCAAAGAAATCAATCACAAGGCACCGCTAATTGCACCTTTTAAAAACTTGATTGAATTTATAAAGTGCAGCTTGAAATACCTTCTGTCATTAATACTGAAATAAAATCAGTCAGCTAAAATTAGGTTTCTCTGAGCCCTATCAGATGTAGAGTGTACTACATGTGTTTCTTTGGGGGAGTGTCTTCACTCAAGTACTTGACCATTCAGTTCTTCATGTTGAACAAACAGAAGAGATTTGTTTGGTTCTTTTTTTAAACTTGTTTTGAGTAGGTTTGCTTTTAAACCATAAGCTTCACTCTCCTCTTTTATCACCGACATGTTTACTTTTAAAATGTTACCAAAATAAACCATCATGTAGCTCTATTCCAATAACTCCTTAGCAAATAACATAAACTCCTAAAAAGCACTGGGGTTTGTTTTTTTTTTTTTTCCTTTTGTGGGGGATATCCAAATGCTTTCAGCAGGCATGTGACATAACAAATATTTGGATTAAAAGTGTATTTCGCACATTCTTCCCTATCCCAGATTGCTTGCACTGTTAACTCCTATTATGGTTTGCAGTATTTTCATTTGCTGTTATTCTTTCTATGCAGATAAATCACTATTGACTTGAAGTGGTGATGAAGACTCTTGAAGTAGCATTTCAATAACTAAAAGGAAATGGTTCTAGATTTATTTCCTAAGGGCCTCCCTTGTGGATTTGCCTGTACTGGGGAATAAGAAAGGCAAATTATGGATTTCTGTAACCGTTTTACAATTTGACTGTCATTGCGAAAGACATATTTTGGTTTTCATTACTTAGAAAATTTCCATAATTGGAGGAAGTAATTCTGGAATCAGTAGCTCTGTTAGCAGCAGCAGCTGAAGATGATTACTGGGGAGTACAGAGAAATGTGAAATGGAGCAGGGAAATTCAAACAGCTTTTGAGAAATTCTACTTGTGGCTCATCTTTTCTTCTATATTCTGTTCAGGAACATTTGTTTTACATAAAGGAGCGGTACAAACATTTTGTCATTCTGTGGAGCTGTGCGTGATGCCTTACTTTGTAATATAAATCCTACACTAAATGTACCTTGGAAGTCCTATTTGCGTTTTGCCACTGGAAAGTATCTTTTGAATGGACTAGAAATAAATAAGTAGCTGACATCTGAAAGTATTTCTGTTTAAAATGAACAGTATGGAACAAATATACTTACTCCTGATAGTGGAGACTGTTTTACTTGTGGGAAGCAAGAGACAGGCTATGGCCAGCAATTGAAATATTTTTTTTATATTTTAATAAATACATTTTTTGAAGAGTAAGGCATGGTTTGTGAACTGCATCTTTGTGACTGGAGACAAGAGTTGTGGGACAAGCACCACTTGATGAACACTGGGCAACTGTTGCTCCATGAAAAAACTTCTGGTTTGTTTTCCCCTTAAGTGGTAGAAAAATCAATGAGACTATCTGTATTTTATCTGCTTGGGTTGTTACAGCAGTCCCAAAGCCACTTTGAATATGGGCTTTCTTTTTAATTTGGAGAAAAACCTACAAATGCTGAAAAATAGTTTGGCCTCATATTGTCAAAGGCAGCAAGAGTTTGGTTTGCAGAGGGACTTGAAACCTCTCTGCTTGAGCAAATTCTGCTCAGGTTTTTAGTTGAGCTGCACCACCCTTTTGAGATCCCCTGAAAGCTTCTCTGAAAATGTGAATATTATCCCAGACTAGTATGAGAGTCTAGAACACTGATGTTACTGGGTGCATTATTGTAATTTTATGCACAAATGCATATTTTGATATGCTCTCAAGAGTAATGACTTTTTAAAATCATGTGCTGTACATTTTCATGCTGACTGCTATGACAGCAGTTCCCTCAGCATCCCATCAATTCTGTTCTCATTTTCTTACAAAATACCCCAATTTCAGAATGTACTAAACTTCATCTCCTTCTCTTGCCCAGTTTATTTAGCTTACAGATGTGTAGAATTTAATTATAAAACTAAACTGGAATATGAGGAAAAAAAGCTTTGATAGTACTATCAGATTTTAATAATAAAATTAAAGTGTCTTAAATATTTGATCATCTGTGTTGCATAACTTGCTGCATGCAGGAAGCCATTAATGCCAGGTTGGGAATGCAGATGAAACATGCAATTCTGTAAAAGGCTTTATTAATCAGTAAGACACGTTCCAAATTAATTGGATTGTTAGATCACACCATATTAGCCAGCTCTACTAAGCACCCTTATCTTTGTGGTTGTGAGAAATGGAGAATATCCTTCACCAAGGCTAATAAAATAGGATCCCCATTATGAATCAGAAATTAATTAACATAAGAAAAGCCTGATGGATTTGGAAGGAAGTCTGCTGTTCTTCAGAAAATAAAGGGAGAGCAGACTTTGAGAAATAAAAGGCAAACTCAGAATGGTGTTGGGTGTTTTTATTTGGGGGAGATGCATGCACATCATTATGTGAAGACAGACCCCTTTAGGTGCAGAAGGATGTGCATATCTGTAGTGAGTAACCTTAAGTACTGAATTCAGCACAGTTCATGTCTTCTGATTCTCAGATTTGTTGGTTTTGTGATATCTGTGCTTAAGAAAAATTGAACTTAATAGATATCTGTAAATCTGATATGCCTAAATATTCCAAGATTCTTTAAAAAACACCCCTAACTCTACATTGCTTGGGTTTTTCTGGCCTTCCCGTTACTCTTGTATTTGTTTTCTATCTTTTAGTGCCGTATTTTTGGATTTCTATTGTACTTGAAACCCTCACATTTGAAGACTCCCTCTTTTTCTCCCAGTTTTTACAAAACTTGAGCAATTTTTTTTTTTATTAGTAATGAAGAAGTTTCAACTGCCAGAATGGTATAAGAACTAACACTTATTTGTATGCTTCTTGGATTTTAAACATTTCTTAAACCTGGTAATTATGATTACCTTTAATACTCAGTAAGACACATTCCAAATTAATTGGATTATAAATAAAATAAATCTTTACAGGTTGCAGTGCAGAGGACGTAATTTTGAATTGGGGTGAAATGTAGGTGAAAATCCAGGTAGGTTCTGTGGGTGATGAACATTAAAGAATATTTCTGTGAATTCACTTTTGAGAGAATTATTCCTTGTAGTCTTAAGGGGCTGGCAGCCCCTGGCCCAGGCAAATCTACAAATAAAGAGTAGCAAATAATGATTTTTAACAATGAGATGATTTTTTTCTCTCAGTATGTTTTACATATGAATAAAGACATTATTACTAAAAGACTCAACTGAAAAATACAACTTTTAAATAAAAGTATCTTTACCTTTTTCCCAGTCTACATCAGAATACTGATGCCTCCGTTTAGTTTCATTATGCAGAATATCAATTGCAGTTTTCTTACACTGTCAGAATTTAAATTACCAGAGGTCTGCAAGATTAGTCCTGCCTGGTGTGCTGAAGTTAAGTGTGCTCTATTTAGATGGCCTGCCTTAAATTTACATTTTTATAGGCATGCTTCTATTATGGAAAGCAAGTAACGTTAATTTCTAAGGAGGGGGGCAAAAAAAGGTAATCTTGTAATAAAATCTGATTGAGCTTGTGGAGCTCATGGTGGAAGGATGCTCTCGTTGCTAACCTTCCTCCTCACCTTCCCAGATGGAGCTCAGCAGTTAAAAACCCCCAAACTTTATTACCCGTGCCCAGCAGAGTAAAGGTTGTTTTTCTTTCTCTGGCAATATTAATGACTTTCAGCTGACTGCATTTTAATTAAAAACACCAGGTAGCCTCCCTTGGCTTGGCACAGGGCAGTGCTGGCTTTCAGCATCTGCGGGCGCTACCTGTGCAGCCAGAGCAAGGGCTCTTTGTTCTTCACTCTGGTTTTTTGGGGTGTTTTTTTGATGGGGGTAATGTTAGACACCACTGGGAGGCTGTGATAGACAGAAATTCCACAGCTTTTTGAGAACTGAAGGCAGAAAATGCACAAGAATTTGCTGCTGAAACAAGCGCTGCATTTAATCCTCGGAATTCAGAAATTCTTGTTCAGACGTTTGTTCACACAAACTGTGCTTGTTTGGACAAATGCATGCCAGCTATTTTCACCCTCATCACCAGTGAAATGCTACAGGAAATTCTATTTATCAGTTAATGTAACTGTTCTTAATTTTGTGTGCATGGAGAGGCCCAGAAACTTCATGTTCTGGCTGTGAAGAGTTCTGACACCCATGGCCAGAGTGTTAAGCCGTGGCTGCATTGTGCAAAATATGTTACAGACAGTGAAGGCAAAAGCAGCACTTACACAAATCTGAAAATGTTAATTAGTTCTAGGTTACATGCTTTTTAAGCCACCTCTAGCCAAGAACTTTTTGTATGAGGATACTAGAAAAGAAAAATATGATGGAGTGTGGTCTCTTTTGCACAGAAGAATAAGGACAGAATGGATCAGATGTCCTTTTATTTCCCACTATGCCTGGGGAACAACTCTGAATTAGACCATCTGTTTTTGGTTGTATTTGCTGTTTTATAAAGAGTTTTTCCTGGAAATATACATGGGAATACTGTGACAATACAATGTGGACAAGATGTTCCTGGGAAAGTCACTCACTGCTATTCATCTTTGCTTAACTAGGTAGTTGAGGGCAGAATTGGAAAAACATGAGATTCAGCTATGCATTTGTCTGTTTTTCTCATCCAGCCAAATCAAGGCTCTTGTATTCTGTTTTCCCTGTTTTATTTTTTTCCCCTCCCCTCCTGTCTGTCTCCTCTTTGCTTCTCAAACTTTACTGTGGTTTCAGGTTGTGATTTTGGTTTGGCAGAGGAACCTGGGAAAAATAACAGCTTGGGGAGTGTTCTGGATTAGTGGCCCTACCCAGTTCTTAAATTTCTCAGTGACTCTTTCAGTGGTCACTGCTAGGGAGAGGATGTTGAGGAAGCTGGGGCTTTTCACTGTTCCTGCCTTTTCTCCACCTTCCAATCCCCCAGGCACTTTACTCTTTCTTCTATAATTACATGAAGAAGAAAATACTTAGATTAAAAAAAAAAAAACCCTAAGATTAAAATATTGTTGCATAATACACTTCACATTTGGTGTAAAGAAACTTTAATGGCATAAACACTCTTATGAAAAAGGTTAAAAATGGATGAGCTGCCTAAATTTATATTTTTATTGCTGCTGTGACTTTCTTAAGACTTTATTTGGGCTGAAGCCTGCCTTACCAATATTACCAAAGATTACTGGAGCACTTTGTTTCTTTTAAGCATAACTGCCATTTTAAAATAAAATGTTGTAAGTAAGCAAAAACCTGACATTAAAAGCTAAAAGAGCAGACCCATGGGTCTCAGTGTGTATTAAATATTGCATTCAGTGCTATTGATTTGTGGCACTATAGCATAATTGCTGGTGTCCTGGTACAGCTTTTCAGCAAAACAGCAATTTTAAAGGCCAAATGTTCTTTGGGAATATAAATTGCAGGAAAATGCAGGAATCTGTACAGTTTCTAACATGACCTTATTTGACAGCATCATTTAAAAGAGCCTAACTTTACATGGATACATCACTTGGTTCTAAGTACCTGCTCATCTCAGCAAGGCAAGTCCTGTAAACAGAAGAAGCCCACAAAAAGAGTTTTTGCACACCAGAGCTTATAAAAGTACATTCTAGATGACTTGCTGAAATCTAAATGGTGTTTTGTGAAGCTATGGGAGAAAAAAGCATGGGTAAAGGCAAAATAAAAGCTTAAGTCCTTGATTTCAAAGATGCTGGAAGTGCATTTATTTAAGCTTCCAATCAGAGCCTCTGAATCACCTGAGCTGACTCAAGAGCTGTTGTTTTATGGACAAGAGACTCAAGTATTTATTTTACTTAGATGCGCTACATTTTTAGCACACCATGGTTTTCTTCTTGGCAGAAAAATGTTTGGCTATAGCAAATGCTCTCCGCTGTCAGGTAAAAGCTGCTTTAAGCAACTTTCATCTGAAATTTTTAGTAATTTTTTCATTCTTTGCTGATCCTAAGTGCCTCTCTTGCATATATGAAGTTGATGCAGGCATATACACACAGGGCAAAGAATGATGAAATATGTGAAATGATAGTGAGGATTTGTGTTGAATTTAAATAAATGTTTTCTACAAGAAAGCTGGACTTAAAAATCTCTATTCATGGGTAAAACTTCATCTGTGAAGGGAACAAAAATATTAGACCCCACTCATGAAGTTTTTTAATTCTTTCACGTATATTTATTGTGGTTTTGTCAACTTGAGGCTTTAGTATGATTTTCTATTTTCTGTTTCAGTAGCACAAGTGTTACATCAAAGTTGACAGTTCATTCTGTGCCTGTCTTTTGCTTTGGTTACTCATCTCTTGGTTTTGTATTTACAATGCTAAGATTAAGTATTTCTTGCTGTGCCAGAACAATGTGCAATGCAGCAATTCATCAGAGCATGAAAAAACTGACTGCTGTCAGCTGTGGTGCTCTTCTGTCCCACATCAAAATCACAGGTTGTCCCAAAAATTCCATGTGATGTTTCTAATCTCCAGCAACTCTGAATGGTGAACTTGAGCATGCCTAGATTACCTGAACTATCTAATTGGCCTTTGTGAAAAGTCACCTGGTTATTTTCAGAAACCAGTGCTGAATAGTGGAACTGAAATAAAAGAGCAGATTGTGAGGTTCTGTGTCTTGTGCTGTTACGCCCATTTTATTGCTTTCCTGTTGTTAGTGGCAAAGATTAATGAAACTTTTATAAAGTTGGATAGAAACGAGAAGGGAAGTACATTAAACTACCCCAGCTTGCTGCACACTAATTATTGTGTCAGATCTCATTAGGAAACGGATGCACACAGCAGACTCTGCTTGCTTATTTTAACACGTCTGCTTCGAGAAAGGACTCTGCAAATTGGAGAAGGGGTTGCAGGTCAATTTTATACATATGTCAATTTACAAAAAACATCTTTGCTTCTAACTATCCTTCATCTCATGTTTCAGCAGAAGAGCAGAATAAGAATAATTAGGGGAGAGTTGTACTGTGTTTGGGGCAGTGGTGGGTGGGAGAGGACTTGAATTCTGTGATCTAAGAAAATTCTTATTTTTGCAGGTGAGTAATTTCAATGGTTATGAGACGGTGGTTAACAGATAACAGAATTTCATGGGTTTTCATGTGCAAGCCTCTCACAAGTGGTAAAGAAGGGCAGAAATCTTGAGAGGTGTTTTCGTGACAGTCAAAGCTTTGTATTAAAAAACAGATGTGTAAGAAAAATGTGCCCTTCATGTGGCCGTACATAACAAATGCAATGCAGCAAAAATAATACAACTATTTGTACATTAAATTGATAGAAATGGTTTGTTTTGATCAGTCATACCTGCTCATTGTCTGTCTAACCCAATCTGCATGGTTGGGATGATGAAGAGGACAAAAATGTGATTAAGGGATGAGCAATGGATCTCTGATGTCTGTGATTATTTAGGTTCTCCTCTGTCTCCTTGGGCTGTGTCTTCCTTCTTGGGCACCCTCAGTTCCTTGCTCCTTTGTATGGTACCATGGATCCTGCAGCTTCTTCATTTCTTACAGGCTCCTGTTTTCCTCTCTGGAATAATCAGGGTTTGTAGGAGGATGATATGTTCCAAAATTTTGCCCCAAATACAAAAATGTGCTTTAAAGGTTGCAAGGTCATGTCATAAAGAGGGAGAAGTGTTGCTCCTGATAACTTTTCTGTTGTTATGAGGGAGTTGCAGAACTCGGATTCCTGATTTGATCATAGGCTAGGAAGGAAGTTTTCAGGGAATTGGGAGTATTGTGTTTCTCCATTGTTAACATTCTGCAGTATCAGAAAGTAAATGATTTATAAATGTCAGAAAACTACTAAATGATTATCATATATTGAATCATTTGACAACAATTTATAAATAATAAATTGTAATCAAATGATGACAAATATCAAATAATTGTGATAAATATTTTCCTTTTTTAAAAATGGTAGCTACATGTGGTTCCCAGGACAGTTCTTGGATTAAGAGAGGAATAGGAAGATCAAAACTGAATGTGAAGTTGGCTTCTTCCTCCCTTTTCCTGGAGTTTTGGTTCTTGTCTAACCTGCTAATTTTACAGGATTGACATTCTCCTCATAACTGTCAAAGCTGAATTGTGCTGCTGTATTTCCCGGCCCTGTGAACACTCCAACGTTTGTATTCTAGAAAACTGGGAGGTCTGTTAAAAGCATAATTTTAGTAGCAAATAAACCCCTAAAGAGTAGTTTTTTCCTAGCAAAAATTTATCTCATTCTACAGAAAAGGGGTTAAAGATTTTAAGTAATGTTCTTTAACTGTAGCCTGCTTTTGGTGTGCATTCTTTTAATTATATTAAATCAGCTTTTATGAAAGCTCTTTTCATACTTAGACCAGAAAGTCATGGGACATTTTAAATAAATATGTGAAGAGCTTCACTGATGTAGCACAGTTTGGTTTAAAAAAAAACAACCTGTAGTGTCCTTCATCAAAAAAATACCCTGTGAGGACATATGCCAAGAAACCTTTCTCTTTTTACTGCTCTGAAATGACAAACATAAATGGCTTTTCCTTTAAAAGGGCATCCTGCTGGTAGGTGATATATTAACTACAGGCATTGGACCAGCATCTCAACAATTGTGTTCAGCTGTAACTTAATAAAGCATTGCTCTCTTAGGGTCAAGTTGGTTCTGACAACAGAGAAGGTTCTGGAAGATAAATGTGCAAAGTGTGATCTTTTGGTAAATTACAAAAGAACCTGACATCTAATTTGACCTCCAGTTGACATTCCATGACCACCCACTGCCAGCTGCAGTGATTTTTACCTGCAGTAGGTTCCAAACAAAGCTCTAGCTTTCAGTTGGGTGAAAAAAGTCTTACTCTAGCCAGGTGCTGCTCTTGCAATTGCAGTATCGGGAAAAGTAAAGGATAATTATTATCAATTCCAAATGGTTTAAAAATAATTCAATCCAACAATAAATTAAGCTAAAAACTGTCAACATGTATTTAGGTACTTCCTTAATCAGGAGGTGCCCTAAACACAGAGTGCCCACATGGTTCGTGTTACTTTGTGTCATGAACAAGGTCCTTTGGGAAAGCCAGAGCTTGGTCTACATTTCTTGGGGAGATTGTGGTGTTCTAAGAAAACTGTGAACTGAAAGTAGAACAAAAAAATGTATAAATCTCTCCACAATCTTCCATAGGTTGTTTTCCTTCAGAAATCTAAACAGCAGACCTGTGGAAAAAATGTGCTTACTGAAGCTCTCCATGTCTTGTCATAAGAAGTTCTTTGTTAAAGACCTTTTACTGTTTTCTAATTTGGGTGAACCTAAAGAGATTGCAAACCTACTTAAGATATCCTGGACTGCCTACAAATAAATTGAAATGCAATCAAATGAAATTTTCTCCTTTCTCCCATTAGCTCTACCAGAAGTTGATTCACAAAATTACTTTTAATGTAGCTGAAAATATGAGTAATGAGATGAGGGAGGTTGAAAGAGCATGGAAGTTATTATGGTTCACGTCTTTTCACATGCAGGACAATGTAGAAATGAGATGTCTGAGGGTTTGTTTTGATGATGCACTCCTTGACTGTAGTGAGTGGAGTGGGTTTAATGCCAGCTTATTTATAGTATAAGATAATTAAAAGCTTGATGCTGTCTCCATTTGTGCACTCAGAAATAGGAGAAAAGGAAGGAGCACTGGGGAAGGGGAGCAAATTATTTTCTTCCAGGACATTTTAACAAGTATGACTGGGCCTGAGCTCCCCAAGGAGACAGTGCTACTTTACAAATCCTCAGTGAATAAGTAATTACATAGGAAGAATGAACAAACTGATATACTGGAAAACACTGGTAATTGTTTTATTTTCCTTTGTCTTCCTTTTTTTTTTTCTTGTGTTCCTGCCTTGGAGGTCACAGACTATAGATCAGGCTCGTATGGATAGTAGGTAAGGTTTGTAAGGATAGGGGTTTTTTTCCCATTTAAAAATACTGTAGGCATCTCATTTTTATGTATTCATTTCTCAGCACATTTTGGACACTTTGTTAAGGATGTTTGCAACCTGTAATAGAAGTTATTCCTTAGAGTTTTTCGGCCTGGCTCTGTTTAACCTAGAAAATGAGTAAGGTTGTAATGCATGTAGCTGAAATGCACAAGCTTACAAATTTACATGCAAATAAACTGAGCTGCTGCTGATGTTGTTATTCAGCTTGCTCCACTTGTAATAATTGGTTCTTCTGTTCACCTCTCAGGTATTATTTCCAGAGGTTTTAGGCTCAGTTAAATGGCAGGATATATTAGCATTGCTTTTGGCTTTCACTGGAGTGTATCAATATGATCCCTTGCAAGCCAATAAATATAAGTTTGTGCCTTTAATTAGTCACATAGCTCTAATCTTGGTTTTCCCCCTTTTGATCCTCTGCCTGGAAGGGATAAGTAGCTTGGGAAAAAACGAAGTCATGAATTTGTTATTTGTAGACAGCGATAGCACTTTGTTAGGATGGTGGTGGGAGGCTGGAGGTGATTTGTGAGAGATGCAAGTGTTCAGTTCTCCAGCAGCACTTTGGTCACAGGTATTCCAGCCAGATGTGTGCCCCAGGAATGGGCTCCGCTTCACCAGGCAGCACAACAGCTGGAGGGGAATGGAGAGTGGTTCTGAAGGAGCCCATTAGTAAATACTCCAAGGAAGAATTGTGTTGCAGGGGAGCTTTGCAGTGTCATCAGTTCAGCTCCTGTGGGCAGTGTCAGATCAGGGCATCCACAGAGATACAGCTCCTGACACACAGCATGCTGGTAAAAATCACTGATCTGTCGCTTCACCTTCCTCTTAATGTCTTTAGTTTTGCTTCTTTAGTTTTATGCCTTAGGGTGAATTAATGAGTTGGTGTTTATAAAGCACTCCACAGATGAAAAGCCTTACGTAGCTGCTTTGTGTAATTATTATTTTTAATTGTTTCCATTTGTATAATTTCAATTAGAATCACTAATGGATTAGTACAAACTCAATAACAAGTAGAAAAGGCTTTTTTCTTCTTCGTCTTTTTTTTTTTTTTAAGAAAGTAGACTTTAGAAAAAACTGGGGAGTGATGGAAGAGGTGAACAGATACTCTTCTGGGTTTCACTTCATACATATTAACCTCATTGACTGCTTGCTAATTGCAGGAATTTAAATATGCCAATGCCCACTTTAAAAAAACCCTCTGAGATCACTGCTTTTCAGTGGGAAAATGTGGAGCTTGGAAGGGTATTCATATTCTGCCATCAGTGGTATTGAAATGCTTTTTTCCCCAGAGTGACTAGTCAGGAAATGAAAATGGGAAATTCTGAGTCATAGCCCTCTTTGTGGGTGCCCATAGCCAGGACCACTGGTGTGCTGGGATTCTGTGCTGTTCACTTAAAACTCCACTGCTTGGAATGGTAAAGGCTGCTGCTGAAGGGGAATTTCAATTACCAGAATTGTAGGTTTAAAGCAGGGGGAAAGCAAGTAAAACAGAACTGATATTTGGAAATTTGTGCATTCAAGTCAGATTTCTGATGTGATGCAATGCACAAATTCTGAAGAGTTTAAGCGGTAAAAGCAGTCATTTGGCTCAGTATGTGCATTATATCATGGGGCAGACAAGGTCAGCCTACTCAGACTGAGGGCTGAGAAAATCTACCAAGTATCTCTGCCTGCCCTAAAGTTGTTCTGGCTTCCCAGCAGGCCAGCCCAATTGGCATGGTTAAAGTTCATGGCAAGTGCAGGTCTGGCAGGAGGAGAGTTTATGGCCCAGCTTGGGTACCAGGGCACTTGGTGAGTCAGAGCCACTGCAGTGGTGATGTGCCAGCCCAGGGCTGCTCACAAACACCTGGGTAAGATTAACAGGCAAACTCTGACTTTGGAGGAATTTCTAAACTTGAAACGTAGAGCTTGCTCAAGGTTTGTTATTTGGGATTTGGCGTTTGTTTGTTTGTTTTTTCCTTAAAGCTTCCTCCTCACAGTTTTTTCTGTGTTTCTAAATACCTGAGGACACACAAACATTTACCACAACATTATCTGTGCTATTTTGGAGATCCAGCAAGGTCCCCCAGGCCACATAGCTGATGCAGACAGCAATTGTGCAGCATTACCGAAGTACCCAGTGGCTTCACTGAGCAGTGTTGTAACATTCTGCTCCAGTTACTCCAAGTGTATGAGGGCTGGGAAGGGCAGAGCCAGGATTGCTGCAGATCCCCATATTTAGGAGACAAAGCAACACAGCAGCAGATAAGTCTTCTACTATTAAACAGGTAATACTTTTTGGAGCTTGATTAGATTATACCTACAGTTTGATTTAGTTATTTTACAGTTGAGATTTATTTCTCAGTCCTTGTCTGTCTTATTCCAGTTATAAGGAAGTGTAAGCATTAACACTTATGTATTTTAAGTCATGCTATATCTCCTTTACTAATCGTATTTTATAATTCACTACTGCATTTAACAATATAGTGATAGGACAGAGGGGAATGGCTTTAAACTGAAAGAGGGCAGGTTTAGATTAGATATTGGGAGGAAATTACTTCTTGTGAGGGCAGTTAGGAACCACAGCAGGTTGCCCAAAGAAGTTATGGGTGCTGCAGCCTGGGATAGTGGAAGGAGTCCCTGCCCATGGATGATCTTTAAGTCCCTTTCAACCCAAGCCAGTCTGTGATTCTGTTGAGTGACCAGACTTTATCCTTCCATCCACACATCTGTTATTCCACAGCAGACCCTTGTGTTTCAACAGGTGTGTTTTGATGTTTAGAGCTGTCTTCAGCTATTCTTGGTTAATCCCATAAATCTCATTCAACCAAGTGAGGGCTGCTGGGCTCTTTTCCCCTTGCCCTGCCAGCATCAGCATAATTCTGTGTTTTATCGCAGCAAACTCTGTGACTGCTGGCAGCCAAATATAGCACACAACTATTGTGATTAGCCAGACCCAGCTCTATTCTAGCAGCAGATACTTGTAAAACCTCTGGGTTATGTATTTTTTATTATTACTTGTTTTGTAAGACAGAGGCCAACGGAGCAGGTCTCTGTCACAGGTTCCAGGGACAGTGCACTGACAGATTTTTGAAGGGCACACAGCAAGATTGAGTGTTAGGAGCTGCAGTATTTTGAAAAGGTGTAGACTTTCTGCTCTCACTTTCCATTCAATTCTGAATACATGGGAAGTGTTGCTTTACAAAGGGGTAAGATGCCCCTGGAAAGGTGATCAGCAGCACTTTTCACAACTGAATTGTGGCATCTCTCACCACCTGCTGAGGCTTTACTAGTGTGTCTTATTTAAAAAGCAAATTACAGCGTGGCACACTATCCTTGCAGATCCTTGGTGCAAGTTATTGAGTCTTTTATAGTCAATAATGCATTCAGGAAAAAAATGGTCTTGTTCCAGAGCGCTGGGGAGAAAGGTATTTTATATGGTAGTGGCTGCTTTCAATTATATTTCAGTTTATAATAAACAGCCTTCACGTGTATGCATATGTGTGTGAATTCTTTTGAGTTTTCTTCCCATTTTTCCGTAAATGTCTTTTCTGAATGTACTTTTTCATGATCTGTTACGGAAGGAATTACATATTATTCTCTCTGCCTTCTGTTTTATACTTTATCTGCCCTGCCCAGACAGTAGGAACATCATTCTGTGTTTAGTTTTTTTCATTGGTGCGTTATCCTGCCCCACAGATTTTGAGGGGCTTGCCCTCTTACTCTCATATTCTGTGCGTGTATAGAAAACAGATGTCACATTTTCCTCTAAATCTGCATTGTGATTGTAGTTTTTGTTCTACAGAGCTAATAAAATTGTGCTACATACTGCTGTTCATTCCCTAAGTGAGTTTAAACCACCTCAATTTTAAATGTATGAACATAAGTAGTTCAGTTGCAGTTTTGTTTTGCCAGCTATGTCAACTTGTACTTGCTGAGACATATACAAATAGCTGGGTAATGTCTGCTTTTTTTCGAGTAGGTGTATTTTAGGAGTTCAGTGCTTTGGGGGTCTCAGCATCTGTTTTCACGTACAGAACTGTAGGTCTTGGAAAAAGTGAAGGCCAAGAAAAATGAGTTAGTGGGAAAGGAGGAAAATATGAACTTGATACCTTTAAGTTACAGCAATTCTGTGGCTCTTTTAAATATTCTTTAGTCTTGCTGTTTTCGATGTCATCATAAATGCCAACTGTGCCTTAAAATGTTCATTTCCTAAGCACATCACTTTGAGATAAATTTATTTTTCTTCAGTTCTGTTACGTAGTGTGTAGCTGGTTTTGCCTGAATGTCACTGCCAGCAGCAAGATGTGCGAATGTGCGTTGTCAGCTGACAGCTGCGCATGCCAAGTGCAAGTCTTCCTCTGTTGTTTCCTCGTTTGGACCTTTCTGATCTCATTTTTAAGATCATCTCACTGGAGATTAGTATAAAGGAATGTTTAAAGCTTTTTATTTTTACCGTTCTGATTGTTTCCATGGAAATGGGATCGGTAAGATTGTCAGGAGTGAACAGCTGAGAGTGTTCTGTATGTGTAGATTTCATTAGGTGGCTCCCAGCTGAGGTCTGGGATGACCTAAGTAAGTAGTAAACCATTTACTGGGGAGATGGGGAAAAAGGACCAATTTAGAGAAAACACTGTATGCATTCTTTTTATCCTCGTTGGAGGTGATAAGTAAGGAAATGCTTATTTAACGCTTTTTGGGTATATGGGTTGTGTGGACACACTTGCAACTTTCTTGAGACTGTTTTTCAGGATAGTAGCAGTTCTGTACAGCAGACACAGTCCATCCCTTTTATAGATTGGACTTCTTAACTGAGCTGTCTCAGGTGGATGTTTGTGGGCAATGAGGGATATATATGTCAGCAAATTGCATTTCTGCAGTTCAGGTTCACTGAATTTTCAAATGTCAGCCTATGCTTGTGTGTGAGAAGTAGCTGACAACTCCATTTCTGAAATTACTTCACTTGCTGAAGCCAAAAGAGTAAACCAGATCTCTGTAGCATGAACCTTACGTATTTTGTTCCTCAGTTTAGAATGGAAACCTTCCTTTTTTTGCCAGATAAGAATAAGACTTATCACCACTGAGGATTTACCTTAACAGTTGTGTTGTCTTAGCAGATAGTAAAACGCAGAATGGCTGAGCTCAACAGGTTTTATTCCCCAGTTTCCCATCTCGTTATTTTCAGGCACAAGTTTCAATTCTCTGCGTGGAAAGCCAGTGCTTGTACCCGTGTGCTTTGCTCAACAAGTGGTTTGTGTAAAATATTGTACCCAAGAGTGCCATTGTGTGCTTGATATCTAAATGTGTTCATGTAAAGTCCACCACAACGTCCTCTTGTTCAGGGTGAGCTCAGATATGCTGCTTAGGTATGTGCTGGTGCAGAACCCTTCATTTTTAGAGAAATATCCTTAGAGTAAAATGATAAGGCTAAAAGGGAGGGAACTTTCTTGCTTAGGATACAAATACAGCAAAATTTGCAAGAGCAGATGGTTTATTCCATAAACTGGTGAGTGAGGGCATTGCTTAAGCAACCAATGTCCCCCCTTTTTTCTTAAAATGAGGTAAAATATCAGTAAAGAATTTTGAGGAGTGCAGGATTCTAAAACTGCCATTGCAGGTTACCAAACTGCTGCTGGGCTTGATGCTTCAATGACTGTTATCTGAGACTGAGAACCCAATATTAATCCATCAATCAGTGTGACAGCTCATGGGAGAGGTGTCTTTCACTACGTGTGAAGTTTACCTTGATATCAGCTCATTAGGAAGTAGGTTTTTTTCAACTACTTGATATATCTACCCATATTAATTGGAACAGCTTTCAGTACTGATGTGTACTAAAAGGCTCTTGCTGATTTTTTAAAAATCTCCAGTGTTTTGATTTAAAATAGAATAAAAAAATTTGGAATCAATGAAAATAGATTTCAGTATTATATAGCTCATACAAGCTTAAAGTTACATGATTTGCTCTTAATAGTGTTCTCTCTACAGCAGTTGGATATTAGTGAAGTTTAAAAATGAGAGGTTGTAAAGTAGTTTGTAGAGGTATGGAAACTGCTGAGACTTTATCTAACTAAGATCCCAGTGTGGTTTGTACCCTGTTTTCATGTTTTGTATACTTGGATGTGATGAGTAATCTTGGAATCTTCTCTCCACCAATCCTTGAACTGTATGTTCTTCTGTTTTAGTGATTTACTCCTCCTTTATGCTGCATGTAAAATGTAACCTCTTAGCCATGCTGGTTTTTATTCCATTGTTGAACTACAATTTTGAAGTCTTTCCTCCAGATGATGCTTTTAACATGTCTTTTCCATAAGTCCTGGAACTCCAGGTGTAAGAATTAGCTTTGTGCTGCTGCTGCTTGCATCAACATTAGCAGAGGTTTTCCTCATTTGAAAGGGCTGTAATCAAAAGGTTTTGAAGATAAAGCAGCACATTGGGATGGGCAAAGTTTGAAGGAGGTCTGAACTGTCAGCTTTCGTGAGTGTCACGTCAGCGATTTTTGTGGAAGCCACTACATTCCTGTGCAAACATCACCAGTGAGATGCTTCTGTTTGATTGGTTTTAAAGCTTTACACAACTTGAACTTAAAATACAATTAAATGAGAGCTATAATATGAAATGCACCCAAAAGAAAACCAGTGTGTGTTTGATAAATTGTTTGGCTTTTTGTTGACTGCACTGAATTCAACTGCTGCCTTTCCTGACTGTTTTTATTAGATGAGAAATGCAGCTCTCAGGTAAAATTAGCAGATTGTATTCCATGCAGGGAGACTGTGTCCATGTCAGAGACTGTCACAGAGTTCTGTCAGATTTTTCAGTCACTGAAAGTGACGTTTTGGGGTGGTGGAAGTCACCTTGTTTCCACTCAGTATGTAGGACTGGCACCTAAGGGCACATTCTGTGTTCGTAGCCATACCTTACCCAGCATGGCCCAGTGCAATGGCTAGGCTTAGATGCTCAATGTTAACCTTTTTCCAAGTGTTTTATACGTATGATGTTTAGACTACTAGTTCTTATTAAACAGTTTTGCAGATTTTAAACGTTTTTCTTGCCCAAAGGTAAATTCCTCTAAAATGGAAATCTCAGCAGGCTATCTGGGAGCACAGTGCAAAGGCACAGGCACAAAGCATGAGAGATCTGCTTTGAATGAACTAAAGCCCTCTCTGTGTTTGATCAATCCATTTTGTTTTATTCTTTGAAACCACTTACTGAAGTGCTGAGCCTTTACTTTCCTACAGAAGTAATAGATTTATCCTATTAACTGCATGGTTAACAGCTAACTTTAGGGCTTTAATTTCTAAGTTCAAATTGAAATATTGATTCAGAGTGAATGTATAAATGTTTCTGAAGAGACTCTCGTGGTAAGAGGAGGATATTTTGGATGTTTTTTTCTTCCTTAATAATTTTAAGAGGAAGTAGCATGTTGAGGCTTTTATTTTCAGCTGGCCTATGCCAGTTTGGAAAGCTCTTCTGTATTTTAGAAACAACTGACTACTCTTTAATTCTGTTTGCTGTGGTGGGGAGTGTTTTGGTGGGTTTTTTTGTTCTTTTTTCTTTTTGAGACCTCTCTGGAGCATAGAGCATATCTTCCTTTAAATGTGACTTTAATGTTTGTTGGTTTTGGTTCTTGTTTTGGCTTTTTTTTTTCATGTTGCTTCTACCCCAATGGATCAGTACATTTGAAAGCCAAGCTAAAACTTATGGTGGGACACAATATGGAATTATAGATAGTTCTGTGTTTTGATAAAAAAATATCTCTCTAGTGCTACATTTGATATTATGACTGCTCAGCAGAAAATTGATTCAATTATATTGAAGCTGTATTTGAGATGTTGGTAATCTTTTGGAGAAACAGATTATATAATAAGCATTTGGTGAGCCTTTGAAAGTATATGAATATATATTAAAAAAATATAAATATGGCCTGCATTTCCTTCTTTGCTAGGCCCCGGTCATTTTTTCATGTTTTTATTAATAGAAATTTATTGTGGAGTTTCTGAAACCAAACTTGTGTGGTGTTTTGTAGTTATCTTCTTATAGCTACTGCTTTGCCATTAAACTTGAGGTAATTATTCATAATTAAGCCATAGGTGTGTATAGATGGGGGGGTGTGTGTGTATGCATATGCATAATACATGTTCTTCCTGTTTTTCAAGCACTTCTGTTTTCTTTCCAGTGGGATGCCATAACTGAGATGGATGAACACAACCGTCCCATTCACACGTACCAGGTGTGCAACGTGATGGAGCCCAACCAGAACAACTGGCTGCAAACCAACTGGGTCTCCCGCGACGCCGCGCAGAAGATCTACGTGGAGATGAAATTCACCCTCAGGGACTGCAACAGCATCCCCTGGGTGCTGGGCACCTGCAAGGAGACCTTCAACCTCTACTACGTGGAGTCAGATGAGCCTCACGGAGTAAAATTCAAGCCAAGCCAGTACACTAAAATTGATACCATAGCTGCTGATGAGAGCTTTACCCAGATGGACTTGGGCGACCGCATCCTCAAGCTGAACACGGAAGTTCGCGAGGTTGGGCCGATCAACAAGAAGGGATTTTATCTTGCTTTCCAGGACATTGGGGCGTGCATTGCCTTGGTGTCAGTCCGTGTCTACTACAAGAAGTGCCCTTTCACGGTCCGTAACTTGGCCATGTTTCCTGACACCATTCCCAGGGTGGATTCTTCCTCGCTGGTGGAGGTACGGGGCTCCTGCGTGAAGAGCGCTGAGGAACGGGACACCCCAAAATTGTACTGTGGGGCAGATGGGGATTGGCTGGTGCCTCTGGGACGGTGCATCTGCAGCGTGGGGTATGAAGAACTGGATGGTTCCTGCCATGGTAAGAAAACGTGTTTCAGTTTTTCTCTTTTTTTTAATTTTTAAGAGAGCTCATATGCCATCATATTCTCTTCCTCTGTCTGTAATAGTTTCAAAATGACTTGAGAATAAGGTGCTTTTTTCTGTAGTAATGGTTGTGAACAATGATATCTCAGTGGCTGCTGAGGCTGTCTGCTGTGATTCAATATTGGCTTTGTAGCAAAAAGGGGGAGAGGGAGTCCGTACCCATCCTTTACAAAAATGACTCTCCTATTTTGCTCAAGAATTCCTCAGATTGGATGGTGTTAGGCAAGCTGCACAGCAGCCTCAGATAATGGAGAGCATTAAAAGCAGTATGCACTGTAATCAGAAAATGAGATTCACTTTGTTGTCTGATCTTGCTGGCATTAATTATCAAAATACACTCGTTGCAAAGATACAGTGTTGACAATGTCATTATTGGAAGCCAGCATAATTTTGTACATAAGGTCAAAAGGTTTCTCTGTTAATGGGATAAGGATTTTCTCTCAAACTTTAATGCTGAATGAATTCCTGTCCATTATGCAAGTGAGTCATACACTAGATCTGTACATGAGCAGCATAGCCAGCAGCCAAAGTCTACCAGAAACCTTTTCTGCAGTACACTGACTCCACTGGTTTATCCAGTTGGCCATCTGATCTACTGAACAGGACCTTCAAAATGAAATGGAGTACCCAAAGCCACAAGTTTTTGCATATTCTTACCTATTTGCTCCAAGAATTAAAAATTACTGCTTTAGAAAATTCTACTCTAACAGAGCTTTCACACGTTTTGAGATCATTTTCATAGGTTGATGTTGTCCATTTAATCTTCTACAGTGTATCTAAATATTTGTACTATTTTTTCTCTGTCAGTTTTTCAGAGTACATTTGTCTTGCATTGCTTTATGAGTGTCATGCCCAAGGCAAGCTCATCTGCATGAGATGCTTTTGTAACTAAAGAGCACAATTTAATTTCAGTAGTTCTCACTTTGCAGTGTGTAAACCATGAGTGGAAGGGTTCCTGTTCAGGGTGGCCCCGTTTGTGCCAGAGCTGGTGGTGGAGATGCATATTTGGACAGCTGGGAAAGCATTTGCACAGTGGGGTTTTTTCAGTATGGCTGTTGAGTGTTGTGAACTGAACCGTTGATATGTGTGTTGATAGACATCTTTCAGACAGGCAAAATGTTCTATTTTGAGACTTTGCTTCTTGGCAGAGACGTGAATAACAAATTCAGTTTAAAAGAGTTGCTGCTTGTTAGTAAACCCTGAGCAAACTCTTTAATACCCATTAAATAAAAATATGCCTGAATATTACTAACTCTCTGAGGGGGAAATTTTAAATTTACACTGAGCTTCTTTTTGGAGAAGCAGAGAGATGAGGACTGGGTGGGGGAAAAGTAGAAGCCACTCTATCCTAGTCTGATAAGAGCTGATATATATTTATAAAATTTCCATGTCTTTTGGGTTCTTCCCCCAAACCCCCCAAACAAAGCCCTTTTGTCCCTCCCATGCCCCTGCTGGAGTTGCAAATCTGAGTCTGGAAAGTATTTTGCACCTTTCTGTCAGTGCTTTATGCAGGCATAATCTGTGACATACTCAGGAGAGAACAATTTCTCTCTTCTGCATGAAAATAACAGTCAAAATAATAATTTTGCCTTTTGAAGTCTGTTCTGGCAAATAATTGAGTGGTGGGAAATACTTACTAATAGTTGAATATATTTTTCCTACCTAGAAATGATGTCAGACTTTTTATACCTCAGCCTCTGGCTCAGTGGGGAATAAGCACTTCGTGGCAAATGTGGCTTCTCTGTCACAGAATTTAAAGGATAATTTTCTCTTTTGTTATTTGTGGAGATACAAAATCTCTATTCACAAAATACTAAATGGCGTAAGGAAGGATATTCTGCCTTTGTCATTGCTCATCATTTTGCAAAGCAGCAAGAATGAGAATAAAAACAGTCTTTGATCAGTTTTACTACTGCTGTTGAAAATCATAGGTTATTTGCGGCTGCCTAAATATCATTTACTGCTTTCCTAACTGCCAACATTTCAGTTATTTCAATATATGTCAGATTTATGCATCTCTCTCTTTGTGGGTCTCTCAGTATTCCCTATCCATTGTATTTTCTTTTAAAATCATCATTTCAGAGCCAAAGTGTCTGAAAAGAATTCTCAACTGGATTATAATATCCATACCTGTTAAATGTATACCCAAATATCTCTAGTTAGCTCAGAGACATTCACTAGGGAATTTTTCACTGATTTGGGACTGTCTTCCTTTTCTGAAGTCAGTGGCGGGGAGGGGGAAAGTGGCATTGACTGCAAGAGATTCCCAGATATTTGTGTGTTCTGTACATTTTTAATGGGATGACCAGGAGTATTCCAGTCTTCTCCAAATTTACTATATAAACAATCTCTCAGTCTTTGATTTGAATCTACTTTTCAAGATTTCTCCCTCAAAATCCTGAAATAGCAGCATCATTCACGTGTTCTTCTGTATCTTTAGGCATAATGCATAAATTAGAACCTGTATTTGGCAATGCCGATCAGAAATGGCTCTGATAGGAACTTTTCTAATTCATTGACACCAGCCCCATTACCAAGCTGAGGCTTAGAAGGAGGAGATGCTGTACAGGATTCTGGTGAAAAACAATTAAAAGTGGCATGTTCAATACTCTGTGTTCTCTGAATGTTCGCCCAAGACAGGAGTTGTGCTAAATTTAACAAATGTATAATATATACAGGTCATATCAGGACTTTGTGGTGGGATTTTTTTACATAGGAACAAACAACCATGACAAGGAATCTTTTATGAACTTAATCATAATTGTTCAGTTCTGTTTGGGCATGATATAGAAATAATTGGATGACTGTTAACTGAAGTTTGACTTTTTAATGATTTCCCAAAAGTTATCTGAAGTACTCAAGGTTAGGAATTAATTGCAAGGAAAAATTCAATTATATATAGCAAATACTAATTATTATAATAATTTCAGATTTTACTTTAGACCTAACCAATCAAACATAGTGCAAAAGCCATAAAAAGTTGATTCTTCTTGAGGAATATTCTTAGGAAGCCACCACTTCCAAAGAGAGGTATATTTTGTATAGTTGAAGCAATGCTAAGTGTTAAAAATGTAAAACAACAGACACTGGCAGACTCACCTGGTTTATTTTAATTGAGACAAATAGAGTAAGAAGTGAAAATTGTAAAATTCAAATTCTCGATCCTTGAGTTGACTGAACAACATTTCCTAGGGGTACTAATGCCTGAACACATGGAGTTTTTTAGCTGAACAAACACTTCTTTCCATTATTCATCACTTGAATCTGTGGTAATGTTTCAGTGTTAGGATTTCTGCTTTGGCAGGCCGTCTTTATGAGATCTTTATGTTTTTCAGCCCTTCTATCTGATCCAATGGGAAACTACTCTCATTTTTCAAGTATTAACTAATCCTCTCCTCATATATGTACCTGTAGTGTGGCTTTGCTATTGGGAAACCAAGCAGTTCATGTTACAGTCATGCTTTAGTTACCCGTGTGCTGGCATCAAAACAAGAAAGAGGGGAATAAAGTACTTTGGAACCACAAGTTTCAGAGATGCAGTATTGTGTAAGGTTCCTTTGGGTTTTTCTTCCATGTGTTTATCTGCTCAGGAGATTGGATTTCTACCAGGCAGTAAAGGAAGCATCTTTAAAGGAAAAGCACAGAAAGATTTTTTTGCTACAAAAAAAGGGACAAAATGCGAGTAAATACAAAAATTTTGATGGCTACAAATTGTCTTGTTAAGGGAAAACCTTTTCCACCAGGGTCCTTCCTGCAGCAGAGCTGAGATGTTCACATGTGCTGGAGTAGATCCCTAAGATACAGGGTGTAAAATTTCAAATTTCTGTTTCCAGTCAGCCAGAGACAGGACTTTGCCAAAGAGGCTGAATGAATGGGGGACTGAGAGGATCCACAGACTTTCGTCTCTGTTGCAGAATGGGGCAATCACAGTCCTGTCTGCTTTGATCTCTCATGGAGATAATTTAGATAGTTGTCTTTTAATTAGTTATTTTTTTAACAGTATCTGACTTATCGGTAAATTAAAAATTAAATAATTGCGTTAATTTTTTTAAGAGTAAACAGCTATTTGTTTAATGAAATTTTTAACAGATTCTTAACTTTGTGACTTTTCTGAAAGGGCTTTACCCTTTTTTCCTGTGCTAAAGCAATGATGGTTTATTTTACATAATTTATGTTAGTCTGTGGAGCTTTAGGTTTCACCATTTCAATGGTAGTACTTGAAACCTCTGTGATTATTGGTGATAGATGTTTTTCACTGGAAAACCTCCTCTTTACATGTGTAAGGCTGCATGACATCTGTGAAACTCTAAACAAATTTTTACTTCCAGTTCTGAATATTTGTGAAGTTGAATTGTGATTTGTCAATTCAGATTCAGTTCTTAGATGGAACTGCTGAATAGGTGTTTTTAGTACAATGCAAGAACAAGGACAGGAGAAAAAAGAAATTTTGGATAGTAGCAAATCTGTAGGTAAGAGTATAGAAAAGTAATTGATAATGACCTGTTCAAAGCTTCTGAGTATATTTAAACACATACAGCTGCTAGCATATGGAAAAACTCTAAACTCAAGGCCTGTACACATTAGAAAAAAAGAGTATTTACAGAAGGTGAAAATTGAAATTACTTTCTGTTCTGAAGGGACATTGCAGATGCTACTGGCAGCACTTTTATGTTCCTGTATCCTGGTTTTAATTTCTAAATGGTAGGTCGTGTGCCAAGCTATTTCAGGCTGTATCTCTCTTTCATTTGTACTTTTTTCACTTGCACAACGAAAACCGTTTTGTCCTTAAGGCTTGCAATTAGTGTGAATTAAAAATAACATTGTTACCTGGCTGAAATAGGAGGTAAATGAGGGATGGTGAACTGTGGCATGGATGGGATATTACTTGCTATCAAAAGGATGAATTTTCAGTGAGTTGTACCAATCTAGAGAGGTCTGGCTTGGCTGTATTCCAAAATTTCACCTTTTCTTCAACACTTTTAGGTTGTTTTGATGGCTGTTTCTGGTTTGGGGTTAATTTGTTGTGTTTTCATTTGTTTGGATTTCTTTTTAATTGTAGCATTTTTGCATCTTCTTTTTAGCGCCTTAAAAATGTGGATGTTTAAGTTAGTTACTGATTTTGATTTTTTGGGGGGTGGTGTCTTTTTTTGTTTTGTTTTGTTTGGGTTTTTGTAGTGCAACAAAGTAGTAGAAATTAAATAAGCACCTGAGGGCACCTGTCTTCGATGACTGCATGGGTTAACATCCAGAAAAATCTCACTGCCAAATAAATTCACATTGTAGCACACAAACCAATCCTTTTTACTTAATCTACCTGGATAAACTGTAGCACAAAAAGCGTGATAAAACAGCTGGAAAAAGATGCTGCTTCAGAAGTAAGGATTTAAAGGACAAAAAAAAAAAAAAAAAACCAAAAAAAAAACCCAACAAAAAAACCTTTACATATGAGTTTACATAGTAAGGGAACTCCAGTGAGAATAAATGAATAAAAGTTGTTTGCACATTCTTGTCATGTCGTACTTGCATTATTTTGAGCAAATAAAGAACTTCACAATAGCCACTGTAACCTGGTTGCCAGAATATTTCTTTGTAAAAATTCAAATCAAAGCCTTGATTTTATAACTGCACCTAAATAAATTATGCATACATAGAAAACTTATTGTTTACAAACTGAATTAATGTTGGAAATTGCCAGTTTTCACTCTGATACTGAAATGTGCATTGAATAGGAACCTGCCTTGATAATGGAACAAGGAAGCCAGCTGAGGTTAAATAGCGAGTTTCAAACTGAAAAACTTCAATTTTTCTGTTTGTACACACAGACATGAAACTTCAGCAACAAAAGCATGCTGATAACTCAAGTGTGTCTTGCCTCAGGTTTTGTGTTAGTGCATATTGCTGGATATTGATCCAACCAGCTATCCTTGATAAACAGTAGACAAAAATTGTCCAAGGGACTGCAGGGATTGATTTTGCTCTTGTGTGTGACTTGGGAACAGAGCTGCATGATTTGACATTAGCAGCAGCCCTCGGTGAACTGGTTACTTGCTCTTGCTGTGCCGAAAGAAGTGCACTGCAGTGATGGCCACATGGAAAACTTGTGGTACTAATAAGAAACAAGCTGTTTTAACTTTTATGGAAAATACAAGTGTATCTGTCCATCTATTCAACTGTATACAGACTAGGTACATTGTAAAACTGTTAGTTTTTAACTTGAAATTTCTTCTGTGTTGCCAATAAGCAGGAAGACTGACAGCTTTGGCTGCTGTTGTGTGGCAAGAGGGGAAGAAGGGATGCACTGACTCTGTTATTGTCCTGTGTCCCTCACTGTCATAGGATTTGTCCTCAAAATGTCTCACATCCTAGAGACACTATCAGAAACTGTGGCCTCCATTCTTGGGTGATGCAGCTTTTCCTTGCTTGCCATGTTATTTTTTTTTCTTCTTCTGGGAGTCAGTAGTAAAGCCTCAATTGTTGCAACAATCAAATAATTGAATGGGGGCGAGTTTGGTTTGAGTGAAAGCCTTGGCCTGTGTTTGATGAATGTAAAATTTCAGCATTGGTTGCTTGCATCTTCCTGCAGCTGAGGAGGTTTTCCTACAGCTGGAAGAGAAGTGTGGTGAAGGGTTTTTATGGCTGAGTGTATCCTCAGCGCGTGGGTTTCCTCAACGTGCTGAAAATGTACATCATTCTGGGTTTGGAAAGAGGTCTTGTGTGACCAACAAATGGAGGAGAGTAAAACCATAATGCTTCACTTCTAAAGCCCTGATAACACTTGTGGAATGCGAAATGTCTCGTGCTACTCGTGGAATTTGTTAAAAGCTGTGAAAGAGAAATCCTTTGTGAGGAAGCTGTGACAAGCCTTGGCCACCAATACACAAAGGAACACAACTGTGTGCACAGCACAGTTGTGTTTTAAGGATTTCCGTGGCCATTTCTTACAGTAGAATAACAGTTCTGGCATAATAAGGGCTTGATGTATTTGTCTTGGAAAATTCAGTTTCTAGAATTGTTGTTACTCCAGCTGGGGACCTGAAAAATAAATATAAGCTAAGAGAAAAAATTTTAGTTGTAGTGCTCAGTGAAAGTTTCCAAGTTTTTACACTACAGTACATTGTGGACTTGTTCAATAATTATAATAAATTTTACTCAAATTGTAGAATATATGTAATTCTTATTATATAATTATAATATATATATCACAGATTATAATATATGTAATATAGTAGCTCAGAAATACTCAAAATCTAGGAATTTTTTCTTTTTGAAGATTTTTTTTCCCTTGGGCTTCTGAGCAAGAGCACTTAGTTATGCTTTGAAATAATTGAAACATTTTAGAATATCATTATTATTTCAATGTAGATTATGTCCCCTTTGAGAACTCATAAAGTGGACATCCAAAATCTGAAGATAATCACCATTACTTCCTCCAAGGCAGGTTATTAATCAGCAACACAATCACAAATAAACCATAAAGCATGTTCTGTAATGAAGCTGTTCCCATAGAGGTTTAGCATCATTTTATTCAGTCAATTATTAAAGCATTTGTGCTGTGAATATCATTTCAAATTGATCCATAAGAGGTTTTCTCTGGCATGGCATGGCCTAGGAATCACAAGCAAGAGTGAATGCACAAAGATTTCTGAGGAGGTTTGTCTTGAATACAGAATAACATGTATGAGTGTTAAAAAACCTGAACTATATTTGCTTTTCACAAGTCTCACTAATAATGCAAATGTGACAAAGTTTCCTTTAGCCAACACACTTTGCCTTTTCTTCCTAAACCTTAAAGTGGAGAATAATATAAAAAAATTTAGTATCAATTGTCTTAGAAAAACTTACGTAGACTATAAGGTCATTCTGTGTCACAGAATAAGTTAGATTTTGAGGGCAGTGGTATTCAAAAGGTTCTCAGAAACCACACCAACCAATATTTGTGTTGTGTGAGGCTTTTTTGGGGGGGGTAAAGCAGTTTGGAGGCTGCTCACAAGCTTAAGTTCTTGCTAAATGGGAAAAAAAAACCCCCAAAATTGGATGGCAAAGGCAGTATTGTTAATGACAAAAATTATGACTGACATTTTTATGTAAGAGAAAAGGGAAAGGAAGAAAACTCCCATGAAAGGGGAGGCACCATTTGGAGATTTTTCCATCCTCAGTAGTTTCTAGAGAAATTCTTTAAGATGGATTGGCTTTGGAGCTGCACTGCTGTTGGAAGACTCTTGCAGGGCTCTTGGCCGGAAGGGAGGATCAGTAACAGGAACTCCAGAACATCAGCTACCTTAGTTTTGGATGCTAACTTCTGAGAAAGAAACTCTATATCTAAATTAACAAAGATGTACTGTTTGACGTGTCTCACAGTCCCATAGTGTTTTAGTAGATGTGCTGAAAGTTCTCTCTTTGAAGGGTTTTGAGGGATTTTTTTGTTTGGATTAGCTTCCAGCCCCCTTAATTTTACTTCAAGGAGTCCCATCAGGTCCCAGGAGAATATTCTACTGGGAAGAACCTTGTGTTTACTGAGGTTGCTGACCTGGAGATGGTGGCCTATTGAGCAGGCATTTCTATGAATCCTCTATCCTGCAAAGTAAATATCCCAGCAAGGGAAGGTGATCCTTGGGAACCAACCTGCTGCAGTGAGCTTGTGCTGTTCTCGCTGTGTATCTGGGGATGTGTGTGCTAACAGCAGAATAAATTATGTAAAACAGGTCTGGTACCTACCAGGGAAACATCTAACACAGTCAAGGACTGCACTTGAAATGTCTCTCTTTAAAGAAAAGTTGCTTCAAAGGGATACTGATCAAAGCATGAATAAATTCCCAAAGGACATGGAAATGTATGCATAGAGAGATTACACTCCAAATGCTAACAATGACTGTTTAGTTATTTGGTATCTGGCTATTATATAATAATTGTTATGGATGTGAAATGTCTTAATTTTGCTGTGACAGCTTGACTGTATTCCCAGATGTTAAATATTTCAAAGCTTATCTTACATATATTCATAAACAAGATGAAAGTGTTAATTCTAATTAAAATGATGCACAGTTCAGAGGCAGCCCTAATAAAGTCCCTGTGGAACAGTGAATTTAATAGCAGTCTGTCTTTTATGCAGAATCAAAATGTAGATTTCAATTCTACCGTAAATCAATCTTCAAGGAGAAACTGAGCAGTCAAGATGGAAGAACTGAAAAATCATATTAAAAAGTTATTTCAACATGTGCAGGTTTTTACATACCAGTATCTGTGTGTAATGCTAGTTCAGAAGGAAATGGAGGCAGGCAACCACTCTTCCCAAATTTAATGAATATTTCAGTGTCCTGAAGTACATATTTCAGTTGGTGAATATTTATAGGTCATGCTTGTGGTAACATTCCTCATCATATTTTCCTGTTACAAGTTTTTCTTGCAATTAGTTTTAATCAATATTTGAAAATGGATAATTTTTAAATGTCATTTAATCCTTACGCACGTGTATCTTCAAGATGCTTTCATAAGGATAGCGAGAAGTTAAGTTGGTTGTCGCTGAGAGACTGGAATAAAAGCTGTAAAAGTTTTTTTTTTTTTATTTTAAGGCAAAATGAATTTTTCACCACATTTAACAGCAAAAATAGTAGAAGGTAAAAAGTCAGGAGGTGGTAAAGGCCCTGGGGAGAGTCCAAGGGAAATGCCTGGAGACAGGGTTGGTTTGTAGCATGTAGGATACCAGGAAAGGCAAATCTCAGATTATGAGGAAATGTACATTTTTCTGTTCAAGATCTGAATAGGGATTCTTTGACATGCACTAAATTAATAATACATTTAATTACTTCTGTGTGTATTTCTCTTTGTAAACTAGGAAATATTACCATTTTGTCTACTTATCTCAGTTGTTTAATGTTACATACTCAGTTACTGCAATTAGCAGATCATGTTAAACCATGTTAGTAAGAGAAATTCTGTGAAGGAATTAACCCTAACCCCTGAGAGAAACCTTGCCCAAGCTGAATTCCTCCTCTAAGGGAGGAAGTGGCCCAACTAAATGAGAATAAATTTTACAGCAACCCACTCGTGCTTGAGGTAGCTGTTCCAAAAGAGATAATGACAATACAGATGTAAAACTCTGCAAATAATTTTCAGATTGCTCTCTGTGGACTATTTCATTGTTTTAGGTGGCATGCTATTCACCATAGCCAATGGAGAGAAGTAATCTTTCCTTTAAACTGTAAAGTAAAAATTTAAGCAAGCTGTTCATGGATAAAATGATATGATGTTGTGAAATCCATTGCCTAATCTAATGATCCCAAACTAACCTCATCATTTTAAAAGGCAGCCTTGAGATTGCTCTTATCTCGTGAGTGTTGAATTAGAATGAATTTCTGTGTGGCAGTATTGTAAGAGAAAAAGATCCACAGATGAAATACTGTTTGATATCTTACCACTCTTGTACCAGCGCCTAAGTTCTCTTATGTTGTCGACATACTTTTAAAATATCTTCCAGTCTTTTCACCTCTTTTTACTGGTGCTGCAGTGTCCAAGCAAGGATTCCTAAATGTGGTACTGAGTCTTTTGCATCCATCTAGGCACTATTGCATTGTAAATGTCTTGTGGAAGCTGTAATTTTGTGATTAGAAAGAAGAATTTTATCCAAAATGTGAAAGCTCTAATTTCAAAATACTCAAATTTTCAAAGGGTTTTTTTTTGTTTATTGTTGTTTGTGAGTTGTGGTTGGTTTTGGTTTATTTTCTTTCCCTGAAATAGCATCCAGTCTTCTTAGCAATAAAATAAACGTAGTTTGTAAGAAATAACAAGCAATGGTGGAATCTAGTGGGCAGTAATATTTACAGTTAGTTAGAAAAGGAATTGTATAATAAAAGGTTTTCCTTCAAGAGAAAGCTGTAAAACTTACCTTTCTTTCTGATTTACAGACTTAGCTACACTTTAGGAATAAATTAGGTAAACCTGAAACAACTGAAGGCTCAGTGGCTATAAAACAACCTATTGATTTTTGACTAAATCTCTGTCTTCAGTAGTTTTTACAGTTGCCTGCATCCAAAAAAGCCCACGGTGTAGCTACTACGGAAGCAATTTAAGTAATTGGTATTTGATTGGCTCTTTATACCTGCACCTTATCCCTCTTTACCTAAGTGTTAATAGTAGCAGCAGAGCAATTTAACCGGAAAATCGAGGACAAGGGCACAATGAAACTCTTCTGTTAATGTAGGAGTGAGTGGCAGTAATAGTAAAGATACTCAAGTAGTGTTTAATTTTTTGCTTTAACTTTGAGAGCGTCAGCACTTTTACTTTTCTACATAGATTCTCCTGGGTCTTTCTGCAGCTACTTTGTTTTCCCTTTCTGAAGGGACTGAGATTGTGCTTTCTTGTTGCCTTTTGTGGGATTTGTTTATTGAGAGGTTATTTTGTTTATCAAGAGGACTTCAGCAGAGGTCCAAACCATGGGCATTTTGAGGAACAAATGGTTACAATGGCTGTCATTCCTAAAAAAGTCCGTGATAAAGCTATTGCAATAATAATAGCTCTTTTTCTCAAAAAGGACTTGTGCCTGAGAGAATTGCATGATCTCAATTCTACTGTGAGCAATTAGCTGTGGCAGGTATCTTGAAAAAGGGATAACTTGAAAGAAACCTTCAGGTATTTTTCCTCATTAGACTTCTGTGCTAGAGACAGTGGGAAAATGCAATGAATCCTTAAAAATAATTTAAAAATCTGTAGACTATGCAGTTTGAATATATTGAGCATAATGGAGGTCAGTGGTGTTGTTTTGAGCTTTATTATAGTAGTAATCTTGCTTAATACCCTGTTCAAATCATCAGCTTAAAAATATTACTGTTTAACCCTTGCTACACGTCAAAGTAATTTTTATTTGGTCTGAAATGTTGCTACACTGCTGTACTCTGACCTTCTTGGAGCATCCATTCTGCATCCAGACTGTGCTGTAGCAGGGTGGAAAGGGGGCAAAACTGTTTCTTTACATGTGGAAACCAGGTTGTGAGTGTATTTGGAAACTGTTTTGGCTTCCCTGCAGAATTACAGCAAGCATATTTGTGAGATTTAAAAATAGGGACAAATGAGTGAATGTATTTTATTTATTAGCAGCATCCCTGAGATGTTTCACTCTTTACATTTAAATACTGTCAGGGCATTGCATTTCAAAACATAATGATTCCCCTGGCAGAGTGTTGTGGCAGAGCTTTCTGTAGTCAGTGTTCATCGTGCATTTGCCAAGGAGTGTTTATCTCTCTCTTCTCCCTCGGGTTGTGATGCTGCTCTTCTGAGGGGATGTCTGCTGGTCAGTGGATTTCTCATTCTTTCAGAACAAGCATTTGCATATCAAAGGCCCGATAGGAGTAAACACACTTTATACTTCCATCTGTCATTCTCTTCCCATCGAGACACAAAATAAGAACAGTGCAGCAAGCAAGAGGTTTATTTTTTTGTTCTTTAATTCTATACCATTTTGCTTTGAAATATGAAGGATACCTGGATACAGTTTTCCATAGCTGTGTTTCTTTCTATTAAGGTCTCTTAACTGAAGGTACCCTAAAAATAAAGTCAGTACTCTTTGGAAAAGTGGCACTTCTGAGACGAAAAAAAGAACACCTTTGTTCTTAATTTCTTAGTTCTGTATTTTCTAATATTTAAAAAGGAACAAAAGAAATAATCTCAGAACATCTTCAGTCTGTCCAGTATTAAACTTGAACTCTATACATCCTTATCTTCTTGCAAATAAAATATTATTAATATTGTTTTCTTAAGCAGGCATAACTTTTCTGTGTCGATGGGAAATGAGATCAGGTTTTGTTTTCATTTCTCAGTTCTCTTGCACTGGTTCCCAATAGAAATTTTTCTTTGTAATTTGAAGGAATGAACTTGTTCATAAACGAGGATTAGGGCTGTGTTAGAGGTTATTGTTATTATTGGGCTGTTACTGTGCTAGCAGTGATCAAAGTGCCATTAATCTGAGTGTGTGCATTCAAGTTTATTTTGAAACCTGAACTCACTCATTTAGGGGGAGTTTAGGTGAGCATCCAGCTCACTCCTCAGCCCAGCCCAAGCAAGTTTGGTGCTAGCAGGGTGTCACTGCTGTGAGGAGCAGCTGCATGAGCATCCCAAGGGAACAGCAGGTCCTCTATTTATTAACTCCTTCTGGGATGGTCTCCACAGGCTCAGCAGGGAAAGCACTGTTGGGACTCTGCTCCCTGCATCCCAGTGTGTGTTTCCATTGAAGCAACAGATCTCCCCCTTCAGTTTCCATTATGGAATTTTCAGAATGAAAAATCCAGATTCAGTGCTGAGTTTTCTAGTGTCTTTTCCCTTTTCATCATTTCTGAAGCTTTGCTGTTCATCACTTGACAGGAGTTCATTGTGTGAGACCAAAGAGAAGATCTTCTGAAGTTTCTGTTCATTGTAGCTTGAAACCAAATCTGGATTTGCTGCCAAAGAGTTTTATTATCTTTGATGGAGAGGATGAGTTCACAAACTCTTTGGAGCGTGGATCTCATATTTTCACTAAAACTTGTACAGTACTGAGCCCATTAGGGTCACAACCTCTACTGGGTTCTTTGAGCAGAATTTTAAAGCTGTAAACTTCTAAGGCATCTCCTTGGTAGTTCAGAATGCTGGATGCAGCCAAAGGCTTCACTCTCTGTTGTCCTTTGAAGTCATCTTTTTGACAGAGGTTAGTGTAGAAAACAATATTCAACTAAATGTCGTCAATCAACTCTTGTGTCCAGTAAAAAAAAAACCTGCTTTGAAAGACCTCTAAATGAAGCTGGAGGTTTTCCTTTTCCCCTCAGTAAAACTTTTACAGAATAAATTAATCTGGCAAGAACCACTGTGCAACTGCATGGGCTCAGTCAGTGAACAGGTGCAGCTACTGAACCAAATTATCTTCTGTCATGTGGGGATGAAACACAGCAAACTTTATTTTTAAGTGCCAGGACAAATATGTCAAAAAAAAAAGTCTCTAATATGACAAAATGTACACAAGGAGAGTATCTTGGAACATTCTACCAGTTTCCTTCATAATTTTATTTATGCTTCTCATTCCTCATCAACAGCAGCACTGAAATTATTAGAAGAATATGTTCAGGTTTTGGTATTTCTTTTTCCAGGCTTTGGTTTGTAGAGTTTTTTTCTGGTAGACTTGTTCGTGGTAGGATTTTGAAACAGAGGAGCTTATAAGAGGATTGTTGTTAAAAAAGCAGATGCCTGCATTTCCTAAGGAGAGGAACTTGTTTCATAACTGGAGTTTTTGATCTTGGATTCCATAACTTGAAATGTGTCCTCTGCTTTGCTTGAAGGGGACCCAAGTGACCCAATATGGAGATTGCTTCATACAACTTGTGTTGTAAATTAGAACAGTGATGTGAAGTGGCATCCAGTTCTTACAAGACCACTTAAAAAACTGAGTTATTATTCAAGTTGAGTTTAAAAAAGAGAGAATTTGATAGGACCCTGAGCTTTTTTATCATAACCAGTAAGTCCAGTTGACTTTTCATAAAAGAGAAAAAAATCTTGGGAAGCTCTGCAAGACTGTTGTCCCTTTCAGTGATAACCTGATAGGTTGCTTTTCTTTCACTTCAGCTGGTTGCTTTCCACTTTAAAAGTCACAGATGATGGTCTTTGAGAAAGAAAACAAATCCTATTTTCCAATTGGTGCCAGTGAAAACCACCCTAGTGCTTACACCATTTTTTTAGTTTGTAGTGGTCATAATTTTTGTTCCAGTCAGACTTAGGATATAAATCCCTCTGTTATTATAAAGATTTTACTTGTGACTTCGTGGTTAAAAAGGCATACACATATCATTGGTATTTTTCAGAAGTACATTCCTGGCAGTTGGATTAGAGGATTGTTGCAGTTCTCATCTGTTCTAATTAGCAATATTTGAATAGATCATCCAGCCAAGCATTTATTTTTAGTTTTGAACTGGATATTCAAAGATAGTGATGGCAAGTTTATATTTGGTATTGTGAAAATGAGAACAAAAACACCCAAGAAAGAAAATCTTGAGATTCTTTTTTTGTTTTCTATGCTAAAAGAAACTTAAGCACCTACTACAACTCCTTCCAATTCTATTTATTAATATTTAGAAATTTGAAAGGGGAAATGATGCTTTGAAAAATCTAAATAGGTAGGTATAGATGTTTCAATTTTACATGATTTCAAGTCTTTTTGGTCTAATGAAATAACTGAACATATCTGTCTCCCAATTCATTCTTTTTCCTTTTTTTTTTTTTCTTCTTATTCACAAAGCATTTTAACATTTTCAAAGGTCTGGTTTGATTTAGAAGTCACCCTTTGCTATTACTTTCTCAGAAACTCTGAGTACTTTTGGGTAATGAAGAGGAAATGAATGATGCAAATTAGGACAGAAATATCTTTACTGGGCCTTCATTCTGTGTTTTGCTGCAGGTGGCAGCAAAGCCAAGAAACATTTTGCAAACAGAGACACATTGAACAACTTCAGAGCTGTGAAAAACATAACAAATTCTGATAAAATGTAATGGCACATAAATAGCTTCCAGCATGATTGATAAATTGAAAATGCTTTGCTGAGGCAGAAGAATGAGTGCTTGGTTGTACATTTGCTAAACTTTGGGGGAATTTTATCAAATACCTTGTTGGTAATGGAAAAGTCAAAATCTATTTTTTTTCTTCTCAATTTCACGTGGATTAGATTAAATTGCAGTCAGTGTTGCTACTTTTAAGTTGTAAGGTAAAATTTTTCAGAAATATTTCTGTACATCCTTTCATATATCAGCAGGATAGCCCACAGACTCTCTGGCAAGGATGGAATCTTAATTAAAGGAGTTCCATGTTTTACATTAAGAAGTCTTTAAGCAGTCTTAGCCCCTCAGAAGACATTGAAATGGTATTGTAGCAATAAGTTAAAGAGATCTGCCTGGATTAATCAAACAATGAAACAGTTCAAACTGATCTTATCCATTGTGGATGAACTTACCTTTACATGAATTGATAGCCTGGAGGTTAATGAGGGAAGATGATAAATAGCTCCAGGAATCTTGGGCTTTACAAGGTCAGCAGTGTTGTGGAACTGAGCTAGACAAAGAAAGAGCCTAAACTGCCTTGAGCTGCCTGCATTTGTTTGGCCAATTGCAGTGTCAAAAGTGGAAAGCTTTTTTTTTTTAATGAGAGTACATCTATTCCAGTATTGATTCAGCCAGCAGCTGAAGTGGGGGAAAAGGATTGAAAATTTCGTATTTAGCAGGGGGGTTCTTTGAGAAGATACTCATATTATTCAAACTGATCAGTGCTGGAGGAGTGAGGGCTTGTGTTAGCATGGTGGAGTAATCATAACATAAGTGAGAAGTCAGATGCTTTGTGTTTGTCAGGAAAAAAACCAAACAGCGATATTCTTTATTTATTTTTTTATTCTTTATATTCCTTATACTAAGGAAATAGATTATAAACTAATACCCTTGCCATATTTTGCCATTGTGTTACTTATATTAGCCAAATGCTCTAAATGGTAGAACAGAAACCTGTTCTAAGTGCTGTTTAAAAGCTGCTGTAAGAACTTTCCTAAAAATACACTTACAGCCCATTTTGGCTCCCACAAGCAAATGCAGAATAAATGAGTTGTTGCAGTTGGGCAGTGCAGTGTCCACAGTCTGAGCTCAGAACTGGCTTTTAAAAATCATTTGTGCAGGCTTGATGTCAGGTGAGGGAGCTTTTCAGTAGGAATAATGAAATTATTCTTCAGATGTTTATGAAGCAGGGAAGCACAAAAATGCCTGACTGGAAAGGTGGTGATGAGGGTTGGTGTTTGAAGGCAGCTAGGGAGAGGGGAGCTGGTAGAATGCTGAGGGAAATGAGCTTGGGTAGACCATAAGCAGCTCTCAGGAAGACAAGGGGCTTGTATTTGACAGTATAAAGAAGGAAAAGGAAAAAAAATGGGATGCAGAAACCTGTAGAGGTGATCTTTGCAGTAATATTCTGAACAGGGACAAGAAGAGCAAAATGCGTTGTCAAGGCAAGAGAAATGGTGTTACAGTAATTCAGTCTTAATAAATGAACTTTAATGTCTTGGGGGTGCAGTAAAAAAACCACAGCCGACATCTGTCTCCATGGAGGAGAAGGCAGCATTTTGATGGGAGTTTGGTCACTTAATGTACTGCACAATTGGCTAAGAACAATATTTATAAAGCTTTGCTTGAATTACATTGATCAAAGTCCATTTGGAAAGAAACTCTTAATTGCCTGGTGTGTTTATCAATAAATGCTTCCTTGGATCATCCAAAAGATGATGATTGCTTATTTTTAATTAGAAGAATTAAGTAGCAAATAGAAAACTGTGAATATATTGAATATTTAATGTAAGAGCAGGAGTTTCCAGAAAGAGGGACTTCAACCTTAGACACGTTGTATATAATTTGTTTGAATATGACTGCAAAGAAAGATGAATTTTTATGTTTTGTTACTTTGTACTCCTTTACCTTACTGTTTATTTTACAACATATGATAGAAACCCATGACAATATGTAATTATTTAATATTTTCTCTTATTTAGACAGATATTTGTGGGTGTTTTCATCCTCTTAAAGTATATTAAAAATACATTGCCCATACATAGCTAGAAGAAACACACGTTTGCTCTCTCTCACATAGAGAGGCTATTCTTTATTTTTTCCAGCATTACTTTAAGTGATGCAGCACCAAATTCCTTCACAGATGGACTGTTCTTGTTCTTCCAGGATCTAAGGATAATTATCATAGCAATTAGATGAAGAGATTGGGTTCCATTTCACATGGGATGCTGGGTGATTTAGATTGATCGAGTAAGAACTGACATGATTTTGAGTCTGATGCTTGTGTTTTGGGGGCTTTTTTTGCATAATTATATTTTCAAATATTTGTGAGACCTCTGCCAAAGCATTCTTACCATTTAATGTTCTCAGAACATAAGCTTATAGTCTCTAGTGCTTTCCAGATAACTCCAGCATTGTCATTTTGTCTTAAGCCCAGGCTGTTCATTTTGACAAATGTCTAGTAAATTTTAGAGGCTGTTAAGCATTGTTGTAGTGCCAGTTATTTTTCAGCTGAACTCGTCACTTTTTGTGCAGATAAAACTCCTTTTGCTCTCATATTGCTTTGAATAAAGGTAAAAAGGAAATATTTTCAATTATTCTGCTAGAAGTTATTGCAGTATAGAATACTGCATTTAACATATGTATTATTTTTATTAGGATTTTACATATCTTTACCTAAGAGGATTAATTTCTTTCCAAAACATTATTTATCTCTTTCACACACTAAGGTAGAGCTGTTGTTCCACACAAATGTGATTTGGATAGAGAGAACGATGAATATTATTTCAACGTAAAGACGTAACAGCAAGAAAATATCATTTCCTAATTTAGTTTTGATGTATAACACTTGGCCTTTTATTTGAAATTGTGTTTTTCCAGGAATAAGGTGCACACTTTCAGGGATCTTAACTTGATTTGTCATCTGCTTCTATCTGCATCTCCAAAGACATCTTGTTATTTGATGAATTTAAATCTCAGTGTGAGAGCTGTTCCTGAAATGCTCCATTCTGTGGTAGTTTCCTTTTTTGACCTAAGGCATTAATTTTTCATCTTGCCTGTGTGCAGCAGTGATCTGTGCTGCAGTGACATTCATCCCCTGTATTCTGAGGCTGGGTAACCCTTCTGGGATGTTTTATGGGTGTGCAGCCTGTGTCCTGCTGAAATGAAATGAGTGAAGCCTTTGCTCTCACATCACCAGGGGTGATTCTGGCACCTAACAAGGCACTCACAGAGTCCCTTTGAATAGAAGATTTCTGTGTGCTGTCCTTTGTTTTTCTCAGGACAGGCTGTAACTACGGGAACTTAATCCCTTGAGGGAACATTGCCAACCACATAAGAGTTTGTAGGGCATTATTTACCTCTAGCTATAAGTGAGGCTGTTGGCTGTAGACTATTTTAGTCCCCAGCTTTTTTTTTTTTTTTTTTTGTAACAAATAACTAGTTTTGTTGGAGTTTTTAAAACATGAGTGGGAGGAAGGTGATGACTGATGTCATATATAAATAACTCTGAGCTACAGAGGTATCTGCCTTAGAATTTGTGCTGTTACCAATCATCTGGTAGCTCAGCACCTTCTCTTTTTAAATCATTACACAGAAGACATTGCTGGTGACTTTCATGGAAATGGAATAAGGCTGCTTGGTTTGGAAAGCTTTGATTTCGAGTGTAATCTTCACCAGAATTATTTGTTGGCAGTCAAGTGTGAGGGGAAGAGCAGATCCCACACAGCCTTCCCTTAAGTTTAGGACAATATTTGTTAAACTGTGATCTTTGGTCCTCCTCAGGTTACTCAAACTACTGCTCTTATTGGTACCCATTCAAAGGATTCAGAGCATATAAATTAGGGCACCAAGCTACTGGAACCTCTTTCATTTTTTCACTGTCAAAGTTGATCCAGTGCATCATCCCACAGAAGCATTTGCAGTATCCTCAAAGGAGGATATCCTCTCGAGTTCTTCAGTGCAGCCTGGAAGAGTTTTAACTGAGTCTGCCAGAGTCTTGCTTTGGTACTTACCTTCTTCTCAGGCTCATCCATGCAGTCTGTAACATGCCTACAAATATCTAAGCTTCCAAAACAGTATCCTGGGCATTTACTTCCATGCATAAAAATTAAATGCATCTTGCCTCTATGATTGAACAATCTCACCGTGAACCTCAATGATATAGAAAGATGTTTGGAGTTTATATAAACCTGTCAACTTGCTTACCTTGTTAAGTGTTTTTCATGTTGTTCTCTTCTAAACAAGCACTTGAGATCCAAAGCAAAATAGAAAATCAAAGCAGAAATGTCCTTAAGTGTCATGAACTAAATTATTTAAAGGCCCCTCAGTGTCCCCAGAAAATCTGTACACTCAGATCTTGACTGAAGATGCTTGATCTCAAAATGCTTCACATCATCAAATCCTTCGATACTTGGAAGCTTTAAGTGACACTTTCTGCAGAACTGCATCCCACAGACCTTGTACTTTTTAAAGCCCTGCAGAAACACTGAGTTTACCTTGACCGAAGTTTGTCTTTATGCACCTGGTGTGAAATGAAGAAGGGAAGCTACATAGATAGAGCCAGCCCCAAGCCTAAGAAAATTGGAATGTTGCCATTTTGAATTATTTTATGGGGGAAGTCACCTGAAGCTGATTAGGGATCACCAGGAAAAGGGAAGACAGAAGAAAGGAAAGGGGCTCTGGGGTTATAGACCTCATTGTCACTGTGATGTGACTCATCCACTTCCACATTCTGCATGGTTGAAGGCACAGTATTTCTGTTTTCCTTGTGGTAACCTGACTCAGAATTCACTCCAGTACAGAATAAGACGTTAGAGTGTTAGGGGGTTTCTTCTAAAACCATCAAATGTCTGATGAACAGAGCTTGCTACAAAGTACCAGCTGGAATGGTAGCAATATTTCAAGCAGAGCACAAAATCTATAACTAATTTGAACCTTAATTTGAGTAACACTTTTGAAAAATAGTCATCTATAGATGCATTAATTAAAGCGTCGTGTGGAACATCCTGACCAGTACATAATTTGACACACGGAAGTCAATATAGTGAAGTCGAAGAGTAAACTAATGAGGCACTTAGTGATTTGAATTCCTAGCATCATAGGGGCTTGACAGAATATTCTGGATATTGGAGTCTTGTACTTTCTGCAGTTCTCCTCTTTGCTAACTTTGGAAATTATATTATCACTTATCAATTCTAATTGATTTTAACCAATTTGTAGTGATCCAGATACACACGGTTCTTTCTGTTGGGCTGTCACTGGAGGGAGAACAATTTAATCCTAATTGTATCTGTCAGATCCTGCAGTGACAATATTGTAGTTTTTCACCTTTTATTCTAGAAGAAGGAGGCATTGTCTTTACCATGAAGAACAAGAAAGTGGTTTTGAATTAACTGCTGATGAGCATCTTGAAAATGAGTTTTTTTCACTTCTGTTACACTTTCCAGCACTGCACTCTGTATGCCATTAGGCCAACTGAGAGGTGTTGAGGATTAAAATAGGGGAAACAATAAATAAAACTTGTACTAGCCAGATGCACCCAGATTTCAGATACGCTATGCTCTTTTGATTCTGTTTTAACTCTCTTTTGCACAGAGCTGAGAAGATACATTCATATAATGTTGCTAATGATTCCCTTCCCTTCTTCACCTGCCTCATAACTCTTTTAACTGTTGAACCAGTCACATCCATTCTACTGGGTTTTAATCATTAAACAGCTTTACTTGTTAAAATTTTATCAGCTGACATGACTTTTGTTCCTAAACTGCCAGTACTGTATGAAAAAACATAAAATGCAAGGTTTGGCTGAAGCTGACTGGCTTTGAGGTGGGATTTTAGCAGTGAAAAGGGATATTGACACTCAGGAATGAAGATCTGTCAGCCTCGTGCCTGCTCTTACTTCTATTCCAAAATAGCTGAATTATACAGACCAATTAGATGATTATAAATGAAGTGCTGTATTTATTAATATACTTAAGTGGTTTAGCATCCCACTGATGACAGAGAGCAGCTGTGGACCCCCCTTACTCAGTTATTGTGCTGTGGTTACTGCTTGTGAGTACTGATGATGCCTCTAAATTATTTCCCAGGGGTTTTATTCCTATTTTTGAGGTTTTTAGCATTCCTATCAATCAATTACTTGTTAAAAAATTAAAGGAATCAATTAGTTGTTAAAAATTAAAGGAAAAGAAGGAAAAAAAACCCTAAACCAAAAAACCCCATCAAAAACACCAACCACACCCAGAAACAGGAGCAGTAACTTACACAGTAATTGAGAAGTTTTTTTGAAGTGTCCAGTTCCACATTTTATTCTCTACAGGAATGAACTAAAAGGTAAATTCGGGAGATACCACATACCTCATTTAAATCATGACAGAATTATACTGTGAGTGGGCATATGGGAGCAAAAATTAGAGAATACTCATTAATACACACAAATATGCTACTTTTGCAAAGTATAGAAATCATGTTAGTAATTTTGTTAAAAGTAATTGTAAAATATACACCAAAAACTGTATTAAAATGAAGTTTCAAAGTACAGACTGCTAATTTAATGGGGAAATTCAAAAATAATATTAAAACCATCAGAACTGCTTAGAGACTGTTTAGAGACATGATAATGCCTAAAACATGTAAAGGACATTAGGAAAACTGTATTTGCAGTGTCTTGTCCTCATCCCCAGGAGTGCAGAACTACCTCCCTGCTGCCAGAAAAATGTTCATTTTGTGCTTAGGATTTCCTGTTCCACGTGTACCCTGCAGGAAAGAACCTGTGACACCCAGGGCATTGTGTATTTATGGCTCCAGCAACATCTTGATTCATGAACTTTGAGGAATTGCTGAGACAACAGCATGATCATTGTTGTGCTGAGAACATGCAGTGTAGTAGATAATGATGTGCCAGAGCTTTTCCATTAGTCCTCATTTGCTTATGATGACTTCATTCCTTATATTCAATATGGATTTTCTAAGTATGGGTGAAATTAATCTAATTAAGAACACCAGTATGTATTTAAATGTGTCCACATCTAATCTAAAGCACGACAGAATTACACTATGAGTGGGCATATGAGAGCAAAAATTAGAGAATACTCATTAATAACACACATTAACGTTACTTTCATGAAATAATTGTCTGTATTTATATACCCATATGAACAGGAATATTCATATATGTGTGTGTAATATGCCTTTTCTGTGTACACCTCTCATTGCTCCATTCGTCTCAGGAAGAAATATTTAATACAACCAGAGAGCAATTTCAGAGATTTATACTTTATGGGGTAGCCATTATCTCTGTCTTAGGCTTGAAGTATTTTTATTGTACTGGAATCAAAAGTTTTACATCAGTGGGATTTTATCAGATGTATTCCAGAGGTTTTATTAATCTCAAATTTTATGACACGTGCAGTGATTTTTTTTTTTTGTCATTATTTTTACTAATTTGGATTTCTTCTGACTGTTAATACTGCTCCCTTCAAAGCAAGGGAAGGAGGCTCTTGACAATGTTGCTTATTCTTCGTTTAATTTTTGCAAACTTATTCCACTAAAAGACTTTATTTCATTATAATGCCCACAAGGGAGCATTTATTTCTGTAGCATTAGGATAACATTACTGTACTTCATAGAATCATGGAATGGTTTGGTTGGAAGGGACCTTAAAGCTCCTTCATTCCCACCCTTTGCCATGGCAGGGACACCTTCCACTGTCCCAGGCTGCTCCAGCCTTGGACATTTGCAGAGATCCAGGGGCAGCCACAGCTTCTCTGGGCACTCTGTGCCAGAGCCTCACCACCCTCACAGTAAAGAATTCCTTCCCAATATTCAATCTATCCCTGCCCTCTTTCAGTTTAAAGCCATTCCCCCTTGTCCTATAAATAAGTGCCCTGTTAGAAAAGAAAATCTGTCTTCAGCTTTCTTGTAGGATAGACAGGAATGGATTTTCAGAACTGTGACAAAATTTAAAGAAAACTATTTCTCATTTTTTCTGATGTATCTGAGCATACCCTAATCCTGCCCTTTTCAAATCCATAGTTCATTGAATAACCCATCTACCTGTGTAAAAATATTATGAAATTAAAATGCTGCTTTGGCTTGCTAAATAGAAAAGGGTTTGCTATATAGAGGAAAGGAATTTTTTAGATTGAAAAGAAAAAGAAAGGAAAACAAGAAATGCTGATTGCATTTTGCTGTTTCACAAAGTGAATGAGCTGATTGTGTCAATTGATTTCCCTCCATATCATGGAAAAGAGGAAGGGGTTTTCATGGGTAAAGCTCCAAATTGTGTCCCCTTTGCTGTGCAACATCCAAACACCGTCTGGTCACCATATTCCTCTTCTTGGCTCCATTTGGGTATTTCCACTTCCAAATTACTTTAATTTAAAACTTCCAAATTACTTTAATTTAAAACTTCTAAATTACTTCAATTCATAATGGCTCTGAATGGCTCAAAAAAAAAAAAAAAAAAAAAAAAAAAAAAAAAAAAAAAAAAAAAAAAAAAAAAACAAAATCAAAAACAAAAACAAAAAAAAACCCAAAAAACAAAACAAACAAAAAACCCAAACAAAACAAACAAACAAAAAAAAACAACCGAAAAAACAATCCAAAACAAAAACCCGGAGCAGGGAAGTTGCTTACACAGTAATTTAGAGGGTTTAAGTCCAGTTCCACATTTTATTCCATATAGGAATGAACTAAAAGATAAATTCAGGAGATATCACACATCTCATTTAAAGCACGACAGAATTATACCATGAGTGGGCATATGGGAGAAAAATTAGAGAATGCTCATTAATAACACACACTAATGTTACTTTCATGAAATACAGAAGTTATGTCAGTAATTTTTTTAGGGTGCCTTCTTAATGAGGAAACTAAGAAATTACTTCTAAAATAATGCAGATTCAGGATTTTCCGTCTCAGCTTCTGAATTTCCAGATGACAGAAGATAATGGAGAAAATATTTTGGAACCTCAAACCTCATGCCTCAAAATTGAGTTTCCTTTCAAAAAATCTGAGATGTATATCTGAAATCTTAATGCTCTGAAAACCATTCATTAATTCTCAAGTGTATTCTTTGAGGTAGGGTACAAAACTAGAGCATTTTTTATTATTAGAAGGATGCTTTAGTGAACATTTGAGTACAAACTTCCTGCCTTAGATACAGAACAATTACCATTAGAATTTCATTGATTATTCATCACTTTGTTTCAGTTTCAAAGTTCTGTTTCAGAGGAGGAGAGCACAGTTTTTTGTTCTGTCTTCTGTTTAACTTTTATATTGGTTAGGAATAACAGTATTATAATCCTTCTGGGGAACAAGTTTTAAAATCTTATTACTTTATAGCAGTGGAAAAGGTATACAAGTCTCTTGTGATGCTGAGAGTTGTGTGTAATTTTTTTGAAGTTAAACGCTTATTTTATAACTAATAATTTCACAGGAGCTAATTATGTTAAATTCTCTTCCGGTAGCTTTACAATAATTCAAAAAGCTAGCAAATCTTGGCTGTTCCAATCATACAGATGATCTTTTCATACCTTTCCCAAACTTAGTCTATTTTCTGTAAGGTACCTGTGCAAATTAGTGCTCCTCTTAATGGGGAAGGACAGGAGGGGTGTGTGTTAAATCTCCCTTCTGCCTTTCTGCATCAAATTTTAAAAATCTACTTTATAACATTTTTCAATATATTAAACTTAGCATTGCTAGTTCTCCTGCACCAGTAGTTAGCCACTATTTCATTTTTTCATCCCTTCATGTGTTTATCATTATTCTGCTCTTCATTCTGGTCAACATCTTTATCTCTGGCTCAGAGATAAACACCTTTTTTTGAACACACCTTTTTTTTCCTGTTATTTTTGAAGGGAAGAGCTCAGAGTCAGGTGTGTCCTTTTGCAGAGGGGCAAATTTTGGCCTGAGGCTGGCACACCTGGACATTGTGAAAATGTAGCTTGTACTATAACAAAGGGGAAGGTCTGCTCTGAGTAAGCAGGCTGCCTCAAAATTAAGTATCTGTAGGAGAGGAATTGAAAAGGAAAAATTCTTTGAGATGAAATCTACTGTGAGGTCAGTGAATTTAGGGTCAGAGAGGTATTCTCTTACTTTCTGATTAGGTTATGGAGTTGTATATAAAAGTCAAAGATAATATTTTTGCTCTCTTTATATAACTCCCACTCTGTGAGCACTTCAGAATTTAAAAAGGCCAAAATCAGTAAGCAGGATTTGTAGTTCATGAAACTGCCATTTGTTCTCTGCAAATGCTTGAAGGAGTACTGAAAATCTCTGAAGCTGAATGAGACAGCAGGCTTGACTGCTCTTACATTCTTCTAAAATTAATCTCTCTCAGTTTACTGTAGGCATTTACTTGCCTAGAAATAGTGTTGAAGAAAGGATGGATACTGTTGTTTACACAGTTGAATATACTTCGTTTGAATGCAAAATTTATTTTTTTTTAGTTCTTTCCAACTTTCAAAGAGTAAAGATCAGCTTTTAGAACTCTTCAGTAAGATCTAGCTAGGCTGAGAAACAATTTCTTTCTAGTTTTGCTAGAAACTTCCTAGTACAGCTAATGCTGCAGAGATTATAGACACGTCAACAATCACTGATTTTGCAGAAGATGCACAGAGGATGCTTTTAGAAATAGCTAATGCATTTGAATTTGATAGTCTACATCAATTAATATCCACAAGCTCAAGTATCTTGTTTATAGAAAGACTTTTTGACTGGGTCATTAGGTTTTGGAAAGATTTGTAATCTTCCAGGAATTTGATTCCACTGTCAAATCACTGGGGGACTCCTCACTTTTAGTTGGATATACTTGAATTATGATGGCAGGAAGTGAAGATGAACAAATCAGATATTGAGCCAGATATTACTTGGGGGATTCTGCTCTCAGGAACTGAAACATCCTCATGAAAACAGCAGTGGTCACTGATTCTGATCTCTCATTTGTTTATCCTCTAAACTTTTTGTGTCAGAATTTCATGTAGCAGCCTCCCTCCTTCACAACCCCTGTACATCCTGAGGTTAGTGCAAAAAGAACAAAAGAATAAATAAAAGCTGATGCTACTTGGAGCCCTAAATTAAACTGCAAAGGAGCCTAAAGTAAGTTTCTGAGTAACCCCTTTAAGATACCGAGACTTCAGTCAAAAAGTTTTATCACTTAGAGAATTCCTTGTGCTCTCATTAAAGGATGAAACATAACAGTAGAAATGCTGAAATTTTACACTTTTGCAGTGCCTTACCTCCATTACACTCTTAACTTTTAAAGTGTCTACTTAGCTAAGAGCTAGAATGGAAAGTGTTTTGTTAACATAAATTCCAGCTACTGCTAGAATCTGTTAATTAATCCCATTGAAATACAATTTTCTTGCTGTACTAGTACTTCATACTAAACCTAAATTGTCCCACTGTTTATTCTATTGCACAGCCAGTGCTTGCCAAGTCACCCCAGGTTTTCCAAACAGCTTGAAGATTTCATGAGATATATGCTCATAATATGCCAATCTTCCCTTTTGTCAGTGATAATGGACTTAAACTGAATATTCTTGTGGTTTGGAGCTAGTGGATCTAATCTGGAGTATTGGATGTAGTTCTTTTAAGAAAGGGATTCTTGAAAAACCCCATTCAAAATTTTTTTCATACCTACTTTTAAAAATAAATGGAGACATTATTAAAAAAAATACTATAAACAAATAGATGTGACTATTCTTGTGTAAGAGAAGAAATATGACAAAAGTCTTTTTTTGTGTTGCATCTGGGTATTTTACACTGGAAATTTGCTGGCAGCTGCACAGATTTTGTGTTTCTTTTATGCTTTTTTTCCTCACCTCTCTCTCACTCCTAAGTACCAAACACCAACAGGGAAGCTTAAAAACTGCAAGAAGAGGCACCTTGAATGCCATACCCAGCAAATCACCCCAAAGCGAGGAGACTCCAGTAGCGCAGAGCCAGGGACTGTTCAGTAAATGCTAACTTGTTCCTCCCTGTGTTTCTTATGTAAAATGAGGATGCACACCCACACCACCCTATTCGCAGTCCCTGAACTGGTGTCTGAAGCCCTGTGATTATTTCACACAGCGTTTCATTTTATAGCAGAACAATCTGCTGGAGCAGATTGGCAGAGCTGTGGCCGGGCTTAGAAACGACCGTGGGAGTGGAGGAGCCGTAAAGTTTAGCAGCCATTTCAATGATGTTCAGGAGATGTTGGCAGATGTTGAGCAGTTTAGCAAATTCCTGCAGAAGGGCTCTTTGATTGTGAGAAAATGGAGCTGAATCTCGCTCAGGAGTGATTCAGACACCTTAGGGAGGTAATCCTATCAGCCAGAAAAGAAGTATTAATTTGACACAAATTATTGTTGTTTTCATTTCTTTTTTTTCAGAAGTGTTTTGTTAAATAGCTCTGTAAGGACCTGAACTACTTTTTTTTTTTTTTTTTTTGCATTAATGATTACTTTTGTTAGCAAATTTCAGAAGGCTTTTCATAGAGGGGGCGAAAAAAGTTTGGATGAGTGTGTGTGTGTTTGTTTTTCTTCTGAAGTGTTAGAGATTATTTAGACGGTGGTAGCTGTAAGTAGAATGTGACAGTGTGTGAGTGAACCATGCTGTGCCTGCATAATCCCTACCTCATCCTTTCTCCTTAAATGTAGCAGGCAGGGAAGAGAGCTCTGACACTTCTGAAGAGTGTAACTAGTAACTGAGCTTGTAAAAGAAATGAGAGGTGGTAACTGATAAGCACATCTTTGTACTGAATGCTTGGCAGGTTTCAGAATGGGAGATTTGAGTGCCTGGAAGCCTTTAGAGAAGAGCTGCATTTTTTTATTCCTCCCCACTACAGATAGTGCCTCATCCTCCCAGTTCTCATTCTTTAGTTCTCATTCTTTTGAGGGAAATACCTTTATTTTGTGCCATTAATTCATTAGCATTTTAGGTGTTACACATGGTAAAATCCTCTTTGAGAGGTGCTTAATTGGACATGACTCTTAGGGGCTTGAGCTGTCTTGGGTGGGACATTTTACAGGTGTTCCTTCTTCTTGGGGCACACATCTTCCACATCTGCTTCAAGGTGAAATTTCTATTTCCCTTTTTCGGTTACCTCCTGGTAAGGACCCTGCTGTGTCCTGGTCTGCATGCACTTTGGGAGATAAAAGATTTTCCTTAATCACTGCTTGTCACTGAATTTACAAGGAATAATTAAAGCCAAGCACATTTCTGATGTCTCTTCCAGGGCTTGAATGATCCATATTCCTATCACCAGTCCTGCTCCCAGGCTGGTGAAGATGCACCACAATTCATAGTTCATTTAAGTTGAGCAAACCTGACTTTATTTATAAAGGAAGGAGCCTCAGTTATTGTAGAGGTATTACTTTGCTACCTTCTTACCTCACACACAAGATATTAAATGTATAAATGCTTTGAGAACACAGAATAGCTTCAAATATTGCAAGGAACTCTGCCACAACTAAAATTTTACAAAATAAGCATAGAGTGCTCTGAGCTGTAATATTCCTCACACAGCTGCTGTCTTTGATGGAGAAGTGGGAATGTGAGGCTGAGCTAATGTGGATTTGTCAGGCTTTTGATTTTTTTTTTCTTTAAGTGCCATCAGAAACTAGCATTGATTATGCCAACTGTGCACTCTCCAGATGATGTTTGTCCTTCCAGATATATCAGGCTGTATGGTTAAATTTATGATTTTTAACTAGAAGTCCTTAGCACCAGCTCTTTGGATTCCATTTTACATCCTCTCTCTCATTTCAACATATTTCTTCATCAATGCCATATTTTTCAATGATTGATGACATTTAAGGAGTAGCAAAGTTGGAATACCAAAAATGTTTTGTACCACACCAGCCTTGCATAATGCTGAATGTACAAAACAGACCACTGGAAAAATAGCTTGTAATACAAGCCTGGAATGAGCTGCAAGTCTTATTAATCATCCATAATTGTGCTCAGAAAGGGAAAGGAAAAGGGCAGTGTTTAATACTGATACTGCAAACGGCAGAATCTTGATTAAATATGAATATGAACGGAAATTAATCAGCTGAGCAGTATCAGGAAAAAGGTATTTTGAGTCTGCTGCCACTTGTTCATGGAGTGGAAAGAAAATAGCTCAAGAAGAACAGGAATATTTGAGGGAAAGGAGGGAAGAGTGAACAGAATAGTTGGAACTGCATTTATCAAAAGCACTTCTATGTACCTACATTTTCATTTAAAAGTTGGTATGTTTCATAATAGAAAAAGTTATCTGTGTCATAATCACAGTTTGCTAAATGTGATTCTGTGGTCCTCTAACAAGAGAAATTATCTTGAGCCACCAGAAGTTTGTGGTTTAAGGTTTTTTGGGGGAAGCCTTTATTTTTAAAGTATAACTATATTTAAATACTGGTGGATTTGTGAGTGTTTTCACAATTTTAATTGCTACACATTAATCAGATACTTTTTTGTTAACTGCTGAGATGGAGCTCCCAGCATTTTTATCAGTTTGGGCACTGCTTCTCCTGTAAAGAAGCACATGTTCTTTTCTTGTTTCAAGAGCATGTTTGTGTGCAGCCAGGTCATTTTTTATTTGGTGTCTGTTTAAAATGGCTGATCACTTGCACAGAGTAAGGAAAACCTGCTCCATATGAAGAATATCTTACTTTATGGAATTCTTTGTTGCCTCAGTACAGCATTCACAGCTTTTTGCTTGGTGTTGGTCTTTTCTAGCCATAAATTTTATATAAAATCAGATCTAAGGACAAGTGCTTATGTATTCAGTATCTGTAAAATAAATTCTTTTACCCAGAAATACCATCTTTGTTCTCTAATGTTTAGTAGATCATCAGTACCATTTGAGGTTTTTCAGCCTGTGACAAAAGCTTCACCACATACCATTAATTTTATTTAATATCTCCTAGCTGGCTCTTCAGGGTAGTTGATCACACAGACTTGAAAATCCATCAGAAGTTCACCCAGAAAGGGGAGCATTTGTGCCTGTCCTATGCTTTAAGGGCTTCCAACCCTCCATCTTGCAGGGAGTGTCTCTTGGAGTGTTCCACAGTAGATAGTTTCCTCCCAAATGATAAAGACTCTATTTTCCTCTGCTGTGTTCACACAAAGAGCTCACTTCCCTGTGTGGTGCTTGTGTGCACACAGAAATGTGGTGTCCTGTGTTAGACCTAAACATCCCCTGGCTCTCAGAGGCATAAAAATCTGTGAATTTATGTGTGGTGAGAAATTAATATCCAATGATAAAAATACAGAAACATAAATGAGGTAAAAGACACATAAAAAAGCTTTTGCAACAGTCCCATATTAGTAATATTCTTGTGATCAGGTGCTTGCTACAAACTGTAGGGTGAACTTTCTTTCCAGATCTGTATGGAATCTGTCTTGACACCAGCCTGTGTGCTGATTATGGTGCTGGTGCACTGGGAAAGGCTGCCTGAGTCTGTGGGAATACATGGATTTATTCTCTGCCTCCCTCTGGCAGGGGGAGCTGGGAAGGCAGCGCTTCTGTAGCACTGGGCCAGCAGCAGAAGTGATTCCCATTTCTCCAGCAGCTGACTCGTGAAGTGATGTGGCAGAAAGGACGCACACTTGTCATTCAGAATTATCTCAAACGGTAGCTGCTGTGATAGATGTGCCCTAACTTTGAGAAGTGACTTCCCAGGGAGGGTCATGGAGTGCTCTGTGCACGCTGTTCCAGTGAATCCTTAACTAAACCAGCTGGAGGGCTCCATCCTTTGGAGACAAACCACACCAAAACAACAGCAGAGACCCCCTCAGTCTTCTTGCTGCATGCAGGCTTTGCTTTATCCTGTCAGAAAGTGGCCTGACTGATAGGACTGAGGAGATCTGACAGAGTGCCTAAGCGATTAGAACCTTCTGGGTCGTAGAATTTACATCAGAGCTGGAGTAATGCTGCTATAAACGTGAAGTGACACAGCACACAGCCAAGGCTCATGCAGAAGGATTCTCTAAAGCAGTGATGGAGTGTGACCTTCCTTGAGGCAGGCTGCTTGCTGAGTGAGAGCTGAAAAACACTGTCTGCTGCTGATGATACATGGCTGGCCTTAGAGGAACATGCCATCAGCCTGTCAGCAGCTTGACTTGCACAAAATCCAGAGGTTTGGCTTTGGAGGATGATGGTTTAAAAACTGGAGAAGGGAATGCTAGGTGCTTCCAAAAGGAAAATAGCAGGAGCAACGTAATACTTCATAAATAGAATAGGAAATATTTAATGTATATCAGTGTAGACATTCCACAATCTTTTATAATGCAAACAGATGATAACAGCAGTAACTCAATAGGGTAACATGAATGCATTTCTCTGTGTGTGTTATGCTTATTTTCTCTGGCATACACTTGCATTTCTATTAGCACACATTTGTTTGTGTGAAACTCCAAAGTGTGAATAAAGCCCAAAAGATCATTTGAATATTTCCTGTATGGCCATATGTGCCCGTTGCCATATACACACAGTGTTTAGATGCAGAAAAATGTCAGTTTTACTTGTTTTCCCATCCACTCACAAAAGCACAGTTTGAAGAGGGCAAAGTGTTGGAGATCTGAGAAGGCGCTGCTCTCCTCATGATGGTTTTGAACATGAAACAGGTGGTGATACACGTGTCTGTGTTTTATCTTAAACATTATTTCCTAATCCATTTATAAAAATAGCTCTTATGTGTTTAAAGGGAAACAACTATATGGGTTCATTTACCAGACAAAATAAAGGTCAAACTTTAACATTTATTTAGGTCACTTCCTCTTGTTTCAGAATAGTGAGTGGAAACTGCACATACCAAGTTCCACATTTGTGCTTCATAATACAGATATACTTTTAATGTGTTACCAAAACAACTTTAAGTTTTGAAACTACATTCACAGCCAAGTTTAAGAAGGACCTTTTTTTTTTTTTTTTGGTCAAATGAAGATTAAAAGTTACTCCATATTTTTGTTGTCTAGCTCACTTGAGAGTTTTGCTGAAGATTTTGCTCTGTTGTAGTGAATATGATAGTGTAATTAAAAATATGGCATTGGGCCTAAGGGGTAGATGTTAAGGTGGTATATAGGACAGTGATGAATCATCCTGGAATCAATAAATGGTCATGTATTTGCTCAAGTGTAGTAGATTCCTAAGCTTTTAACTAGAAAAAGGTTAAGAAATGTTCGTTCCAAATGATTAATCTCTTCTTTCTTTTTTGCTTGTTACATTCAATCAGTTCCAAAATGTTTAGCTAGCACTTGCATATACTAGAATGGAATGACATGAATCTTAATTTGCTGGGCTAAAATGTCTTTGACAATTACAAATAAAAACATATTAAATGAATACAAACCATTCTAAACCATATTTTTGGTTTATTTCAATTATAAAATAGTAAATCTTTGCCATGAGAGAAAAATGTGTTTCTCAGACTGAAATGAATATTTTTTTATCTTTTGTTTTTGAATTTTTAAAAACTCTTTTGGAACTTACTCTTGTCCTCAGAATTTCATCAAGTCATTCCCCTATTGCTGTCATTTGGAAATTTAATAAATAAGAGTTTATCCCCATCACAGGTATTTTAATGGAGAGGGATTCTTGTACTGGTGTTAGCACTGACTTCCCTGTTGGCTGGCAGGGGTAGCAGCCAACCTGGTGGCTTGTTCTCATGGATGTATAGTCAGCTAAATTCAAATGTCACAGCTAAATATGCTCACTTGCTCTTTTAGGATGCAAGAATGGCAGTACCATGCTTTTCTTTAGGATGAAATAGCTCTCTGAAGGGTATCTTCTGTGAACAAGACAATATTTGGAAACCATTGGTTAATGTTGTTTCTAGTTTATTTTTTTAATAAATATGGTGTTAGTGAGGATTACTACTATGCAAGCATTAATAAAACATGAAATGTGAAGTCCTGGGCTATGAAACTTGCAGCTTTCATTTCAGTGTAAGAGGTGTGATTTCAGTTTTGTTTCAGTGAGTACAGTTAAGCTGAATGATGCGTTCTGTGGGCTGCCTACAGCAGGTTGAGAGTGTTGTAAATGCTCTTGTTTATTCTGTCCCTGTGAAAAATCAAGTTTCAGAAGTAAACAAGTTCAGTTGAGTTCTATTCACCTGCACAAACACTGCAGCTCTGCAAGATGAACCTTCAGAGGCTTTCCCTTCTCTCTGCAGAGCTGTTCTTTAAAGGCCCAGGCTATTACTGTAAACTCTTCAATCTCCTTTATCTGCAGTAAATGGGCCTTTTACATCAATTATTTTTTCCTGATTGAAAAAAAGAGACATTATAATCACTCCTTGTAACAAATGTGCAACAGAACTATCGATTTCTGAAAGAGCAGCTATTACTGCTCCTGCAGGAAGAAGGCTTGGGCAAATATATGCAACTATGCATGAAAACCCCCTGCTCGTTCAGCAGCACAGGCTGACACATTCCTGATTGTTTGTGCATGGCCTGCAGCCATCTCAGGCTGCAGCTTATTTATATTTCTTCCCACTTGAAGCCCAGCCCTACAAAATATCTGCATATTACTCTGCAGAGCCAGTGTCAGTACCGCTGATGATATCAGCCTTAAGTCTGTGTTACTTCCCTGCAGGTGTGGGTTACAGGGTTAACACTTCTGTGGCTATTTCTTTTCCACTTCCCATTCTCTTCAAGATTATTATAGTTGTTGGTTGTCACCGTAATCCAAGATTTATTTTTTCCCTGCCCTGCAGGCAGTGTTGTGAGTGGAACATGAAGTGGGATTAATAACGTATTCTAATGTGTTACCTGCAGTGATCAGAGCACTCATGGCAATGTGAGCCTTGCAGGGACCCCCAGAGGTTATTTAATTCAGCTGCTGGCAGTAATGCAGGGTGTAATGCACTTCACACACACCCTGGAAGATGTGTTTAAAATTCCAAGTCTTTAAAAACTTCACTAAAGGAGACAACCAGCTTCCTGTCACTGCCTTTCATCACTGCAAGACTGGGAGAGCTTTCCCTTTCCCTGTTATTTACCTTGATTCTCTTTGTTGCAGTTTAAGCTGCATTTTGTTTTGTACATCATCATCATCTATAGGATAGCATCCTCTGTATCACACAGCAGGAGGGAGGGGTTTATTCCTCTTCCGTCCTTCTTTTTCTATTCTGTTAACCCCATTCCTCTAGTTTCAGACTATGTTATTTGAATTTTACCTTATTCTTACTTCCTTTGAGGCTGTGTTTTTGTGGGGATTTTTTGGTTTGTTTTTGTTTTTGCATACTTATAGAAGTATACATTTATACATTCTGAATTCTTTTTAATGTAGCTCGTTCACCTGACATTTTGTTCCAATTACTGCACAAGCAAATGAAGAAATTGAGTTAAAATGTGCAATAAATGCTGTTGGCAAACAGCATTACCCAACAATAGTACTCTAGAAAAATGTTCCCCCTCTTTTTTTTGTTTTAATGAATTTGGATTTGAAAGATACACATATACATAAGATACTAGAGATGGCTTGATTTATTTTGGAGAGCAATATAAAGGTTTTGATTAATGGCACACCTGCAAGTATGTGATTCATAAGTACTTATAGAAAGGGACATGTAAAAACATGTCTTGGCAAGTAAATCATACCTGATTGACTTTCCTTGTTTTAATCACATCTGTGTTTAATATCACGTGTGTGTGTGTATGTCTGTATGAAATTATTTAAATTCCATCTGTGCCCTATTATGCCACTCAGTCAGAATTCTCCTGGATGCCTGTGCTTGTGGAGGGCAGAAGTTGAATGTGAGGCCCAGAAGAAACGACAGATAAAAGTTTAATATTCTTGAAAATGCCTTTAAGTACTGCAACCCTTAAAAGCACTGCCTTAGAAATGGAATATGAACTGTAAATCCTCTTGAAACAGTCCTGTGGTTAGTGCTGCTGGAGTTTTTAAAGAAGGTACAGACTGGGACCAGGTGATGGTTTGGCCTCAGAAGGTCTTTCTGAAGTAGAGAGAATGAGAATACCAGGTGTAGGAATGGATTGTTTGTAATGCACAAGATTGTGACTAAAACACAAGGTGTTTAGCCATTACTCAGAGTGGATTTTCTTAACCCATTGGATTCCAACTTGCCTCACTAGACCAGCAGGTATTAATCATTAATGAGTAGATTTCAAATAACTTGTAGAATTCATGATGCTGATAGTAAATACCTCATGAACCAGCCAGGAAAACGACTTCCCTTCTAATTTCTGCATTTCTGTCGGTGTAGCCATCTGTAGCCAAGGAAGTCTGAAACTTTTTATCCACATTGTTTTTAAGTTATTCCATTTAGTCCAGTCATATCTGATCAGAGATGCTCCATAAATATATTGTTTTCCTTGTACTCACCCAGTTAAATCAGTCCAATGTCTACATGTGGATCTGGCAAGATTGTTGTCATTTCTTATAAAATTATTTGAGAGAAGACTCTACTCGAATTTTGAGCAGATTATTACTTGCATTTGAAGCACTGGCAGCTGGCAAGTAAATAATTTGTTTTGCCTGTTTTCCACATCTTGGTCTGGTCAGTTAAGAGACAAGGGAAACCAAAGGGTAGTCTCTTTTCAAAGTTGAATAGTTTTCAATAATCTAAGATTTTATGCAGGAAAAGAGGAATTTGCTCCAAAAAATATGAGGGGGAGAGGTGTCTTTCCATGAGACAAATCTGGAGAAACCATCTGTCACTGAGGTGGCTTTGACAATTAGAGCTAGCCAAGTGTGTAAGAGGTCTCTCATCACTCCCAAGCTCCTCAAGCCACTCTCACTTGCTCAGAGACTCTATTAGGAACCCCTCATGGTCTGTATCATCTGCAGCAGAATTTCACAGATCTGCAACAACAATGTTGGGTTTGTTTGGGTTTGTACCAAATATACACTTTGTAAGGGCTCAAGTGTATTTTCCTGTCAGATGTGTGCAAACAGCCCAAGTGAATTCTCACAAGATCCTGGCACCCTGAAGGATTTCTAATGGTGCAGCCCATCAGAGATAAAGCCTATTCAAAAGTTTGTTTACTGGGTTTGATTCTATCAGCCATTTTAATTGTGCTCAAATATCTCTGTTAAAGTGTGATGGCTGATCCCTTTCATTCCTGGTCTCATAAGTATCTGTATTAAAGGAAGTTACTTGAGTCTTTTGGGAAAAAGTCCAAATTGTAATGTTTTGGCAATTATGTCACCTCCGGTAGTACTTGCTCTACTTAGATGATAATAGTGCCCATTAAAATGAGAGCACAGCACACATGAAAAGAAAATATTCCCTACCATTTACTCTTTTGAATGAAGAGGAGAGTAATAAAAATTATGCTGAAATCTGGCCTGCTTTTAATTGCCGTGCTGTGCACACCAATTGATAGCTAAAGTGCTAATTATTTTTAATGTAATTACATTTAATTATCATAATTGCTACTCATATCTCCTGTCCTAATAGAGAGATGTTAAGGGCCTTATTCACAGAACTGTTATGTTCCCATCATGCAGGGGAGAAATGAATAGGGAATGTTCTGTGGATTGTGAGACAAACAGGCCCAGTGATTGCTTCTGTTGGGTACCACAATTTGCAATGGGTGTCCATTGCAGTGTGAAACTGAGATCAGCTTTTCAGAACTCTGCCATGGCTCTTCCTTTTGGCCTGTGCAAATGCAAGTTCACAAACTGGGAACAGACACCAGATACTCCTATTTCTGGTCTTAAATTTTATCCAAAAAAGTATCTCACCCCCATCCACCCCCACTTCAAAAAAGAATCAGCAATTACACTCGTGATTGCAACTACAGCAGTGATTAAACATGATCTTTTCTGATTGACTTGTAACATTCACCAAGATTTTTGCTAAATCAGTATCCAGAGCAGGCAGTTAAGATATAATGTTCGCTATTTCTGGTGCTAGAACAGATGTTCCATGTTTTATCATAAAACCTACAAAGTGGGATGTATATCAATGATGTTCATATTCCACATGCTATATAAGGAAATTGGTTTTCTTTTTTAAAAACCACTAACTAAATATTCAGAACTGATCACTGGAGTTTTGCTTGCCTATAGGCATAACTGCATTATTTTCTCCCAGAAAGTTAAAACTCATAGAAGGACATGTTGCTTAATGTGACTGAGATTCAGAACTGGATCATTATTCACAGACTTTTGCACTTTGATGTTCATGATAATGAAATAGTAGGTACAATATCCTTCGGGGAGGATCAAGGTCTTTTGTGGAAAGACTGAAAACTATAAAATCAAGTGGATATTAACACACAGCATTAAAACTCCCAAAAGCTTTAAAATCCAGTGGCATAAAGAGTGTGCCTAGCTGACTGACAGATGGAAATAAGGTGTGCTAAAGCAGGGCAGCACGTACAGCTGCCTTCTTGTGCTGGGCAGAAGTGGTGCTTGTGCTTCTCTGTGCTTCCAGTGGATCTGAGATGTAAGAAAGTGTATTAGTTTTCTTTTCAGCTCTTTCATCAAGTGAGCCAAATCCCCGTGAAACGTAGCATCATTGCAAATCTTGTGATGGTTTGCTGTTAGTGCTTCATCAGTAACTGGAAGGGGGGGACTGATTTCATTTGCTCAGGCCTTGTACTAATTAAACTCTTATGAACTGAAGAACCATCAGAAAAGAGCGGTTGTGTTTTAAAACCAGAGCACCAAATGTGGTGTGATGGGAACATGGCCAGGCTGGAATGAGAGAACCAGCCACAACAGATACAGAAAGTGTCATTTTGTATTTGTTGGCATGGAGAGGATCTGCTTAGCACTGTGAGTCTAGACATGGTTTCTGGAATCACAGTTGTGCCTGGAATATTTTAGCTGAGTTCAAAACTGTTCAAACTGAGTTTATGTGCAGGACCAAAATCTAATTTATGTTTGCATGCATAAAATTGGGTGTAACACTCAACAGTAACTCACATTCTCCAGTATAGGCACTGTGAGATTATGCTTCTTTGTAAAGGCATAATTGCTACAAATTGGATACCTGGAGCTCTAATTGCTCTCTGTGGCTTTATATTTATCTGTTATTGTCATATAGTGTAATTCCTGAAGTCTTGAAACCAAGTTATATTTAGGAAACTAATTTTATAATGAAATGTAATTTTATAATAGGATGCCTTTTTCTTTTTTTAATCTTTTTTTTTGTGGTGAAATGCATATAGGCTGATAACGTATTTCTTTTATAGACTTGAGATTGTTACAAAGGAAAGAACTGAGAAAAAGGGTAGGGAAAAAACCATAAGGAGTGAGATTTGGAGCAGGATATAATGGAAAAATGGGGGATATGGCTTTGAAGAAAATAAGGATGGTTGTAGGAAGCACTTGTCTTTTCCAGAATGAGGATTTTGAGATGCAAGACTCCCAAAAGGAAGGACACTAACTGCAGATAAGCTGAGGAGGGCTTTTAATGTCTATTTCTTCAGGTGTTATACCAATCTCATAAAAACTGGTAATTAATTTTTTTCTCAGTGTTCTCTTAATGACCAACTGGAAGGAGCACAAGCTATCAATTTCTGATTAGAGCATTGCAGTGAACTCTATCCTCAGTAAGTTGTATAAACACAGGCATCAAATTATACTTTCCCAAATGTTTTCCTTTTATCCTGAAACGTTTTCCCCCAATCTTACATTATTTTGCCTTTGTTTTCCAGTATAAGGTCTTTGTCCAGTCAAAGAGACAGTTCAGTCCTGAATTGTGTTCAAGGTGTCTGTCACCAAAATAAACTCTGGAGAATCAGTCCTTCAAACTTTCATCCAACTGCAAGTGCATCCCCTGGAGTTCATGTAGTTTTTGAAGTACCTTTTCTGCTCAGCAGTGTCTCTTCCAGTTTGAATTACTTAAAATTCAGTTACTTTTTTTTTTTTTTTGTGATTCTACAAGAGACCTCAGAGTCTCTGATTATACAAGAGATATGGAAGTAGTTTTTAATACTTTTGAAACAGCTATGAATTTCTGTAGTTCTTCTACTTATTTCTTGTCTACTTTCTAACCTTTGAGCAGAAGTTATCTGCACATTGGCATCCAAGAATTGCCTACACAGTGGATATGTCTGTAACTCTCTTCTGCCCAGGGTATGGTTGATCTTTCAATATGTATCCAGTGGCTCTTCCAGCCCAGCTTAACTCCATCATTGGGTTCCCAGAATAAAATCTGCAGTGACACCCAGGACTTGTAGTCCTGCCAAGGAGAGAAGGTGCTGGGACTTGCATTTCAGCAGTTACAGATCTTCCATCTCATGAAACTGGGTTCTTTGTAGGTGATATTTCAGCTGTGGCACTGCAAAGCTCTTTCTGCCACAGGAAGATCTGTAACAGGAAAGAGATGAAATAATTGAAAGTGAGGAGGTTGGTAACAGGCTTTAGTTTCTGGGCATTCAGTAGTTATTGGAGATGGATATGAGTCTGTTTCAGAGATCTTTGCTGCTTTGAAGGTCTGATTCTGAAAGTTCTTGGGCTGAAATTGGAAAGATTTTTCTTTTTTTCTAGTCAGAGTTAGTCTCCATACATGTATTCCTGCGCAAGTACAGATCAAGAGTGATGGAGCAGCAGATGAGCTGGGAGAGGGCAGAGTTAAAACACCCAAAGCAGCGCTGGTGCCTGTGCCAGTGTGCCATAAATGCTGCAGCTGCATCCGAATCCTGGTGTGACATCTCAAACAAGACAACTTAGTAAATGTTTTTACTATTCTCTGTTCACCTCGTCGCACCACACTGCTATATTTCGCTTGTTTTAATTAAATTACCTTCTCGCTGAGATGAGTTTTTCAAATCCTAATGAGCACTCCCTGATTCACACTCTTTTTTTTTTTTTTTTTTTTTTTTTTTTGAGTGACAGATTTAACATTTGGTAAAAAACCCCAAAACCCCTCATTGATAAAAAGATAAAAGGCTAAAATTTTAGTAGAAATTAGGCTACTTTAAGTCTCTTGGAATAATTAAAATCTAGTTGACCTATGAATATTTATAAAAGTGTTAATTAAGGGATGTGTGACTGAATCCACCTTGCTGTGTCACACAGTCATTAACCCTAGCAGCTCCTAGATGTTCATTGTGTCAATGTTCAGGACAAGCCACAATTCCACTGTATTTGACCAGTTTGGGGTGGGCTTCCCAAGGTGGTGTTGAAATTTTGTATTGCCAAAGGGTGTAGGAATGGCCCAAATGTGCTCCTCCAAGCCAAAATTTCATATCTAGGGCTTTCATCAGTGTAGCTGTAGGGGTGATGCTATGAACCCAACCATTCCTTGAAGAAACAAAGCCCTTTTCAAAATTGTATTTCTCAGTTATTCTGTTTATTGGACCTGATTAAGTATTGTGTCTATTTTTTTTAAAAGCCCAATTACTGATACATGAGTGTAATAAGGGAGAGACTTACTGTGTCTATTTTGTTACATTAATTTAAAAAAACCCCTGAGATTGTGTGCATTACTTTTCTGAAATTGCCTTATTAATAACTTTTGAGCATCTCAGTGAGTTAAGATGCTTTTCTGCAGTGTAGCCCTTAATTTGTGTGGGCTGAGGAATTGTCCTCAGACTTGCAAGAGTGTTCTGCTCCTCTCAATGTGTGTACCACTCTCCTGCCAAAGGACACAAGGGTGGGATATTTGCAAGGCAAAAAGGGGTAGAAGAAGGGAGAATGAGGGAGGGAAGAGTTCTTAGAACTGAGAACTGATTTTTTTTTTTTTCCAGTGCCAAGGCATAACATTGATTGTGTTATTCTGATACTGGAATATACCTGGGCTGTGTTATGTGAAAGGTGACAACTGTTCTGTATTACTGAATAAGAGTTAGTAAAGTATATGTGTCTTCCCCATTGAACTAGAGTTCTGAATTAAAAGAAACTAATATTAGAACACAGCTCATTTTTTCCTTTTTTTGTGGGTTGTTTTTTGTTTGTTTGTTTGTTTTTTAACATAATTTACGAAAAGTTTTGACTAAAAGTATGCAGGACCTCTTAGAACAGTGGCACTCTAAGCCTCAGAGCACATGGAAATAGTAGAAGTCAGAGATGAAAAGAGCCCTGTTAATTACATCACCTTGCATATCAGCGTGGAAAAACCTTGCTGCTTTCTCTGTCTGCAAAACCTGGATTTAAAAGAGCTTAAATGGCGCATGGCTGAGTTCTGAGCTGCCAGCATGAAAAACCAACATTAAATGTCACCTCTCCAGAGGCAGGAATTTGGCTGCAGTGTGATGCCAGCTGTGCTGGCTCCAAACGAGTTCCTGCCCAGCTGCTGCAGGTCAGGTTAGAGCAGCTGCCTCCCTGCCAGCTGCTCAACAGGTCCTGGAGGGTTGCATGAGCTCCTTTCAGAGACACCTGCAGGTACCTGCAGCTTTCACAGAGCAGCTGGGAAGGGCTAATGAAGGAACTGCATTAATTAAGCAACCTCCTTCCTGTTTTCTGCTTTATGGGGTGGCCAACGAATGATGGAGAGTGCTGGGAGTCGGCAGGGTTGAGGTGTGGGGGGTCCTGGGCTGGGGGGTTTCCCCTTTCCTCCTTTTCCCAGTGTCTCCAAGGCTTTCCAGCAGCAGAGGGAGGTGCAGCTGTCCTTGCTGGGGCTG
>VZSR01000055.1:4071271-4142124 GCA_013398615.1 Brachypodius melanocephalos | reverse complement strand
GGGAATGCTAAAGCACACAAGGACAAACATGGAGCCATCTCCAATCTGTGTGTCCTTATGTTAAAGACCAGACCTAACAACCCCTCCAGTCATGTACCAAATATAACTTATTTCCCTCCAATCTTTTCCTGAAACAACATATTTCTCAATTTTTAGCATTTTTCCCCTTTATATTCTGCATTCTGTCACTTGTGCCAAAAAACTGCATATCACACAACTTGAATTCAGGAGGCTTATTTAAATTAAAGTGGTTCTGTTAAACTGCCTTTCCTTCAGTGTTCACTGACAGAGTGTTCCATACCATTCCAAGATAAATTGGAAGCAATAAAGGAATGCTTTGTCAAAGGAAAAAGATTTACAAGTACTTAAACTTTATTAGGTTTTACTAAAATTAAGTATGGCTGGATCTGTTTTGGTGACTTAACTACATATTGGACACCTAGGATTCTGCCCAGACTGATGAAAAATATTAAGTTATAATAATAATATAACATATATTATAGTTATAGTTATAATAATATAAAAATAATAAGTTTATAATCAGCTGTTTTCCCTTCAAGGGCATAAACAATTCAAAAGGATTTAACCTGATGTTTAAATGACAGACTAATTGTCCCACTGTGGTTGTGCTCCCAGAGGAGAGTGAATCTCTGCAAGGCAAAACCTAAAGCTTTCATTTCCATACTAAGACTTTTTTTCCCCCTAGAACTTACCTTGCAATAAGCATTATTTTCCAAGTTAATAGATGTTCTAATTCAGTATTTAAATGATAGACGTTGCAGGTATATGTTCAGCAATAACCACCTGGGGCTATTTCTTTTCAAGTTACACTTTTGAAACAGGGTAGGTATAGTGTCAAAATTAATTTCAAAATAGTTACCTTTTTTAGCTAACACTCCATTTTAAAAAAGAAAATTAAAAGAAAATTCTCTGAGAATTCCTATATTTTGTTTTATTTGCCTATATATTTATTTTCTAGATCAAAGAACAGTAAGCTTTTTACATTTCAGAAAAGATACGTCTGAGTATAAACACTGGGATGTGAAGCTTATCTCCAATGAAAGCAATGGGAAGTAGTTTCAGGAAAGGTATATAATGATGATCTGGTAGAGAATAGAGATAAACAAAAGGCAAATTAGTAGCTAATCACACTTAGTCCTGGCCAAATGTTTTGCTTTTTTAAATGTGTGTGGGGTTTTGTTCTGTCATTAGCATCAGAGCTAAACACATTTTAACAAAATTGCCTTCTTGGGGTTATTTCTGTTTGTTTATTTTAAAGGTGTTGTTGGAAGAACAGACGACTGCATGGCAAACTAGGCCAAGATTTTAATGCAGTAATAATATTAGAAAACTCATAATCAGGTTAAAATATAATGAGCTGTGTGCTTTTTGTTAAGACGGAATTCATTTTTAGTTGTTTCAGTAGGTGGCTTTTCATAGGGACTCTAATTGCTGACTTCTTGTGTCAATGGAGAGAAATGATTCCAGTGAATTGAAGGCAAAAGTCAACAGGAATAATCTTTAATTCAGAATAATCATTGTTAATACAGAGATACCTATTTCTAGAACACCACCACACAGCCTCCTTGGTTGCCAAAATAACAGGTTCATTTTTGAGAATGTTCCTTAAAATAAAAATTATTCTATTAACACTAACTTTAGGACTCTTACCTGAAGGCGTTTTTCCAAAGTGATAGGGGTTTTTAAAAGCATTTTGGACTGAGATTAAAAATGTTGTCATTGAATTTGTTTCCGCAAAAAGCTGTGCTTCTATTGCAGTCCATATAATGGGAATAGGTTATAATACTTTCAAATTATGCTTATTCTTTTATAAACTACTTCCCCTTGCAATTCTGTGGGGCAGCTCATGAAATATCATCCCACATCAATATCTTGTATGTTTGTTTATGACAAGTTTTTGTCTAGCTTCATTGTTCAGGAGTTGTCATTAAGGAATCCAGAATTATTGTTGTGCCTGTGAAAAATTGTAACACATGTATTTTCTCCTTAGAATTTAGCTATTTATGTTAAAGATCTGAGTTGTCTGAATTTACACTTACTAACAAAATTGCATTTACTAATATTTTCAGTGATCCCAGGCAGTTTGGAAGCTCAATTATTAAAATTATCTCTAAAATTGAGCGAGTATCTAAAAGGTTGTTTTGATTCTCCTGAATTTAGCCAGACAGCTGGATATTATTCCTCTAGATTAAATCAATTCTGATGGCCAGCCTTGTGTTACTAATTTTTTTAAACATATAGTATTTTATACATGGGATGGTGCAGGTCCCTCAGTCAACTGCTGGAGAGAGTAAAGGACTTTGGAGCTATCTTTGCCAGTATTTCCACTATTTTTCTGTTTTAAAAAGTACAGAAATCCTTCCCCAGTGAAACTCTTGGAAGTGGAGAGCTCAAGGTTGCCCTGAACTGCCCCAGCTGCTCATTTTGTGTCACTTGGTGCCTTCTGAGCATGGTGGCAGCAGCTGGAATTGGTGAGCTTTGAGCTCCTGCACTCTTAAATCAAGAACCTGAGCTGTTGCCCATTGTCTCCCTGGAGTAATAAAGTGGCTTTAAAATTCTGTGAGCTTTTTGTCCCTGAAGATTACATCTCTATTAGTGAAAAAGTTCCAAGTTACAGTCCATCTGGGTAGCTAATGTTAGTTATGAATACAAAAACCACATGAAACTTTCCTAAGTTGTACTAAATTTTTTTTTTTTTTTTTTTTAAAGCTTAGCATTTTATTTTAAATGGCAGGAGGTGTTTTCATTCAACAAAAAGCCATTTTCAGGAAATTCACCCTTTTCTACTGGTGAGATTTGCAAGAGATTCATCTCTCAGTGCCAATTATATTAGAGAAATATTTTATTAGTTATTTATCAGATGACACTCTTGGAGTATTAAAACTTTCCCCCTGACTATGCCTGCTTCATGCTCTCCAGCTTTGAGGGGGAGAAAGTAGTTTAGGAATCATTAGAATTTTTAGACTACTTTGTTTTATTCACATAACTAAATATTTTTAATTTAAAGTAAGAAATAAGACCCTCAGGCAGAAATCAGCAGCTATCCCTTTACGTGTAAATGCAAAATCAGTCTTTCCTACCTTTTTGCTTCCCTGAGTCAGAAAAATCTTCCAGACGTTTCTCAACCTATAGATCACAACATATTACTCAGTGGTTTGCAAAAGTATTGGAAGGAAAGAAAAAGATTAAGAATGTGGTAATTAAATTGAAAAATCAGCCATTGCTTCCTTGACAAGGAAGAAAAAATGCTAACAGTGAAACAAAGTTTAGCTCTGTATCTGCTGTAGTTTGTTCCTGAGGATTGTAATGCCCCCTGCTTTTTCATCACTGTTCTTTTTAATGTTGAGGTCATCTCCTTAGACATTGTTTATCTGCATCCCTCTGCAGGTTCTCTTGGGTACAGCTTGGCTGATATTCAGTATGAATGCTGTGTTGGGATGGCAGTAACTTACTTTTCTCATTCTGTTTTTCTATGGCTGAGATGAGGGTTTGATTCTCAAAAGAAAATAGCCAACTGATTGATAAAGAGACCCGAAATTTGAAATCCGGAAGGCAGGGAACAGACTGCAAATCAAACAGCATTTTCTGTTGTTGGTGGAAAAGAGTAACAGAAAGATTTTCAGTTGGAGAAAATCATATGAGTAATGTAAGCAGGATCTGAAATTGCCTGCTATTTAAAACAGAAAGAAAATTGCAAGTGCAGTTGGCAGAGCCCTCCCTGGCAGCATTATTCCAGAAGGAAGGCCCAAAGAGGCAGATGGATAATGGTATATACATCGTGATATATCAGCTACAAAACAGACCACTGGTTTGGGGTTTGTTTTGGGGTTTTTTTCTCTGCATCTCTACTTCTAAATATCAGAAAACCTTTGTCCTTAAAGACTAATCCAGTCATACTCAGCAAATGGGTCAGCATTCCCCATATAAATAATTTGTTCATTAAGAAAAGGTTTAGCTTTGAAGTGCTTGAAATGGAACCTCAGGTAAGATTTTTTTAAGTAAGCTTTGATGCCTGGTAGATCACCAGGAATGGAGAATGATGGAGATCCGCTTTTCCAGTGTGTTTTCAATCAAGTAGGGTACTACGGAAAGGCATATCCCAAAAGCTGGCTATGAGCAGTGTTGTTTTGGGAGTTTTTCAGCATGGTCATAAGTACAAACATTTGTCTGGGTTTTCCCTGCTTCTTCCTGGTTAAGAGGGCTGATTCATTTCCAGCAGCTGTATAAGTCGAACAGTGTGGGATCCCAGCTGTTCCACAGTCCTGTGACTGGATGGAAAAATGGAAAATGGGAGAAAGGAGCTGTAACTCCTTTAAATTGTACAGAAATTGTAACTGAACACTGAGGTGGAAATAAACAACACTATGAGTTAATTGCCTGTAAAAGTTCATATTTTAAATATTATGTCAGGGATTTGTTTAAGCGTGTGTGTGAAATTCTAAATATGCACACATAGCTAAAAGCAATAATATTCAAAACTATAAAGGAGAAAGTAAATTTTGGGTTTTTTTCTGATGTTGAATTTCAGCCTTTGGAGGATTTAACTATTAAAATTACAAATTATTGGTGCATTACTGTTACAAAATAAATGTAAATCATAATTTGACATGTAGCTCCTGAAGGAACTGGATGATCTTGGATTATTAACATATTTTCGTTCCCAAGCAGATCATTATCTCATGGCATTGACCAACTAATTTTTCAGAACTTAGCTTTTCCTGTTTGTTTTAGCAGTAACTCTGAACCACACAATTTGGCTTCCATCTCCTAAAGACAATGTAGTTTGATACAAATGGCCCTTAAAATTCAGTGTTTTCCCTAAAGAGGGAGAGATCCCTTTGCCTGTCCCACAAAGACAGTTTCCAGAGCCTTTTTATCTGTAACGTTGAGGACCGGTCTCTTCACATCACTGTTACTAGGGTCTGTGAGATGTTGGGACTCTTGAAAAATCTCTTAACACTGTACAAGTGTGACATCCAAGAGCTGCTTTTTAAGGGTGTGCCGAATTTTATTTTAAATCTGAATCTTTCTATTTAATTTATTTACGCATATATAAATAAAATACTTTATGAATAGGCATGTAAGATATTTCTATATATAGCAAATCTGAATTAATCTCTCATTTCCTGCTGTGCATGAAGCACCCACCTTAAGTTAGTTTAGGTTCTTAACTTCTTTTTATGCTGAATGCAGATACTTTCTTACAGTGTGTGTACACCGCACCAACCTCCTGCAACACTTTCTAAATATACAGATGGATGGCAATAACAGATTCTGTAAGGACTAAATATAAAGTGAATAATAATAAAAATACTTTCGTAGAGGATGAGAACATCAGTGTCCTTTAAAAAAAAAGCTATTTTTTTCCTCTTAGTGGCAATTTCCATTTTCATGTAGGATATTATTGGCGAAAGGAACAGGCCAGGATAGGCGAGTTCTTAACTTACACAGTAAGAGCAGTTAATGTACCCAAAATTTTGTAATACATATTTAGTGTTTTTCCAGGCTACTCAATCCAGGTTTGGATGTCAGGACAAATGCTTTTTAGGTAATTTTTGATGCTGCATTGTGGCTGTGTGTGTACAGACATAACTGGAACAGGGATCTTTGGAAAGCAGGGCAGCTCCTGTCTTGCTGATAGTTCTGATTCAGTCAGGCCAGCAAATGTTTTTTTGGGGTTTTTTTGGGTTTTTTTTTTTGTTTTTTTTTTTTTTTAATACAAAGTAGGTGCATTTAGTGGGCTTTAGAATCACTCCTGAATAATGGTAGCAATATATTCCAAGTGAAGTGTGCAAGTGAGCATAGTGTCAGGTTGTTTTTCTTCTGTAGTTGCTGAACAACTGCATCAGATTAAAAAAAAACAACTCTGCAGCAGCAGCCCAGGGTATTTGCAGATCTTTGCTGTTGGATGAAGCAAAAAATGTTTCCTCTTTCCATGCTTAATACTGGAAAGGTGAACACTGAAGGACAGTGAAATAATTGCTGAGGAAAGAATGCAAACCATTTTGAGATAATAAGGTTTTTTTAATTAATTCATTTCATTGCTGCACTTCTATACTTATGGCTGGTGAACCATCAAAAGTGTCTTCACACTTCCAGTAAGCTTTGTAGCCCTTGCTGTCACTGCTGTTAGGAATTAGCCAAAATATTGGAGTCTATTGAACAGAATTCCTGCTTTCCGTCAGTCTCAGGCAAATTACAGCAGTAGATCAGCAGTTTGAAACATCCATTTAACACTTTGTTTATATCTAGTGAATATGTATTTATATAAGAAATAAATAAGTAATGTAGGAGCTCACGCTTGGGGGACTGTGAATACTTAATAGAAATTGATATTTTATGTCACTAGGGCTGGGTGGGCATTTTCCAAAAAGTCACCTTCTGCTGTCTTCCCTTCTTCTGTCCTGTCCAGGATGGTTATTTTTAAAACCTTTGAAATCCATGTCAGAAACAGATAGTGGGGTGTTGCTTTGGTGCAGAGCCGCCAACTGCATTTTGGGGTTTTCCACACACACCAGCCCAAGGGGAGGGCAGTCATCAGCACCAGTGGGGCCAGTAAGAATGGATTTGGCTGGGATACAGAAGGATAAAGTTAAAAAATGGACAGCAAGCATGTTGGAGCTAATAGGAAGTGATCTGAGGGAAGAAAATATGGAAGTCCTAAGCAGAAGTTTTGCTTTGGGAGCATGAAGCCTCTAAGCACTCAGGACTGCAAGGAGAAGGAAGTTTGAGGATAAGGGAGGATGGAGAGAAGTCTGGGGAAGAAAACCTTTGTGAAATGCACACTTGGGGGTACTGAAAATACCAGGGAACTCAGTGGCAGAAAATGCTGTAGGATTTCAGCTGTGAGTGAAGGATGGAAGGTTGGTAGGGACAGCCTAACTCTGGCATGTCTGACTTGGTTTTGAGGCAGGAACTCAGACAATACCATCAATACCAGATTCTGGCACCTCTTAAAGAAACAACCAAAAAAAAAATAGCAAGATAAATGTCGTAGCCTTACTAAATGTGTCTTTATTTTGACACGAGGCTGCTGTGGGGTTTTTCCCCTGCTTCCTGCACCAATCATGCTTTTAGGGCAGTTCCAGCTCTGTGGAGGTGCAAGAACAGGAGATGGTGCTGCTGCAGAATGATTGTGCCAATAAAGCTGAAACTTCCCTCATCCAGCAAAGTTGCCTTTGTAGCAGCACATGTGGAGGAGAGGGCAGGCAATTTGGATTTCCTTGATGATTCTTGGCTGGTTCCAACCACAAAATTAATCCTTGTTTCCCTTCTGCTTCCTTCTTGGGTTCTTACATAGATCCTGACTCTCTTCAGTTCCTTTTGTGTTGTAAAATTCCTCGCAAAGATAAGTTTGCTCTTCCGTAGGCTGTTCCAGACTTCACTAACTCAACTTTCACCCACACAGCTGGCAAATCTGGCTGTATAGGTCTTGTCAAGTAGTTTCCATTAGCTTGATTTTTGACATCGGTACTATACTTTCCTTCACACCAGGTTCATCTCTTCCTTTCTACACGAGGAAGCTTTTCTCTCTCCTTTTGAAGATGTTCACTCTTTCGTGCTTCACACAACCACAGACAGTGCCTTCCAACTTGATTTGCTGTTTTACTCAGTCACCAGTCTTTCTGTTGCCATACAGCACTAAACAGTCTGTTACCTTGTGCTTTCCCTTCTCTCAAAAGAAATTTTCTGTGTCTACTCCTATTTTGTTACTGATTTTGCAATAGCCATTATAAGATTAGTAAGCAGCTGAATTTCTGGCCGTAAAAGGACAAAACTCAAACTTTCTGAATGTAAATAATGAAAATTAATTTTGTTCTCTGTTATGCTTTACACTTTGTCAAAACATGAATGTATTTATTGTTTCTAACAGGGTAATATCTTTCTGGTCCCTGAAGCAGCAGCCTAAACCTGAAGCATTGAGGTCATTTAACATGCCCTGTATTGCTCCAAAAGCTCTCTAAGAATGGGGATTTTACATCTTTATCTTTACAAGCCACTACAATGTGGCTTTCTAAAATAATAATGAATAATAACAAAATCCTACATTTTTATTTGCATTAAATATTCCACGGACCCATGGGTATTTTTCATCCCTGCTTCATTACATTGTCAAAATAGCAGCATATGGGTTTTTTTACAGCCTACAAAACAATACTTCAAAGCGTCAAGATGTTATTTTTCAAGATGCAGAAAATAAACCCCTCAAGTTGCCATTGACTAAATAGCTTGAATCACAAAAATAGTGACAGCCTGGTTTCCACACTGATAGGCAATTGTAACTTGCCATTTGTATTTATACATTTATAAACAGAAAGCAAGACTCAATTTTGATATTTAGTCAGAACTCTTCACAGGCTTGCTTTAAAAAAGAAAAAAGTAGTTCAGTTTATACTTCGATGATAAAGTTAAAACATTTTCATTGTTATCAATTGTAGTAGGAAAATAAAATATCTGAAGCCAACTGTGACTGAAGCATTTCTGTCATTTTAGAATGCTGAGCTGTGTAAACTGCCTTGAAGTGCAAACCTAGAAGTAGAAATGAATTAAGCTGAAAGGTCCACGTATGAGTGGACATTTTATACAGTTTATCAGGATATAGAAACAAAATAACTTTGACCTTAAGAATAAAATAAATAGCCTTCATGAGTTCCACTTATATTCTTTTGTTTAGGACAAGAAGCTGTGTTATGGAGCTGCATTCACTGGGTCAGTACAACCTAAAACTAGTGTTCATTGCCTTTATTGTCTCAATTTTACTGCATTTTCTGCTATGTTAACACTTAGCTGTAAAAGAATGTTCCTGCCCCTCAGCATGCTTTTCATAAAATGGTGTTGACTAAGAAATGCTAATTCCAGATAATGATTTTGTTCTGATTCCAGACAGTGTCATTTGTTGAATAATCATCACTTTCTGCAGAATCAGGTCATCCTTGAATTGCTCTGGTACTGAGCATTAATTATATTTAAAAGTAATTGTAAAAAGGAAGTAACTTTGGTTTGAGTCTATCTAGTACAGTACACTCTGACTTTCTCTAAAGTTTTGACTGAATAATCAATGAAGTGAGTCCTAGTTGTTCCTTTTTATTTTTATTAGTTTTGATATCAGCTTGATTCCAATTATGCTTTCTGAAGCATAAAACGTAAACACGAAGGAAAAGGATCTTTTAAAGATAGATGATGTAGATTTTCTTTTAGGATGACAAAGATAAAGGCATACACCACGATCATGAAGTTGATTCTGATGATGATTTAGATCCATGTCTTCACTTAGCATAAATCAGACTTCCTCATAAGTACACGAGACTCATCCTGTTCTTTACTTCTCTGTTTTTGTTCCTGACAATTTAACTGTGCTAGGAACACATTCACTTCTTCTGGTAAGAATTTCATGATATCTTGCAACATTACTGCTGACAGTTGAGTAGAATGAAGTTTGAACATTTCTTGCCAATAATTACGCCAGTGTTTGAATCCAAAATTGAATTAATGAATAAAAACATGGCAGTATGAAACCATCTGTGTCTTTTCACTGCTCAACACTTTGATTCACTTGGAGGTTGATTGCTGCTTCACTAAAATAGACATGGGTTTCGTTTTTTTCCTCAGATTATTCTGTGACATGAGATGAAGTTAGGCAAGTTACACTGCGTTTTCTTTTGTTGTTTCCCACAGAGGAAACTCACTACAGAGTCAGGGATCTGTAGATGGCTGACACAAGAATGGGAGCTCTTCTTGCACGGGGAATGTGGCCCAGCAAGAGCAGCACCCACTGCTCTGGGGTTTCCCACAGCTCTTTCTGTCATTTCTGCCTTTCTCTGCCCTGGGGTTCAAATCTCTGCACTCTGCTGTGCTCAGCTGTGCATCCACCTTCAGCTCTCTTTGGAAGACTGGGCTAGTCTTGTGAGGGTTGTTCAGACTTCTGCTTAGAGTAAAACCATGCCTGAGCACATCTCTTGAAAACTTCTCATTTGTTTTTGGATTCTACCTTCTAGCAGACAAAGATTTTGAAGTCATTTCAGGTGAAGGAATATGTCTTAATGGGTGAAGATTCGACAACAGTGCATTCATCAGATTGTTGTATAATGGCTGTTTTCTCTTCTTGCTTCTTCTCTTTCTTACTTATTCAAAGATGTGATGCTTCTTCTTTGGATTCCTCTCTATTTACCAGCATCCCACACTGTGATGACTGAACAAAAGGAAGGGCAGAGCAGTTTATATACTTTTAAATTATACTGGTGCTCAAGGCAGCTTTGTTTTGAATTAACCCTGCTTTATCTGAAGACCATTGCTCAGGAACTTCGTTGTACTGAAACAGAAAGGGAACCCTAGAATCATTGGAAGTGAGGAAAATGTCAACTGCATGTAAAAGGGAAAACTGAGCTTTATTATTAGTTAAATTCTCCTCTGGTTGCACAACCCTTCACCAAAATAAACTGAAAACAAACAAGGACATTCCCATATTCTTCTGCAGCACTTCTAATCAATGACTCTTGTCCATGAGTTGAAAGAAACTTTAAGATAATGTTGTTATAGCAAAAGGTAACAGGAAATAATGTGGAATTATATTTATGGGTAAACAGGCACATTCTGGGCTATCACATCTGAATATTGAGCAGATGCACCACATTGTAACACTGCAGTAAATGTTCCACTGGTTTTAGGTAACAGCTTTTAAAATCTTCCAAATGTGCTCATTACATGGAGAGACGGTGGAATTCTTCTAAAGGATGAAGTATTTTCTTAATTATGATGTTAAGTGTGAAATCAACTGTCCCATGTATTAGCTGGGCTAGAGTAGAATAATACTGCAAAATAGAACAGTGCAAGGATAATATACAGTATTTTTTAAAGAATATATAGCAAACTTTTTAAAATCCATTCACCTGTTGCATTAGAAAATCAGTTTGATTGAGGTATTTCTAATCAGGTTGTCCTGAGCTGCTAAATTCAGACATTTTAGCAGATTTTTCATACCATTAGATAATTCTGTCAGGACTCTATGGCTTTGATCAGTATTCTGAGACTAACATTCAGAGATGCGAATATAGTAAAGTTTAGTTTGTAACATCTGCATTATAGTATTATTAGAATAACATCAACAATTCTATAATCTTGCATACATGATTTTTTTCTCACAGATTTTCTTTCAGCTGTATCAATTTCCATCAGCCTAAAACGTGTAGTGTCATTTGGATTTCATCATATTTTAAAATAAAAAGTCTCACAGTCAAAAACTAAATAAGTGAAAATCACAAAGCTCATGTATAACCTGCAGACTAAGAGTAACTTTTTGATTAAAGTTACATGATCTGGTAGTCAGGTTGTAAAACCTTTTACTGCTTTTTGTAATTTATGTGACTGAAGCATTCCATATTAGTAGCAGCATATTTGTTTTGTGCTGAAGATTCTTGAGGTTTTTTTTTTTTAGTGCTCCAATATTGTTCATGTTAAGCAGATTATATCCATTACATCCATCACTCCTTTTCTAGTTGCATAGCAAGGATTAAACTTCACTTTTTATGTGCAGATAATAAATTAAGTGACTTGTGAGTGTTCAGAGTTCCTCTTCGCTCCTGCTGAAGTAAATGTGTGATGCCTGCATGTCATTTATCTTCTGTTCTGATGGGTTTGCAAACTGGAATTCAGCTAAAATAGAATAAACATGTCCATCTGCATTTTAAAGGCTGTTACTAAATGAAATTGTTATGAAAGAAAAATCAGAGGCAATCCTGATTCCTGGCACACTCTTTGAGTCTGTTCTGCATAGAATATGGAATGTGAAGAAAGCAGTGTATATTACTGTGAGGACTGAAGGCAAGAGAGTTCATCTTAAGAAGCAAAAACATATTTTGATTGTTTATGGTCTTTCTTAACTTGATTTAAGAGACTCCTATTCCTGTTCTATCAAGAAATAATTACAGTTGATAAATCCCTAAGTGATCGCTGTGTTTTATGCAGAGGTTGTTGCTCATGAGTGCAGGGAACAGTGGCAAATTTCACCACGTGTGAAGGATCCATTTAAACCTCAGGGATTCTCAGAAGATGTGAAAATTTGTCTTTTCCAAGGCCTCTAATGGGTGGTCCCCCCTCCCCTGATGTTCAACTGACAGCTTTAGGGAGGCTCCCCTCGTACTTAAACCACAACAGAATCTTCTAAAATTCACAGGAGTTTTCTGAAAAACAAGATTTGTGTGTCTGCTTGCAGTAAGTTCAGTGCCTGCCCACCAGTTAGGTAAAAAGGTTTTCAGAAACCTCTAGAAAACCTCTTTAAAAATAGTCAGATGGAACAAAGAGTGACTTTAATCAACAAGGACTTCATCAGACTAAAGCTGAAACTGTGAAAATCAATACTGAGAATTTTAAGAGAGAGAGGAAGAGTTATTTATCCAGTAAATGCTACTGTTAGTGTTTTTTCAGACTACAGATGACTAATGAAAAAATGTCATTACATAAAAACCTAATACTTGGAAGGGTCTGTTAGGGAAAAAATAGTGAATTTGTTTGCAGGAAGAAACCTAAGCCTTAAATTTCTTCCAGTTTTTATTCTAGTGGATGATTGTTTTGGCTGTCGTGGAAACATACTTTTGACAGTTCTTAGCTTTTTCTTTTGTGAGAAGCTAAATCTTTATTACACATTCATTTTTTAATAAACCATATTAGTGAAAAATGGTCTTTATCTATAGCAATACTTTACTTACTTGATTTTTATATTATTGTGCATGCTTTTTCTTCGTAGCTGAGTCACAGCATTTCACTTAATAGGAAAATAGGCATTGCCCTCCTTACTCAGACAACTTCAGCCACTCCAGCTCCTTTCTTTGCTGAAGCCAATACCAAATACATTTCAGAGGGAATTTAAAGTTCTCCACAGATGTGGTACCATCAGTCAGGGAGTAGCTGCTATCTGGACATCTAATAAATATATTGCTGTGAGCTTTGTGAACATGAAATTACGTATCTCAACATTTTTCTTACAAATTATTCTGAAAATCCTTGATATAAAGATACTATTTTCTTAAATAGTGACTAATGTAGTTATTTTGGCTCTTACAACAACAAGCATCATCTACCTGCGACAAGATTTTTGGGAAGAAGGCTTTTTATATCTCACTTTTTATATTCACTTCATGTCCAGTATCCACTGACTGTGACTGGGTTGCAAAATAGAAAGAAATTAAATCTCTAAGATCTCTCACCCCTTAGTGTTCCTTACCTCATTAATTTTTATCATGTCTTTACTGTGGTCTTCTGTGTTGCCTTGAACACTGCACAAAATTTTGATGGAGTAACTAGAGCAGTGCATTTCACTGTGGCATATATCAAATAGATTAAAGGTTGTCTAACCTGTGGAAGAAGTAGTTGTGTTTGGGGAATCAAGGCTGAAGCCTTATGAAGGGCAGTTCTTGTCAGGGAAAGGATGCAAAATAGAGTTTCCCAGCAGCTCAGTGACTTGTCGTAAATGTTGGGCTGGAGTAAATAGGATGCGTTTTAAAAACAGCCAACATGGTGTCAGGTACTCCCTGGAAAGGGTTGGAGGTTCTAAATAAATTTTGGCAGAGGCTCTTAGGGAACAAAGACTGACTCTGATAAGTTCACACTATGACATTAATGAGGAATTCCTTTGATTTCAGTTTCAGTCCAAATTCAGTATAGAACTTCACATCTATTTGTAAATCCAAGACACAAAGCATTTGCTTTTTTGTACTTTTGGGACATCTCATTTTATATTTTAATATAGAACAGCAGTAAATCCCATTGTTATTTTATATATACACAAATGCATGTTCTCCCCTTTCAGTGAGTGCACTGTGGATGTAAAAACTTCTACAGCAGTGGTGAACTATAAAAAAACCCAATGCAGGTTAGCAGGTGGTTCCATTTTAGAAGGCAATCAGTTGCTTTGAATTAAATATCCCACAGTATTCAGAATTTCAATTTTCAAATTAAAACAATTTCTGAAAATGTTGGTGGTGGTTTTGCAATTTCACAGCGCACATCATCATGAGAAGTTTTTGTCTATAGCATGCAGAAAGAAAAGCAGCAAATGTGTAGGAAGCAGGCAGTTGGCATATGGATTTTAAGCAGTTTCTGGGGTGTAGAAATTGGGATCAGAGTAAAATTGCCAAAAGCACACCAGTCCAATTTTTAAACTTCCTTTGATGTGCATATATGTCTTTCCAAAAATCTTCAGGAAGCAGTTACTGAGTAGCCAGATTTTCAGAGGTACAGATTGATGCTTGACACAATTTTCAGGAGCATCAGGAGGAGCTGAACTTTCTCTGAAACCTGTGGGTCTATATTTTCAGTACATGCTGCTGGTGCATTTTCCCTGCTCAGAATTTTCCAGGCTAATTATTACAGCAGCCTGTTCTTTCTTCCCATCTGTATGTTTACCTCTGAGCAGCTGAAAAGATCAGGCACACTCCTGAGCTGATTATTGACAAAAAACCCCCGTATCTGTTACAAGGAGCAAATCCCATTATTGAGGTAATTACAAGATGTTTATGAAACGCTTTGGAGATGTTGTAGTTGAGAGGACAAGGTCATTTGGCTGCAGAAAGGAGACTGAAGCCCTGGAGCTCAGAGCTGGACACATTGGCCAGATTTTGGAGCAAGAGACAGGTCACAGAAAAATGTTTTTCCTCATAACACCCTTTAAGAATACATACACACCGATAAGGATTTGTCTGTGTAACAAATGAGTGGGAATAAACATGCCATGAACCTGATTATTTTTAATCAAGACTCGAATCAGAGGAAAAGAAAATCTCTTCTGAACGCATTTTTTAATATCACCAGGCTTCTCTGCATTTTTGTAAGCCATGGCTTGTGATGGTGAAATTTGCACCCATACCAAAGTATCAACACAGAGCCTGTACTAGCACAAAGTTTAAAATAAGTCTCAGCCCCATGGATTTGCAGGGAAAAAAAAAAAAAAGCCAGTTGTAAATATAATTTCCTATTGCTTGGTTTTCTTCAGCATTTACTACGTGAACTCCTGCAAACAACAAAGCAGGTACAGGGCTTATTACAGCTATGGTATCATCACAACTGATCTTTTGAATGAGTAAAAGTGAGAAAATTGTTTTTAAAAAAAAATAAGATGTCTGTCTTAAGCATTCTGTTGCATCTAAAACCTGTACTAAACCCAAAATCTTCTATTTGAAATCTCAGTAGGCTTGAGATGCCTCCTGTGTTGTAAACCTGGTGCTTACAGCCCCAGTGCAGTAATTCTGGGACAGTTTTATAGCTGCAGGACGGTCTCCCATTGACTGTACACTCTGAGTGGAAATTCCTGCTGCTCTATGGGCTGTGCCAGACGCAGCTCAGGGGGACAAAGCTTCCCTGTGGAGCAGAATATCCCTGTGGCTCACTGGATTCTTCAGGTGTCTGAAGATATTGCTGGATTTAAATGGTTCAAACAGCCTGGAGAGCTTTTCCTGCTCCTTTCTGACCGTGTTTGGGAATGTGTTGATGTGGATTTGTGCATAATGCATTTATGAGTCTGGTTTCGCTCATTGCATTACTGGATAATTGCAACTCTCATTTACAGTTTCATGGGGAGTGAGTGTATGGGGTACAGCAAATTTTCCCCTTTAATATGTCCAGAGGAGACCAATAAACCCCTTGGATGTGCTGTTAGGTTTGTGTAACTAGAAATGGTATGTGTACAAAGTGTTCTGGATACTTAGGTTTATTACTTTGGCAGTCACAGTTTGCTTAATGATATTTCAGAGAGTATGTAAAATCAGTGAGAAACCTTCCATTTATGTTGACTTTCCTATTGATGAGCATAACTTTTTACAAGGTTTGTTTGGTTTTTTTCTGGCTGGCTGTAGCTTTTGATTTCATCTGAGAATGAGAGAAAATCTAATTATATTTTATATAAAAACTTGATTTTTTTTCCCCTGCTTACTGAATCTGTAATCTTTAATTATGTGCATTTTTATCACAATGCAGAATCCTATTAATAATGTATCAGGCATATTTATTATTGAATTTAAATTTATATCAATATATGGGAGAAAACTTTTATATTTGACAATAAAGATGTCTAGTTAATTGGAGCTTAATTTATATCAAGCATAAAGAGCCTCTGAGACTCATTATCTACACTTACAGATATACAGAAGGCAAGCTTTGACAGATTATATTGCCACTAACAGTCAGGTGTTCTTGTTGTAATCAAAAATATAAGCAGGATAAATATTTTGGTTTTTATTGATCCTATTAAGTCACATTTCACCAGACCCTAGTAGTGGTGTTATTTTAAGATTATTCCTCACTGATTTTCATGTATACCTCGGAGGAAGCTGATTCTAGTGGAGAGCAAAATGCCCATCTGGCTGTTCAGGTCACTGATGTCCCCAAGATCTGCTGCCCCTTTGTGTCAGCTCTGTCCTCCTTCCACCTCCTCTGGGAGTAATGGAGAGCAGTGGGGGATGCCCCTCTCCACTCTCTTGGATATTCTGCTGAAATTAAAATAAGCAGCTCAGTGGTTTCCATCTGTTTGCTGGAACTAAAATAGGAGGGTTTGGATTTCTGAGTGGCATCCTCATGTTTGTGGATAAGGAGGTGCAGGTGTAGGTGCACATTCCTTATTCCCTTTCCACCTGCTCTGCTGACTGGATCTCTTCAGCACCTGCCACCATCCTGAGACTCTCTTCATTCTCAAGCCCTCTCTCCATGCAGGAGATCCCAGTGCCCATCTCCCACCTCAGGCTGTGGTGTTTGGCTCCAGATCCCTCTTCTCACACTCCAGCAGTTCTCCTCCTCTGTCCCTTCCTCACACACATGCCCTCCATGCTCTGTTTCTGCATTCCTTTTCCACTGGCTCCCAGCCACAGGCAGATTGTTATTCTGCCACATTCTCCTCCACTTTCCTAGTTTGTTTTTTGTCTTTGCCCTTTGAGCCCTGACTGTGCCCTCTCTACTTCAGCTGTGCATTGGATCTGAGTCCATCCAGCTCCACAAATATCCTGGGTGGGGTTTTCTGACCCCTTGCTCTTAGTTCAGATATTTGTCACAGCTGTAGCTGGGTGCAGTCAGTACAAGGAGGATCCAGCTTTGGGGTTGAACCCCTGGCCTGGCTCGTGTTGATGCCTTCCCTGGGGATGATACCTGTGGTGACTCACGCACAGGAACCGTGTAGGTCAGAAAAATTCAAATTGCACTTCACAGTGCCCTTATTCCAGTCCAGCTGTGTGTCTGCCTAAAGCCATGGCCTGTCTCATCAGCCACATGCTCCTGTCCCAGCTCCACAGTCACCTGGAGCAGTAATTTGGCAACCACACAGCAAACGAGATCAGCCCTGCCATTTGCTGACACAAAATGAACCTGTCAGACCCCAGAGTTTTTCTCTTAACTCTTCAGGCTGATCCAGCTCACTGTGTACTCATAATTGAACCTTGCACAAGGAAGGAGGCTGCTCCAAGTGGCCAGGTTGAGAGAGGAAAGGATGGAAGCACAAGGACTTTGGCAGCATTCACCTTGCAAATCTCCTCTGCAGGCATTTGGAGTGGCTGTAAATGCCTTGAATAGGATTGTTCTACATCCACGTGCAACATCTTTTTCTTCCAGAAAATCCAAAATTTTCTAGCACTTTGCTTGTGCCATTAGAATCACTTGGCAAGGAGAAAAAAAAAAAAAAAACAAAACAAACCAAAACAACCAAACAGCTTGTGTTTTCAAACTATTTTTTTTCCTTTTCTGCTTTCCAGTGTTTTAGAAATTATTTGGTTTCTCATCAGACTGAGCAATCCTTTCTCTGTCTGTTTCTGTCTGGGAAGAACCAGGATCCTTTGCTCAGGATGTCTTACAACACATGCTTAACTCTTCCTGGTTCTTCTCCACTTTCTCAGGGGTTTTTTTCCCTTTTTTTTTTCACATAATAACTTAAGTCAGCAACGTAACTTCTTGCAATTTTTCATTTTCTGAACTTTTTTTCTCATTCATTAGTTCAGTGCCTTGGGCATGGAGATTGTACTCAAAAGAAAACAAATGATCTTCTCTGTAATTGCTTTGCACACACACAAACACACGCAAAATGCTGAAGGGTGTTAAGGGGCAGGGTTTTATCTAGGTAATCATAACCTGAAATTGATGCCATGACATGGAAAAGAGACAGATAAGGAGGAATGAAATTAGTACTTATTCAGGGTAGCTCATCCTTATCATCATTCTGCACACTTCATTATGAGCTATAGATCTGAAAAATGCTTTTCAAACTACATTTTCTAATGTTCTAAAATACACTTTATCATCAGCTCATCTTTTGACTCGTACAGGAGGATGAATGAATGAATGAAAGAAGTGGTTCTGCAAGGGGTTGTTTTTTTTTTTCCCCCATGGGAATAAGAAAAGATGTACATTCCAGATTTGAAATTTTGTGATGAACGTAGCAGAGTCTTCTCAGCTTTATGGTGCTGCAGCTCTGTAATGGATAGCAGCGAGCATCAAAGAACATATATTTACTTAAGTGGGTTTTCAAGGATGAGCAAAGAAACTTGGCTGCTGAAAGATTCTCTGCTAGCACGTGTAATGCAGGAAAAGGCAAAAGAGTAAAGTGAGATCTTTAATTATCTTGGCAGCTGCAAATTTTCAGCAATCTATACTGGTGTGATTACTGAGATCAGAGAATTGTAGGATGGTTTGGGTTGGGAGGGACCATAAAGATCATCGTGTTCCCATGGGCAGAGACACCTTTTACTGGACCAGGTTAGCAGCATCCAGCCTGGCCTTGAACACCTCCAGAGATGCCCAGGAGTAGCAATTTTGGGGTGATGAGGGCTCAGTGGTGTGGCAGCCCAGGGCAGAGCCAGCTGTGTGGGGTGTAGGAGACAGAGAGCACTGTGGGCTCTACCTGTACTGGAATGGAGTTTGAAAATACAAATGCTACTTTCAGGGAAAACAGATTTATTGGTTTGGTTTTTTTTTCACTATTAGGATCAGAGGCACGTGCAGACACTGCAATAAATTATTCTGGCCCTTAAACAATAGCCATGAGCCTAGAGCCCAGTAATTATTTGGCTCCTGAGTGCTGTATATCTCTGATCCTGGAAGAGTCATTTATCAGGGGGGTGAACTGAGTGACCAGTTCTTCTTTCTAATCTAGCAGGGTGAGATTCATCATACCTGACTTTAGATGTCTGCATCTGTCTGCAGCTGAGCCTTTCTAGTTGGTAGAAAACATGGGTGATTTTGGTGCAAGGGCAGTATGTAGTATTTGAGAGATTTTCTTTATACTTTTATACATTTTTTTTCTATTTTTCTGTATTATTTGGCTAACTTAGCTTAATTACTTTAGACTAAGCAGAGCAGCTATTTTGCTCATGACTTGCTTTGTTTCTAATCCTTTATAAGGACTGAAGTCATGAGCATTTTTGGAAAATATGTGAAAAATTACCCACATTGTCTCACTTCTGTGTGTGGGCCACTGCCAGCTCTCCAGCCTGTGTTTCCTCGTGTTCTGAGAACAGAATTTAAACTTCTGGAGCATCCTCAGATGTCAAGTCAGGTGTCAACACATAGTCTTGGCAAGCCTGAATTCAATTTAATGAACAGTTCTTATCGCTTTCTTTGGAAAACAAACAGGTTGAAAAACAAATAGAAATAAAGGAAAGGTATTCTGGATTTGTTGTTGGGGTTTTTTTTGTTTGTTTGGGTTTTTTTACCCCCAGTAAGTTTGGATCTTGATAAGGAATTTAGTTAGGATGTTTTACTGTAGTTTTGGAGGTGGAGTTGTTCAGAGTCCTTGTGATTCCTTGATTGGGAAAATGAACCTTTTGTACTTTAATCAACTTTAACATGTGCTGCATACAAGTCAGTAGCATTTCTGAGTGGTATTAATGTAGTCAAGAAACTTTTCTCTCAGCAATGAACATTCATAATTCTATTAATACTGATAGAGAGTTATGTACACATGTTCTTAAACTGTAAGTATAGTTTCAGCATGAGGAAAGAAGTTGCCACAACCCAAAGCCATGCAGAGGAAGTGAAAAATCCCATAAACTGCATTGATCCTAAGGACTTCTCTTATATCTGTCATTTTAGAAGAGCCTGCTGAGTACAGAAAGTGGTAGCTAAAGGTGCTAAAGTATTTCCTATCAACAGATCTGCTGGAGACAGCAATGGTCGTTTGGGACAGCAAAGCACAGTGTGTTCTACAGTCATTCTAAATCTCTCAGAGTGAGGACAATCCTTTGTCACATCCACTTCATTTTCTTATGTTTTAGTATTTCAAGATTAATATTTGACAAAGATTTACTGTAGTGAAATAGGGAAATGATTTTTGTTTGATCTGGGATGATAGCAGGAAGATGCCTTTGCTGCTGCCTGTTTTCTGGTTTCAGCAGCAAAAGAAGAGCTCTCAGTGCTTCTTTTTACCTCCTGCAAAATTCATCATCACAAGCTCGATGCCATTTGTTGGAAGTTGAATGACAACTGAAAAAATGGCAACAGTGGAAGTTACCAAAACTGCCTAAAAACTCTTTCTTTTCTTAGTGTCTGTGCTTAAGCTTATCAGCTTTAGTCATCTAAGAATTAGTTTTATTCTTATGTTGCATAGGAATATGTGGATTACAAATCAAAGACAACAGACCATATCTTGCAATATTGAGGCAAAAAAATAACCTTCTATGTTAAAACAAACAAACAAAAAAAACAAACAAACAAAAAACCCCCAAAAAAACCAAAAAAAACCCCAACAAACCTGTCCTAGAATAAAATCTCCACTTACGGATTAGCTGAAAATTGCTTGATGCCACCTTGGAAGGCAGGAGCACATAATTTCTGGGACAAAAATCTAGTCCTTGTATTACATGTTGCCATTTTAACTACCCTGTACAGTCATATGTGTTTATAAGCTACTGAGCCACCTAAAGGGGCAGAAAAAGCTCAATTTCCCCAGATCAAAGATCCCTTTTTCTGCCCCTTGCAAGAGGAAAGCATAAGGCTGTTTCCTCCATTATTAACATTTTGCCTCGGGGCAAGTGGCAATATAATCCCTATCATTTTTACTTCCTGCTGCTCCTCTGGGAGAACACAATCCAGGCAGGCGTGTGTTTGTGGCTCTTCCTTTCATTCGCATTTCCTGCTGTGCCTGTGCTATAACAGGACAGCAGCAGGTGGCATAAATAAAGGAGAAATGTGGCAGAAAGCTGCAGACAGCTCCTGAGATTTCCAATTTGGCTGTGGGTTAGAGTGCTGTCCTGTTCAGGAGAAAAGAACAGTTGCCTTTTTTTTTTTTTTTTTTTTTTTTTTTCTTTTTTTTTCTTTTACTTTTTTTCCTGGCTTTTTCTCTTTTTTTGTCAAAACTCTCAGTGCAGCAAGGATCAGCTCCCCACCCTTCATCGGGAAGCAAAAATAAAAGTAATGCTTTCATTGCTCTAAGAACATAAGTGCATGATTAAATTATGTTTGTTGTTACTGTGTTTTCCACTGCTGTCATGCTTTGAAGTTGGGTCAAAATTAATTCCAGACTCCCTAGGAATCAGTGGAAAAAGAAGAAGTTTATTCATGATCCCTGTACATGAAATACTCTTCTGGGCAAAGGTTTCGATGGTTCCTGCAAAAGAAAACCAACGAACCTGATCAAATGTTGGTTCCCTGTTGCAGAGGAGAGTTTGGAATTGCTTTTCTTTACAAATGAGAACAAAAGCATTTATTGTCCAGTTACCCTAGGACAGCTGCCAAACATTCATTTGATAGAGCAATAAAAATACAAATTGGTTTCTTTTTTTAATGGATCCATGTGAAATCTGAAATTCCATTACAGGATACTAACAGACAAAATGTATTCTAATCAAATAATTTGTAATTTTATGAAATAATTGAAATTATTTTCAATTATTACATGTTATTTTATCTTGCTTCATATTTTCTATACACAGTTGATTTTCTGAATCAAAGTTTTTCACGTGTTATTAACTTTGATATTTTATTTAGAACATCTCATATCAGAATATAAGGCACAAAATGTTTGTTGGCTAGATTAACAATTTAGACAGAAAATTTCAATTTGCTTTGCAAAATGTGCAAAAGTGTTTAAAGTTGTTATGGAGTTTACATCACCAAAATTATTGCTTCATGTTTCTTTTTTTCAGATTCTAAGAGGTAATTACATGAATTTTAATTGTATATCTGAATTTAAATTTACAGTTTAAGTAAAAGGTAGGGGACAATCTATGTGTATTTTCAGGACAGTGAATATCATTGGGTGGCAGATGTTACCTCTGCTTTACCAGTGGCAATAATTTGACAGGAAAATTTATAGGAATTAAATGCACAATTTGCTAGAAAAATTGTGAAACCACTGAAAACAAATCTAAATAAGTAATTAAAAAAAAAAGAAGAAAAAATACTGAAACCACAAATCCACATATATGAATCTGAAATGTATTCAGTGCTTCAGTTACTTCAGGAAGTTGATAACAGAAGACTACGTATATATATTATAAAAATTTATATATATATATATATATATATCAGAGGAACAGAACTGAAGTGACAACTATTGCTCTCACAAAAATACGGCTGCAAATAATTAAAGTGAAGAATGAAGTTGTTGCAGTCTCTTGAATCAGCATGGAAACCTTGTGGGCATTTAAAAAATTGGGTAATGAAAAATGTTCTGCTTTGCATCTCACAGAAAATGGCTCACATTCAATGAACAGTGAAGTCACTTAAACATGGGGCACAAACAGATGGATGTTGATGATTTTCTGTAAGATTAGACAAAGAAACTCAACCATAAAAAGTCACACATTCTCCACTGAAAGTGCAGAGTAGAAAATCAACAGATTGGATAAGGGCATTTCTCTGGCCTCTCTTTTGCTTGTAGTGAAGCAAATTATTAAAATTTAGCTCAGAGAATCTCAAACTTGGCATGTGTGACATACTTCAAAGTACTTATGAAAGCCATGTGTCAAGAGGGTTCTGAGCATGCAGACAGCTGAGGAGAGGTGGTGAGCTGCTGCTGCTGCCAGTGCAGATGGTGGGATGTGACCAAAATATTTATAGTCCAGACTGGCTTGAAAAACACAAGTTTTGAAGAAAACAAACGAGCTGATTCCTAATGTTTGTCTGTGTCTTGCAGTGTTTGGTTAGGTAAGAAATAATGGGTCACTTTGTAGGATAGAAGGGAATTGCTTTTTGCCATTCATAGTGAATGAGAAACTGGGGGAAAATGTAACAGTGGTAAAGCACTTGAGGTGCCTGGGGAGTGTGTCAGTGTAAATCAGAGGGACTTCTGGACATCCAATGGGATAGGAAGTTGGAAATATCATTATTGCATAAAGATTAAAGAAAACAATGCCAGATTTTTATTTTACTGGTCCTAACTAGCACCACCTACTCTTTAACCTCCAAGTCCCTGAGCCTCAGTGGGCATGAAACATCATCCAAAGTATTGGAAAATGGAGTTAGGGAGCACTTAGACTCACTAGTGGCTGGCCCATGGGACCATGGATGCACTCAGGGGAGCTGGGCAAGGGTCTGGTGAAGCTGCTGGCACCTTTAAAGGTCACAGTGCTCCATGGAGGGTGCTGGTGACTGGAAAAGGGGAAATGTCACACCCATCTTCAAGGGAGACAAGGTTAAGTGCATCCAGGCCAATCACTATCACTGCACTCCCCAAGAATGCTCTGGAGGAAATCCCCCTAAAATCCACATCCAGGCACATGAGAACAAGAAGTTGCTTGAATTTATCATCATGAATTTATCAAGGGTAAATTGTATCTGTTCAACTTGATTGATGATTGACAGATCCCTTTCAACTTCAATTATTTAGGGATTCTGTGAATCAAGAATATTTTTCCCCCAGTTATTGACAGGCAATACTGAATTGAACCATCTTCCTCAAACAAATGACAAAATTAAAAATGTAGGACTAAAACATAATACACAAAATACACACAGATTATCCCACACCCTTTATTTAAACTGTAAATTTAAATTCAGAGATACAATTAAAATTCATATAATTACCTCTTAGAATCAGAAAACTGAATACACTTAGACTTTTCATGAAAATGTAAAAGGACAGAAAGTAAGAGACTTTTATGCTCCCTGTGACTCCTTTGAAATATCAAATGTTATTTCAGATAATGAGTTTCTGGAGGATGTGGAACAAATAAAAGCTTTAACAGTGTTTAACCCTGGGGTTGTGGTGTCTTAGCTTTAGTTCTCCCTCTTCTCTGTCCATATAACCAACAATCTTTGTGGTCTGGAGCACATCTGCTCCTTTTCAAAGTACAGCAGAGCAGCCACTCTTTCCTCTGGCCCTGTAAACATTGACTGTAAGAGAGGAATGAACATAGTGGAGAACTGTAACCCTCCAGCAGCTGACTGTCAAAAACAAGGTGAGGATAATGAGCTGCAGCACTTCCTGCTACTCAGAAACAGAGTTAGGAATGATTCCTGCTTTAGTTTCTGGCATATAGTAAGAAAATATATTAACTTTGGGGTTGGGGGGTTTAATTCTCATTGGGAAGATGGGAGGGCATGGTAAATACAGGTATATTTTAGTATAGGAAACATATGCGTCGTTTATTTCAGATTTTTTACAAGGAATTATTAGTACAATTGCATATGCAGAGCATTTAAAAACAGCTCCAAATGTGATTCTGTCGATTTTCCTACAAGGTCTGATTCTGCAGCAGTATTTGATTGTCAGAGAATGCAGGCAATTGCATTCATACAGGTTGTTTCTTGTTGGTTGTGGCCTTCCCCAGTTTCTGATGCTGTCCCTCCTTCAAACCATGAAGAAAGGCCTAAGGAAAATCTCTGTGTATTGATCCAAAGCCCTTGGTCATCTTTATCAAAAGTTACTTCTTTTTTTTTCTTGCTGCTGCTTGCCAGTTGTCATTGCTAAAGGTCCACCAGACTCTTACTTAATTTCTGAGCCCCAGTCATCCATTTGTGCTTGAAACAAAACCTGAAACTGATCGTTGCATATTGTTTGAGGAAAAAATCACATTATTTTGGTTTATACCCTTTTTTACTTTCTTTTCTGTAGCACCTCTTCTTTTCCATGGTACTTTAAACATGCTTGACAACATTTCATCAACAATTAAATACCCCTAAGGGGAAAGCCTAAAAAATTGCATCGCATTGTTCTGTGTAAGTGAAATTGTGGTCTTGAGGACAGATGATTTTCTGTAGACTTCCTCAGCTATGTGGCATTTGCACATTAGTATAGAGAGGTTGGACTTACTGCAGTTATTTTTATATTCTAGAGAAGATTTACTACTTGTGACAGCACTTGAGAGTGTGAAGTATCTGCCTGCTTTATTTTAGAAATTTAATCGTGCTGAAGTGGAAGGAAATCAATTTAAAAGTGTGGGTTGAAAATGAGGAATGTTCATCCAATATTTGTGTGATAAGTAGGGAATAATTCAATTCAACACAATCATACCTGAAATATAAACCCATTTAAAACCTATTATTGTAATTGCATTAACTATTACAACAGAACTAGCCAGATTGATTCTGAAAAATACATATTGAAGTTGGTAATTTCTATGAGAAGAAAATTTGTTGACCACTTCTACTGCAAACTGTGTACTAAATTTAAATATGTAAAGTTTTAATTCTTTTTTATGCTTTGAGTTTAGTTTCTAGACAGGAATCATCCTGTCCTAATCATCTAGGATGACACCAGAACTCGGTTTTATTATTGGGATGAAGTGTTAGAAGATACAACATTATTTTAGTCACCATTCTTTAGAAGGTGAGCTAGTGTCATGTCTCCTTCAGACAAAAAAGGTAGCAGTGACCAATGGCTTTTTTTGGCAGAATGGGATGGAGTATTGGAATATTCTCATGTTAATAACCAGTCCTGAGTAAGTTTAGTGTTCCAAGAGCCACAGAAGTGCGTGTTAAACGTACAGCACCCACCAGTTCATTTCACTGTCACACTGTTTATTTTCTTATTGGTGGCTCTGGGATCATCAAGTTGGAGGGCAGCTAAATAAACCCCAACTTCTGCCTGATTTAATCACATCAGTGGAATTTACTGAATGTTTCCTGCTTGTTCATGGTTGGAGTTGCTAAGGCAGATGTGTGAAAGGCTCAGTCTTGCATCAAGTTGATATCATTCAAGATCCTTAAAGATATCTAGAAAGAACAGCTCCTGCAGTGCAGAGCTTGAGATACAAACCTTTCTGTGTGGGAATATTTAGGATTTGGCATGACTACCAGTTTTAGCCATCTTCATGTTAAGATAGATTTCCACTGAAATATGCATGTTTAAATATATATAAAAGGACGAAGATTGAATCAGGACTAGGAAGGGAGATTGACTTTAAGCCCTATGGAAAGCTGCTTTGATTATGTCACATTACCAACCTGTCGCTGTCCCAATACAAAATAACAAATAAATTGAGATAGAAAAATGGCAGATAGCTTTTAAATTTTTTTATTAGTTCAGAATAATTTCAGGTGTTGCATCAGTTCTCTATTCACTACTGATGCCTATGAATAAGCTATCTATTTTAGTTTTATTTTTTCTTGTTCTCTTTGATCCATGCAGATTTGTCTGTGGATATGGTGTGTGCCCATCTACAGGAAAGACTATAACAGGAAAAGTTGATTTTCTATAGTTCTGGTAATCAGTTTGTGCCCTGCCTGTCTGTGAAGAACAGGCTCATCCCTCCCTTCCTTGCCGTGCTGATGAGCATTTGCAGAGTGTAGCTAAACACATTTGTGGTTCCACAGAATGAAGGATATTTACATTTTTATTGCACAGGCTGTAGCCATTCGTAGCTTTGACCTTGGGTTACTTCAGTTGAGACTGAAACTTCGTGGCCAGTGAATACTTGTATGTGTATGGATTTCCTCAAGACTCACATTAATGCTTACCCAGATGTTATGGGCTTTGGCATTTTCCATAATTTCACATCATGTTCCTCTACAAACATGAAGCTTTCCTTGAATTTGACCTGTCTGTTGTGCTCTTTAGCCATTTTCATGTTTGCAGTAGTAGAGCAAACCTGTATGGAATGGAAAATGGGCCAAGTTCCTTTATCAAGGTGCTCTTGTCTCAACAGTGATGTGTTAATTCTTTGTTGCTTTTTCTTTTCGTTAAGTAGTGTTCTCAGCTGCTGGCATGGCAGATAAATGTTTTATTTCAAGCTCTTCACTTTGGCACTCAGGAGGCAGCTCTTTGAATTCTGGCACTATTAGCATGTTGTAGAATGGGAAGATGTTAATCTTTCTTCTACACCTTATAGCAATACTACATAGATATATTACATGAAGATTATAAGCATTAGGTATAATAAGAATAATCCAAGTCCTAAAGCAATAGTTAGGCCATGAGGAAAGAAAACAACTTTTGTGGGTTGAAGTTGTCTAGGGGCTGTTCCCCCTATTTTCACACTTTCTAGTTTAATTTTTGGAGGAGAAAACGTACATCCTTGCTAATTTTCCCCTACAGTTCCTCTTTCCATCTCCTCTTTGTTGCAGTGCACTAAAGTTCAGCAAAGACTGCAGTATAGTCATGAAAACCATTTAAACATTAAACTTGTGTTTCCCATCCTGTGCCTAGGAACCTTCATCAGTAATTAAAAACCATGGAAACTGCTTGCATGGGTAGAATGGTGTGTTTAGAATGTGCTTTTTAGCTGTGGCAGCTACAGTATTTTTGGAGAAGAGTTTGGGCAGCCAAAGCCTGGCAATGCCAAGGCTTCTGTTCACCTTTCCCTCACAAAGCCCGTGATAAAGCTTGAGTCCATCATGCATTGCTGGATTTTCTTCCATTTTTTATTCTGTTTTGTCAAGGTTTACAAATGCTACTCTACCCTTGTTCTTAAGTGTAGATGCAGCTGCCAGTGGCCATCACTGAAGGCCAAACTGAGCAATTGCTGATGTTGTCGCTAATTCTTTAAGGGAAAAAAAATGCAAGCAGGAGACTGCTTTTCTCAAGAGTAATATTTCCTATTTATCACATACTTTGGTTATTTTAATTTTCATGTTGATATTATGGGACCTCAGTTGCAGTCCACAGAGAATTTTGCCTCTGAACAGTTTAAAGCTGTTTTCAGGTTCCTCTGTGCTGGCAGCATTTGGAGCTGAAGTTGTGGATCCCCAGCAAGTTCTTCAGGACAGCTGTCAGGAAAACAGGGCACGTCCATACAGAATTGGTTACAACTTCTTCTTTCCCCTTCTCCCCAGTACATCCATTTTTTCTGCAAGCAGCATTTTTCGAGGGGAAAATCTATTTCGGTGGTAAAATGCTGATCTGCTCTAAACACCGTGGGCAGGAGAGGTCACTCTGTCACTTTGGCAGTCCCATTACCCAACCATTGCCGTGGCCCTCTGAGTCACCAGCGCTCATTTATGGGAATTGAATTAATGAGGAGACGAGGGCACCCTAATAATGGCAGTAATGCCTCAAGGAGGGAACACGACAGCAGATCCCAGTGCCAGGGATACAGATTGTGTGTATCTGCTCAGAGCATGGCGTGTTTAGGCTCTGGATCCTCAGCCTGTTTGGAAATGCTCTTGACTGAGGATAAAAGCTGGGAGCTGCACAGTGAAGAATTCAGGGAGAGCCTGATCCTTGGTTAGAAGTTGTTGCAAGTTTCCTTCTAGTAAGAACAGAATCTCTTTCTTTTCTCCTAAAGATAATTTGACTTTTCAAAAGTAAATAGAAGCATTAAGTGCAGTAAAATGGCTTTAATCACTAGTATTGATAGATAGAAGACAAAGGGAGCAGATCTGCTGGTTTAAGATTTTACAGTTTTAATTATGAGAGGTTTTTTTCCCCACCAGGTCACATTTCTATTTAAAATCACGTTTTAAGCAATCTGCCACATTGGAAATCTTTAAAATTTTAAATCTTGTGTGATTTTCTCATTTGACAGCATTACCAGCTTAGTCTGGTAGCACAGCTTATCAAAATCCTGTCTCCCCACCACTGTGAATTTGTTCACATTCTAAAATTTCATTTTTTATTAAATTAACAAATCAATAGCTAAAAGGATCAATGGATTCAGTGGCAGCTGGCTTAATCTCAGCAGAAATGGATTGCTGCCAAACTCCATGTTGCTGTTTAAATTGATTCAGCCAAACATCTTTTGCTCAAAAAGTCAATTGTTGTGAGAGAAATGCATTTTGTTTAAAAATCACATATAAAATTGGTAGTCTTTTGTACGTGTGTGGCAATGGACACACACAGGGGTTTTTTGGTTTTTTTTAAGAGACCCTAGGAAACAGAAATTTCTTTACTGAAGACACCATCTCAGCACCTGCTTTTGGGTCATTTTGTCCAAAGTTGGCACTGCTGTTTATAAAAATGAAAGAGCATTCAATTTTTTTCTGTTTATGTGTTGGTTTTCTGCTCTAAATCTGTAAGCATTTGATACTGCTCTCTGTTTTCTCAGGCATTCAGCATACTCATACAATACAGATAATTTTTTTTTTGTATCTGAATGCCAACTGAAAGATAGCTAAGTACACAGTAGGCACTTTACTATCCTTCTCACACACCATTAGACACTAATGTACTATAATAATGATCTTGATAATTGCTCTTTCACCTCACAGCACACCTGTGGCTCACTTAATACATTTTTGGGTCTTTTACCTGAAAGAAATCTCCTACTGTAAATTCTATATTGAACTTTCTATGGTGGACATATAAAGCACCATATGTAGAACTGTGATTTAAATGGGTGAGAAACATTAGAAGTTCCATCTGTTTCCCCTCTGTCCATGTATTTGAGGCATTGCCTTGATTTCAAATTCAAAATTGGAATCCCCTCCAAAAGGCTTCTGTATTTTGCTGTATTTTGGTAACTTGACCCAACTCAGCTATCTGTAGAGAATAAAACACAGTTGTTGGGCTAACTCTGGAAACGTAACAGGCAGTTCCCTAGCTCAAAGCTGGTTCCTGAAGGGTTGCTCAAAGGCTGTTGGATTTCGCCCTGAATTTCTTTTACTGTTCTTCTTCACACTCTAATTTTGGCAGGATGAAGTGAAACAAGCTCAGTGCTTGGGCTGTGCTGGGGCTGGACCCCTGAGATGAGGGTAAGACATTATGCCCTGTATTTTTCTGGCTGCTGTGTATCAGCAGCTGCTACAGTTCTACCTGACAAGCACATCTTCCTTCTCAAATCCTTTTCTTTTGAGGATTTCTTTCAAGGGTGACATTTTGAACCTCGTTTCAGAACACCTGTGCTTGAAGGTACATCTCAGTGCATGCTGAAGAGCTTGGGCACAGAAACCCTCTGTCCCCTCTAGTGACAAGCCAGCAGGTGTCAGAGGCTCAGTGAGAAAGCCAGGCTGATGGAGGGGATGCAGGATCTTTATGGAAGCACCCTGAACCCCCAGAAATCTCCCAGTCTGATGAAAGACTCCCTTTCCATGACAGTCCTGGGACCTCTTGTGATAGATCTGAGAGGTCTCAGGACTACCACTGACAGCTCTGTTGCTTTGGGAGTTCTGACTCACTTCTAATCATGTCCCTCCATGACAGTGGACTGTGAAACAAAGGTTCTCTTCTCTTTTCTGTTTCCCCTCTCCACCTTTGCGTTTTTTGGACAAGTTAGCATGGTAACACACTACCTGAGGCCAAGCTGGGTCACGGCCACTGCTACTTTAGGAAAGTCACGACTCAATTTATACCTGCCTAGCCCAGTTCTTCACATCCCTTTTCAACTACCACTTTCCTCTGGCATAAAAGCTCTGCTTGTATGGCTCTGCTAAATTTGAGGGGGTTTGGTATCAAATGAAAGAGATTATTTAGAGATTATATTACGAGATTATATTATAATTATTTCCTAATGCTATTGGGAGCGCTTCCAGTCTTAAGTTCCCTCTTAGCGTTTGACCTTTGCATACAGACCTTAAACTTCACCAAAACTGGGGGTTAGGGATGCCCACAGTGTGAATGTACAGAGGGACAACACACCTCGAGGTGCCTCCAGTGACTAATAAGCTCACCATGTTCTGGAGAGAGGCAGAGCATGGTGTGTTTCCTTCACCTCGTTGTTCAAATTGTCACTACCAGCACCTAGCAATTCTCTTCTGTCACCCTAATCCATCACAATATTTCAGTGGGATGGAGAATGGCAGGCAATAAAATGTCTCCTGGAATATAAATCGACTCCTAATTTGTTTTTCTCCAAGCCATTATTTCTTGTGTGATGGTCTTCTCCCAGGTGTTTCAGGCCTGTCAATCAGTTGCTGCAGGCTCTTGTTTTCCTCTCCCAGGTTGTGCTATCTCTGGACCTGGCAGTAACAGAGTGAAACACCCAGCAGCTGTAATGCCATGTTAAAACCAGGCAGAATTCAAAGCTTGTCACAAACAGAATCTGAAACACAAACTGCATTAGCAGAAGGGCAAAGTGTTCTGCATCAGGAGCTAGTTCGGTTCCCTGGGTGTTGATGAAAGAGTGCTCTGAGCTTCCTGATCACTAGTGGAAAATTAGTTGCTGTAGGATGTTGACTGATGGAATAGAAATGTCTGTGCTTTCCATGTCACAGCAGAGTATTCTGGGACAGTAACAAAAACTTCTGTGCTCGAGTGTTCTCTCTGTATCTGCATTACAGATATTTGCCTCATAGATGTGTTTTCTGTGCTACTTCTGCTGGAAGTTCCATTTAGTCTTTGCTCATATCCTGAAGGCCAACAGAACAAGCTCCCTGACTGATTGATTTCCAGGTAATCAGCTTGTCTGAGAGGGATTGATTAGTTCTGCTTCGTCTGGAAGCAGGTCTCAGAAGATCCTTTTCTTAACAACACAGAGCACTCAGCGAGCCACCAGTGCTCCTGCACTGACTTCAGTCACAGGGAATTCTGTGATACCGTGGGCTATCTAATTAGCAAATTGAGATGGACAGAACTGGACTGTAGTGCTTAAAAATATGAGTTGTAAACCCCCAAAACCCACTAGGTTATGTAATAAAAATAAAATAAAAATACTGGCATACAGTGAAGAAAATGAAATCTGGCTGGTGGCCAATTTATCATATTAAATTTTAGTTGGCTGTTTTCTTAGCAGTGCCCAGTTAATATTCTGTGCAATGCTTACATGAAGAGTGTGAATCTCTGTACTGACAACACCAAATCGTCTCTCTTTCTGCTGTTTTCACTGTTCTTTGGTACAAGACTCCCTTAACTGGACCTTCCTTCCTGACTGTGAATACCTAAGCCACAGGATGCACCTTTTCGAAGTTCACAATAAATTAACAATAATTTACTAGATCAGTGAAAACAATTTCTACTCAATGTTAGCAGGTTTCAAAGTAGTTGCAAAATTAAGGGCTAGGGTTTGCTGAGGATTAGGGTCAATATATTATTATATATTTATTATTGCTTCTACTTCTCATTTGATATATAATGCATCACCATCTGAATAGAGCTCCTCCTCAGTTTGACAGCTGGGCATTTTAATGTACATACAAGTGTTCCTATAAATTGTCTTGTACAAAGGAAATGCTGGCAGTTGGCAGGTGTTTTTCTCCAGTTAGAAGCACTAGCAAATTCTATTTCTTTCCATTCTGCGTAAAGCCTACAGTCAGTAAAAGGCTGCATTTTTCCTGTAACACCTTTTTGCTTTTGAAGCCCAAGAGAAACTGCCAGTCATTTGTTCAGGTCAGTTCTATTTCAGTGTGCTTTGCTTGAACTTAATGTGGCAAAGAAGTAGAGAAAAAAAGTAACTCCACGTCCCTTGAATTATTTTAGTGCACTGAGATGAGTGAAAGTAAGACAGAAGCCATGGCACATTGCATCTGATGAAATAATGTACAATTTATTACAGCATTTTAAATCCTGGCCACTGCACTACTGACATTGACCCTGAGGGTACCCTTGCCAGCTTTGCCCCGCCACCAGGAAGGCCATCATATTCTAGAAACATCAGTCTCATCCTACATTTCTGCTTAGTGCATACCGGGCTTGCCCAGTAGAATGGCAATTTGGAACTTTAGCTGAAATCCCTCCCTTCAGCTTGATACTATATAATAAAGGATATATTGCATAAAATATAACACTTAATAAAACAAAACCCAGTGCTAACTTATCAAAAATGAGCCCAAATAACAATTAGGAAGCAACAACCCACTGCTGTGAAGCTGATCATTAGCTCTCCATCATTGCTTTGAATGTGTGGGCATCGTATTTTTTATTTAAACAATGTGCCAGCAGCAGGCTGTGCTAAAATGCATAACCATCAGCTGCAACAGCTTGTCTGGCTTGTTATGCATAAATTGCAGTAATTCCAGCTGCTTTCTTACTCCGCTGTGTATCAAACACCTCACCTTTGCTTCTGTATGTTTTTGAGAAAAGATGAGAGATGATAGATACTGTTAGTACTCATTGAAATTTTTTTGTAGGCAAACAGACATCCTTGCCTTGGGGATTGTCTTGGGGATTTTAGAATCTTGCCTTATCTGTGTGGAGATTAACACAAAAAAGTATCTCTTCATCTTTTCTGTGGTTTTGGGCTGTTTTTAGAAATCCGGGCAAACCCGCATATGTAGACTCAAGGAGCCATAAAGGGATTACTGCTGTTTGTGGTGTGAAGAGAGTTCCTTCTTTTTTATCTGTTTTTGAAAAGGCAAGTTACTTTTTTACTTCTAGCACTTTGTTACTGGCTGTGAGATGGGATTATTCAGGAACCTTGATGATTCTTCATATTTGCCACGTTGTGGCACACTCTTCATCTTCATGGCCCACATCAAAGTGAGCACTTGGGAATTCAGATGAGCTCGCTTCCATCTTGCAGGAGGTGAGTTGTGACTGCTGCTCATGTGGACTCTGGGACAATCTGTGTCTTTCCCCGGTGTCCTGAGTGTTGATGAGCATTGGCATCAAGGAAAGGAGGGGTTGTTGCAGCTGTGATGCAGTATCAGCACAGCCCTAAACTCCAGTTTGTCACCACCACCACAGGAGTTCTTTCCTCTTCCTTCTATCAGAGAATATCTTCTAAAAGCTCTTGCAGAAATGTTTTCGTTCTGAATTAAGAACGGAATTTTAAGCTCCCCCTGCCTTCGACTTTGACCAGATGAGTGGTTTTGATTTCTGGGATCTTGTGGGCTTCCTATGAAAACATTTCCATTTTCAACTCACTCCTTGGGAAGGTACAGCTCCTGCTTCAGCCTGCTGGGATGCTGAAAGCAGTACCAGCAGCACAAGTGACAGAGTACAAGAGAAAGCACAAATGTTGCTGAGGTGGCCTACTTAGCATGACCAGTGTGAACTTTTGGTATTTACATTAATGTTTACGATTAATTTTTTCCTAACCTCCTGCTCAGCCTTTCAGGGGAAAGGCTGATGTTGCACTCTGAAAGCCGATATTGCTGGGTTTGATTAGATTATAGGGAAAGGAGATTTTCCATCTTCCCACACCTCCTGCCAATTAAGATTAGGACCCTCATGGTTGATTCAAATCTCATTATTCCACAAACATCGTTAAGATTGTATGTATTTCAGTTTTGCAGTACAAAGCAGTCTGTAAAGAAGCAGTTATAATAATAGGGATGAAATTTTAAAGACTTAATTGGGATAATGAAGGAGATACTAGAAGCACTATGTTGGCTAACACTTAATGTACCACTGAACAGAGGCTGCTTTCAATTTTATATTTCAGCAATATTATAGTAACTCATAGATACCTTCTTTGTATTGACTTTTTTTTTATTCTTATGCTTTCGATTTTTGTCTGAAGTCCTTCTGTTAAAAAAAGAAAAGTATCTGAGGTCATTGTTTTCTTCCAAGTATTATCAAAAGTGGTAGGGAATATACCTGACAGGCCTCTTTGTGGGATGTTGGTGTGCCTTGAATGCATAGCCAGTCTATGTGAGCATAAAGAGATTGATTAGGATCCATTCTGCAAGTACAAAATTCATAATATATGGTGGAGTAAAGGGGGATGAAGATGCAGAGATGGTGTAATTAATTCCTAATAATTAGAAATATCATAGGTTTGTAGCCTGAGCTGATAATAATTCCAGAGATGATGTACGTGTTTTCACAGACCAATGCTACCTGTAAATGAAATTACCTGTGGCTCCAGTTCCTGTGCCTTTCTTAATTGGACTGCTAGTCAGGCCCCTCTTTATCAGCTGTGATAGGTTTGAAATGTATGCATGCAAATTTATAACTGAGATGAGATGTATTAATTTCATATCGATTTCCATTTTCAACCCAAGCTTCCATTGAACCCTAAAGCATTTATCATTGTAATAATTGCAAATAGAAAAGATTGTTATTTACTGTCCTTAGGTACTATAAAATAACCTTTCTGTTTTAAGCAATGTTATACTTCAGATCAAAAGTTTTTGCACCACATAAGTGGCATTTAGCATCATCTAATTGAAAGGTCTCCATTTCGGTTTTTTGGTGTCTCTGAATTATCAAATTCATCTTCCTGTCACATTTTACCTGAGAGACTGATCCCCACCTTGCTACAACCTCCTTTCATGTGGTTGTAGAGAGTAATAAGGTCATCTCTGAGCCTCCTTTTCTCCAGGCTGATCACCCCCAGCTCCCTCAGCCACTTCTCATATGGCTGACTCTCTAGAAATATTTTTTTACTCCCAAATAAAATTAATGTAGTTCTGTGTATATATTTCAATATCATGTATCTATTTTTCTAAAACTAAACATCTGTGGCCATGTTGCTTTTTATAGTGTTTGAAAATGTTCATGGCCAGGGTAGTTACATTATTGCAGCTGAGTTTGAGTGGCTGTTTGTCTCGCTTGAGTTTTCTATTAAAAAAATTAGCCTATAAAATAAAATAGATGCCAAATGGTGCAGTCCATTGTTACTTTTTAGATGAACACAGATTCCTAAATTTTACAGTTCCAAATACTGAATGAAGGCAGCAGTGTCTCATTTACTGTCAGAATTGTAGCTCCTGACCTTTGTCTCGCAGTCATTTTGCTCACAGTATGAGAAACGTGAACGTAAGTGGAGGGAAAAGGTGAGAATTGACCACATACAAGCAATGTGCCACCCCCAGGTGTGAAATAAATGTAATGTTAACTGCTGTAAGACTTAGACACAACCAGAGTCCATAGGTCAGTGAGTGAGCTGCAGCTCTCCTGCTTGCTGTCATGTGTCCACACCTCCTCTAAAACAGAGATATTTATCGGCTCAAAAGCTCTCTGTCCTGCGCACTTCTTAATGACTATTTAAGAGCTGAAATGGAGTTAAACTTTGCCAGAATTAAATTCACAATCTGATGAGGAATGGCAGTGCAGCGTCAGTAGTTGTCATTTTTGAGGACTGTATAATCCTAATTCTGAATTTTATTTTTCTTTTGAATGATTCCAGACATTTGTAATCATCAGCTAAGTATCTAAAATAATATATAAAATTTGTTGCCATTTTTAAAGTGTGTGATTTCCCTAAAATGTTACCAAAAACACATATGCTTGTTTAAAACTTTAAACATTTTTCTTTCAGAATGAAAACTGTCATGTGAATTGATGTACTTTAAAATAGCAGGATACCATATTCACACAGTCCTACTAAGGTGATGCTAATAACTTCTAAAAACATAATTTTTGAGCTAAACAATCTGCAGTTAAGAGGTCAGTTTGATCCCAAATCTTTCTGATTGTATGTGTGCAGCTGTGAAGAAAAGTGGGGGGGAAAAAGAGTCAAGTTTTCAGTTGTGGGATGACCTTGTGGTGCTGGTTTGGGGTGTTTGGCTCCTCATTTAAAGAGCTACAGCCCCTCCTGGCTTGTGGCATGTGAGGGCCTGGCACCTGTAGTTCAGGATAATTAAATGCTAGAAAATCTTCAATAAGTCCCACTGACCTCTTTAAGCTTTAGGCTTTGGTTGGAATTTTTCAGGATGGGGATAATGTTATTTTCTTCATTTGGAAAACACTTAACCCTGTAGTGTGCATCCAGTATAGCTGAAAACTAGAAATAAACCTCTCTGGTACTTCTTCAGCACTTTTAGGAAAGATTCAGCTTTTATGGAGATTTAATATGTTTTTATAGTAATACTTACCTGTGTTCTTAAGCTCAAATTTCTCCATCAATACTAGAAGTCTTGTTGGAGGGAACATTTTTCATATCAACCTGATTATTTGAGAATTCATATTAAAGTCGTGGTTCATCTCTGTGAGATTCCTGTGAAATATCAGTGTGTTCAGTAAAAATACTTAACTCTGATTCTTGTCATCAATCATGTGAAATATTCCAGACACAAGGATTGAAGATTTATCCCACATAACTCCTTGAGTAAAACACAGATTAGAAACCTGTTCAGCTAAAGGGCACCTTCATGATTTTTGCTTTATTTGGTTGGGTTTGCATCATCAAAGGATTTATTCCTGTCCTGGGAGGCCAGTAGATGAATATTTGAGACAGTAGTCAGAGCTTTCCCTTGGGTTACCAAGGCATTGCCTAGACATCGAAATTCACATTAATCTGAGTATGATGATGGGTTGAGAGAAATTGGCAGTGTTTGCCTATGAAATGAAAAAACAACCAAACAAAAAACCCAGGAATGTTGGTGTCATCTGTATCTGTGTAAATACAATTCAATAATTAATGTAATCTGGGGCCAAGTACTGCAAGTGATTCTGTGTGGATATGAGGAAAAGGAAAACTTGAATGAACTAATTACAGAATTCTGTGTGTTGGTTCCACAGCAAAATAGGTGTTTGAATGCTGTTAGCTGCTGACATAAATCACAGAATTTTTATTCGGAAGTACCACATTGTGCTACTCCTATGTCTTAAAGCAATGATAGACTAGAATATGATTACAAAAAAATTAATACAGTAATGTAGCAGACAAAAAGATGGGTTGAAAATTATTTTTAATGATGAAGATTTTTTTTTTCCTGTGAGCTTGTGGATATTCAGAGATAATACAAAAGAAAATTGTCTTTGGTTCTCACAGAGGCATGAGTACTTTATTTTCAACAGTAAGTCAAAACTGGAATAGTCTGGGAGTCACTAATCGTGTTTGGTGTCTAAAAATCAAGTTTGTGAACTTCTCTGCAAACACATCCAAAAGGACTCTATTTCAAAGGCCAAATACCTGATTTTGTAAGAACATTTCATCATTTTTTGCATATGAATTATACAACTTTACAATTACCTGTCCGGATTGGGGCATTTAAATATTCCCCCTGATTACAGTGATTTTTTTTGTCTGTGTGCCCAAACTCCTGACTTGTACATGCAAATAAAGCAGGGCCTTAAATAAATCACACATTCAAACCTGTACCTGAATGTGCTATCTTGGTAACCATAATTAAAAATGAAAGCGTGATTTTCAGCCTCTCCCTTTAAATATTGGATTATTTGAAGTATTTTTTTAAAGTGGATTAGATTGTTTTCACATTGCTATTTCTTCTTGCTAATTATATTAATGTAAAAAAGAGAATTACACAGAGAAGAAAAAATGGCATCACTTTAGCTGCACTATTATCGGAATAATTGCTGCAGTGAAACCAGTGAACCTCGAAAAATTTAGTTTTCAATCTTAAGCCATTAAAAACTGCAGTGTTATAACAAGGCCATAACAAGAAACTATAACCTTGTAAATGGAGACTGCACTGTGCTTCAGATTTTTATTGTTAATAACTGCCTCTAAGGATATTCCATTCCTCCAAGGTCTGCCTTCTCTAGAAAGTTTTGGACTTTGTCAAAAGTGGAAACAGCCTCAGAAAAAAATTGGTTCCAAAAAAAAAAAAAAAAAACCCACACGCAAAATTGAATAATGGCTTTCATAGGAATTAATTAACCCAGGCTAGCAGATTAATTTGTTATGGATAGAGAAAAGTGCATCTGCAGATTCCAAGGGGCTGTTATTGCGCAGGAAAAAGAGAAATCCATGATTAACTACTTATCATGTGTTCAGAGCTGAAACATTAGCCTGACTGATTCCTTTCATTCATACTAGGGGGAAGAAGAAAAAATGGGGAGAGAAGGATGACAGAAACTACAGTTTATGATCCAAATAGAAGGGACAGAGAGGGAGAATAACACATATATGATAGCATTTTATATAATATATATAATAAGGATGTAATATGATTGACACATTGCTCTCCATAGATGACCAATTTTTGTACATGTATCTGGTACAAAGGCACTTTAAATCTTTCTTGTAGTGGGAGGTGTTTTTCTAGCATTTGGTTATTATGTTCAGACCAGGAGATGATGATTCTGGAAGTGTTCTCACCAACAGATACAGGAGATAGATAATGTGCAAAGGAATTAGCCACAAAATGGATCTGATCTATCCAGACCATTTTTTTTTTCCTCTTGCAGAAAGAAATATTTGGTGTGGTCTAATGCCTGTTTGCAGTGTATTTTAATAAGTTAGTCCTCAGCTGTGCACTGGAGCTGTGAAAAGAGAAGTTGGACATTAATTCCTCTTGAAATAATACAGAGAAAGTCCAGCAAACAGAGGTTCCTTCTGTAGTTACAAAAAATGATCTTTCTTGTTGCTGCATTCACTGCAGTGTTGAGAAACATACCACACTCCTGCCTTATCCCTTCCCCACAAAAGTCCTTCCAGCTAATTTCAACAATGGAACAATGATTAAAAAGTAAAAAAAAAAAACAATGAAACAAAGAATTACTGATATTATACTTTAAAATAAAGAGTTTTCACAGCTACCGTGGACAGATTTGAGGAGTCAGTGAGTAAGTTCTGCATTGCCCTGAGGTGTTCTCGGGGTTACATTTCTCCTTTCCTGTTTAAAGGTGATTACTGGAGATGCTGGAGATGGCTGCTTGCAGCTGTAATGATCTTTTCCTTCCATTCTTCTCCTGCAGACCTTCCTGATCCCAGGAGTATGCACTGATAACATTGCAGGAATAGATTACTTCCCTTCTTTCTCTCTGCTGTCATGTTCCTTGATTACTATTTCTATTGTGTGCCCTAATTAGCCTGACTGATTCCTTTCATTCACTATCTTCCTCAGTGATGCTGCTTTAAAAATTATACCATGTAGAAAACAGTGGTTTTACTGTCTCCTTTAAGGGTTTGTGAAATCTGTTTAATTGTACTTTTTCTATGGGATCTATCCATAAAATAACAGAAATTAAGACTAATTTATTTGGGTGTGGAGCAGTGCATTTGGGTGTTGGTAGTTCCCACCTCAATCAATTTGTTGGACTTCGGGGATCCCCACCACAGAGTCAGCAGCACAAATCAGTGAAGGTGCATCCTGCTGGTTTGGTCTCTCTTCTTCCATCACTGGTAAAGTACCTCAGTCTTGCAGCCATTTTTGTCACTTGGAACTTCTGTGAGACTTTAGGAAGGAGTATCTGAACTAAAACCGCACAAAATTGCTCTAAGTTGCAATATAGCAGCTTCTTAAGAATCTTTTAACTCATGACTACATTTTATAAAACATTTTTAAGGGGTAATTTTAAAAGGGTGCAGCTGTGTAGCCTGTGTTATGAACAGGGGTTTTTTTAATGGATATTGTCTTTATATGGATTTCAGTGCTTGATAGTTCAATGAAATTAACCTCTTGTCACCTAATTATTTTACTAATTTTGTATTGATTTATTGTATTCATTGGAACACTAATTTGCTGATTCTGTATTCAGTGCAACACCCTTACATGCCATCTACCTGTTGTAGTAGTAAATTTTATTTACTTTATTAGTCTGGAAAAAAAAATTCACCTAGTTCTAAGAATTAAGTGAAAAAGAGTTTTATGAGGATCGAAAACATTTTCCATCTCTTTCTTTGAGTAATACCTATGCATTTAGAATCATATTCTTAAATTCTAGTCTAATGTTTAGGATGCTTGTTTTTGTTTTTAGGTTTTGGGGGGTTTTTTGGTAGTACAAAAATGAGTTTGTGCAGAAGAGGGCTGTGTAGCACAGCCCCCAGCTGTTTGATGAGCTGTTGGATTGTATCTGGTATGACAGGCAGTGCTAAAATTAATATAATTAATATCTTGTCTGTATGTATTTTTGGATAAACCTCAGATTCTTTTAAAACATCCTATGTGACCTGAATAATTGTTCAAGTTATTGTATTGAAACTAGTGTTTTATACAGAGAAAAACTGCACTGATGTGAATTGAAAATACTGTTTGATAGGTGGCAATTATCTCCTTTGTCACTTTTTAATCATTTTCATTTTAAAAAAGTCCATAGAATATTGAAATGTGGGAATGACAGAAAAGTCACTGCAGAAAAAAACAGCACAAAGAGGAAGAAGATTTAATTTCATTTACCTGTTGTCATTATGTAGTCATATTTGAAGGAGCAGCCTTATACCTGCCTCTTTGTCTCCTCTGCCTCGCTCCTCTCTGAAGTCAAGGGTTTGAGTAATGCTCCCATCAGTTCTCCAAATCTAATACAAATATTAGAGGGTTATTGCCAAGAGAAGACATTGACTGCAGCATATGAACACAGATGCATTTGAGTGCAGACCATAGCACGCAGAAATATTACTCATCAAATCTATTGCAAACAAAAAAGGGAAATCAGCCCATTGTCTCCGAAAAGTTGGTCGTTCTGTCATTGAGTTTTCTAGGGATGTCACCTGTCCCCTCCTTGCTCTCTGTAGGAGCTAAATCAAACTAGAGCTTTGCTTTCTCAATGCCATGATGTCTTTTATTTTTGTAGTTTGAACTAACTAGCATGTTGGATAATCTGTAACCTGTGATGACTGGCCTTCCTCCACTGGATTCTTCCTCAGGTTTCTGGCAACTCATGCTGCACAGTCTCACATCAGTTTGAACATGACTCAAAGTGAATCCCCCTCACAGTCCATCCATGACCTGAATAAAACAAGAATCATGTGAGAAAGATGAGATTATTTAACCAGATAGTACTCACATTCAAAGGTTGTCCTCATAGCTTTATTGTCCTAATTCTGTAGTATCCTAATCTTGATTTTGTGATTGTATTCTGCCTTTTTAATATTGCATTCTTTTTCCATGTTCTTTTCTATCTTTTCTAGACCCTTTTACTAAAATATAAATTCGTTAAAGTAATATCACAGTTCCTTCTTGATGGACAGTAGAATAGAACAGGCCTTATTGGATTGCCTTTTTAATAAAGTGATCAGATAGCAGAGGGGTAAGAGGACTTTCAAATTAAAATCACTGAGAATATAACTAGTATGAAAGATATCAGTCTCACAGGGCATTAGTGGGATCCAGTAAGCAAGGGTAAAAAAGAAAATGAGGTGGAAATGCATAACAAAGTATTTGATTCAGGAAGATTAAAACACCTCTTCCACAGCTACTGATGGTTGTCATTCATTGTAAATGACAAGAGAGTCTTCTTTGATTTAATTTGATTGATGGGTTCTCAATAAGCTATAAAAAAATCTATTTTCATGACAAATGCCTTCCCACCCACAGACCAACAGTGTCAGACACACCTAAACGTTGTTCCTAAGTTTCCTTTGGACTCATCTTCCTCCAGCGAACACTGTAGTGGTCAATTGAGATGTTATGAAACTGAAGCAAGTGAGAACTGGAATCTTGGACAAAAATATACTCCCACATAGCAGTGAAAATGCTGCTGGTTTGTTTGGGGTTTTTTTGAAAGGAACAAGGTTTTATGACCAGTCAGATGACCACTGTGTTTGCATTTTCTGGGTTTTGTCTCCATGTGTTGTACACGCCTGAGGCTGGGGAGGAATTAATGGAAAATCACATTAATTACAAAACTTCTGTCGTTTTCAAAACTCACAGTCAAATCCTGGCGAAGCTGCAGCAAAGCACGTTTCTAGATGTGTTATCCTTTATGAAGCCAATTAAATTATCAGTGTTTGTCTGCCTAGTTGCTCATTTTTCATTGGAGAAACCTGTAGTGTCCCTGTTCATTCAGAGACCCTGCCAATTACTGAACCTTTAAGACAATATACTATCTTTCCCCAGGTTTTACAAAAGTCAAATTTCATACAGTGAAAAGTATCCTATAATCAGTAACTCGCAAAGTCACTTCTGGTAGAAAACATCAGGGGAAACAAGATGTCACCCAGTGATTTGGAAGACAGAAAAAATCCTCTGTGGTAACACACATGAAAACAAACTTTTCTTTTCTTTCACCATGAAAGTTGGCAGTCAGCTCTGAGTTATCCAGAGGGATGAGTTTTCCCAAGCTTGTCATCATTTTGGGGCTTTCAGCTTATGTTGTGTTATCTTGTTTATGAAGGGCTGTTTTTTATTTGGAAGTACCAATAATCGTGATTGTGAGATTCTACATTTGGGTGATGAGTGGGTTGGTAATACCTTTGTAAATCTCTCAATTGAAAAGCTTCCCTGATATCCCTGTAGATTCTCTGCCACAGAATTTGATACATACTTGACTTAGGGGGTACTTGAGTTGGCTTCAAAAGAAGTAAAATTATCGACCTTAATCCATTTATTTTTTCCCTTGACCTTTTCCATGAGTATGTATGTGCTTTCTTTTAAAAGACTTACCACATCAAAACCGTAATTGCTTTAGATACAATAGAGACTACCATTTCAGAATAAAACATTTTCTTTTTCTTTTAATTGGAAATGAAGCTTCTCCTTGAGTTTTATTTTGAAATAGTGACGTTCTTGAATTATAGACAAAATATTGCACTTGGAAGAGAACACTGTGTTTCTTTTGATCCAAAGGGATTTGTTTCTTGGGGGAAAGAAGGGAAGAAGGAATGATTTCAGAACTGACAGACATGAAATTTCAGAAGTAATAATGGTTTTAAAGAGCACTGATTTTGCTTTGAATGAAGCTGTAATCTGGAATTGACAGCTCTTTAGTCACAAACATCGCATATGAAATAAAGCAAGAATTTAATATTTATCAGGGCAGGATTGGGGTATGAGAAGACAAGGAGGGAGCAGGCAAGAATAACACCCCCCAATTTTGCCTTACCTCCTCTCTTCCTTCCAGCAAAGCTAAGAGGAGGCAGTGCCTCCAGCCTGTATCTACAGTGCTGCCTTCTTCCCTGCACCAGACCTGCTGCCTTTGCAATCAGTGGAAAATTGCCACTCACTATAATCACAATTGCATCAGACCAGTAGCCTACTTTCAAGGGGAAAAGCCCTGCTGTTCCCACCCCTTTTATGTCTCACACTAGAAATCCCCTTTTTTTTTTTTTTTCCCAGTCAGTGGCAGCAGGGCAGGACACCTCCCTAATGTCTATTCAGCAAAGCCAGAACAACACACTGGGAGGAGAACTGCTGAAATTGCTGGGTCAAAATTAAGCTCTTGAAATTACATTGGAAAAATTGGCTCTTGGGTTCTGAGAGGCAATCAAGTGTTATCTTTTTCAGTGTCATCTCACTCCTTTTCATTCAGCTACTACTGAACTGCTTTTATATCAAGAAAAGCCTTCAGAATCAGAAGAAAAACTGATCATGTATATGTTATCTATGAGTTAATACTTTCAATAACTCCATTAATATGAACTGACTCTGAATGCATTAAATGCATCCTTTGAGTTACTTTTTTAAAACACCTAATTTTAAATCTTTTTCTATCTTACTACAAGAAAAGGAAATACTGCCTATTTCCTCTAGCAGTGTAAAGAAAATAGTCTTGAATGTCAAAGTGAGAAAAAGCCACGTGGAACCTCAAAATTATATTTGTAATGCTGGTTGCCATTGTACCACTGGAGGAGTGAGGAGGAAAAGGAGTCTGTAAAATCTGTGCATGTCTGAGTTGCTCTTTCATTTTTAATGTTTTCATGTGGGGAAGCCAGAAGACAGTAACTGCAACGCATGCTGGCATGTTCAGATGTGGTAGCTGGCAGGAAAAGAAAGAAATCTCTGTTTAAATGCGTGTGATGAAGTCTGAGGACGATTTTAAAATAATACCGTGGAATGCATGCCTGACAGATCTGGGATAAGATTTATTTTAATGACTTGATTCTGCTTTAAAGGCCAGCACAGAAAGGCTTTTGAGCTTGTGCTGTGGTTGAGAGCAGCGGGGACCCCAGCTCCTGCTAGCTGGGGAAGTGATGAACTCTGAACATCCCCAACATTCCCTATCCCAAGGCTGGCTGCTATCCAGGTTGTTTCCTAACCCAGTCAGGAGAGCCTCAGGCTTGTGCTGGAGGGTGTCAGTGTCTCCTTCCTTCATCCCTTCCTCACCCTCCAGCCTCTCGTGACCACAGGGACCAGCTGATGTAGCCCTGCTGTCAGAGGTTTTTGGGGTGCTGTAGGCAAGTCAGACCCAACCATAAATATTTGGGGATGTCTCAGCAAGGAGTTTGTGGGGGTAAATATATGAGGTATTGCAAGTTGTCTATTACTTCAATAAGAAAGCCATAAAAATAGCACTGGCAGATAAGAAGTTCTCTCACTCTTTTTGGTTAATACATGTGCATAAAACATAGATAATGTTTAGTGATAGTAGTGAAGTTGTTTAGAGACAAGTTCAAGCAGCACTGAGGACTGACTAAAAATTGGGAAGTTATCTTTCTTAACAATTCCCCATTATATACTAAGAACAGATTTTTTTTTTCTCTTAAGTCCATATAATTAAAAATACCAAGAATTGTATCATCAAAGCATCTATATCTAGATTGGAAAGGAAAGAAGCAGCATTATTACTGCTTGGAACAGATTTTATTTATGACCAAAGTTTTCTTCTATTAATGAAACTTTCCTTCTTACTTTGCAGCTTGCAGGCCTGGATTCTATAAAGCATTTGCTGGAAATGTGAAGTGCTCCAAGTGCCCTCCACACAGTTTGACTCACATCGAAGCAACTTCTGTCTGTCAGTGTGAGAAAGGTTATTTCAGAGCTGAGAAGGATCCACCAACCATGGCATGTACCAGTAAGTCTGATCAGTACCAGTGTCTACAATTGTGTTGCCTCGTTCGTTTGGTTATGTATTTAAAAAAAAAAAAACAAAACAAAAAAAAAACCCCACAAACCAAAAAAACCCTATGAGTTTTGAAGAATTCCATTCATGCTAATCAAGAGAGATTTTTAAAATCAGAATTCAAACAGCATATTTGTGCTTAGTGTCTAGATAACCCTAAACATACCCCTGTTTCGTAGTTTGGTGACTTTTGAATTTGTAATTCTGAGATGTAATAGGAGGAAGTATAATCATTGTCATGTAGATAAAAGTGTGGTGTTTTCACTACCAATAATGTGCATCTTATATACTTGAAAAATTGCTAGTGCAAAAACTTTGAAAAAGCTGGAGTTATGTAAGGAAAAGAAACCTGATATAACATGCTCTGCTGTCTCCACGGGTTTAAATGAAAAGTGTAAGACAAATATAATCCCCACACAATCAAATGAAAACTAAACACTAAAAAAGACAGGAAAACAGGTTTTATAAGTGAAAGAAATGTATCCAATCAGAATGAGATACAATTATATCTAGCACCATCACCTTCTTTTAACAGAGACTTATTTCCTTTAATGCAACTTTGATGATAAAAAATCATTAGATTTTTTTGATGAATTTTAAAATACATAATTTTGTGGGTTTTGACTAACCTAAATTTATCATTAAGACAAACCTGATGTCTAGCAATCTGGGGGGCTGAAATCCTGAGAAGAGGTTTTTATTACTTGGATCAATGATCTTATGTGTAGGAATACATAGCATAAGTTTTCTTACCACTTAATAAAATATTTCTTCCAGATTTTCATTCATGGTTCATAACTCACTGGGATTAATTTTTTGATTGTATATCTGTTTAGTCCCAAAACTAGGAACAAACAGCAGTATTTAAAAATCTGTGGGTGAAATATTATATTTTAATGGGCTATTAAAATCACTTATTTAATAAAGGTGATTAAAGACTTTGCAGAATCCTCTAAAACACCCAGGTTTTGGTATAACACTTTATTAATTCTTTTGGTGGAGGATTTGATCTTGGTACTTTTTGTGCCACAGTTAAGAGAATTCTGAAAAAACTAACATGTTAAATTCATGAAGTATTTTGACAGATTAAGTACACAAAATTTTGAAGAGATAAACCCCTAAAGACAAAGTGCTGTTGCAATAACCATCAGTGCATAGCTGTGTTTTGGGATGTTTTATGCAGCATCACATAAAAAATAACCGAGCTGACTGAACTGAGCTACTTCCTCTGCTCATGCTGGTTTTTCCAATAGCACTGGACTGGGCAAATTTGGCACAGACCTGACATTTTAAAGCTGATTTACAAATTCATAGGCACTGATGGCATTACCAAAACATTGTCCATGCAGCACACGAGGGTGATGGTCCCTAAAAAGGCACACCTCAGACCCGAGGCAGAAAGCCTTGGGTCCTTTCAGGCTTCCCACAGGACGATGGTGATTACAGATAATTCCACTCAAATCAGTGCCTCAAGCGCAGGCCATTAAAAACTTACTTGCAGAACCAACACATCCCAGGTGTTCTTGACACTTTCATACTTGGGAAGAGGGTTTCACTCATACATTATGCAGATGTGGCTCCATATTATTTATAAGTCATTGATTTTTCATCTCTGAAAGAGAGTTCTTTGAAAAAAATGACTCAAACGTGGCATTATGATTCCATAATTATCATTCAGGGCACAATTTCAAGCCCTGACACCCTGATATGTTGATAAGATAGGGAGGAGCATGAGAACCCTGTGGCATGGGAGTGCAGTCACCTCAACACCCTGCTGCTTTCTCAACAAATGTGAGTGCAGAGAGCTGCTTTGGGTGAAAATTGTCAGGAAAAACTTGGGGCCAGACCTCCACATTCCTACTGAGGAAGGATGTCAGCCGAAGTAACTGAATGAGTTGAGGCAGGGCAAAAAATCGTCCACAACAGGATATCAGTGCCTCATCTCACCTCAGCTTGGGAGAAGGAAGAGATAAAGGAGCCAGTGCAGCACATTCTGGTAGCTTGGTTCAGTGCCACCACGCATTGTCTCCCATTCAGCCCAGGCTGCAAGGTATCAGTGCTTCATTGATTGTCACAGCAGATGTATTCATCTTACACCAACAATGATGATTATTCCACTAATTGTTAGCTCTGCAAATGACACTGAAGCTCTTGACAAGGCAGACTGTGTTCTTATCTTGCACATCAGCAGTAATGAAGAGTCTTCAGGCCAAATTATTCCCTAAGTGATATCTTTAGCCCCACTGCTTTCAAATTAGTCTCTCAGTTATTAAAATTGTGTTTCTGTCATAAATACAACCTCACTGCTTTTGGTGGATCTGTGCAGATGTGGCTAATTTAAATTTAATAAATAAAGACACAGATATGAGTAGAATTTAGATTGCTCATTCCAAGCTGTCATGCTTTAATAAAAGAAGTTTAAAAGTTTTAAGAAAATGAGGAACTTTTAACTAAATAGACAGAAAATGTTGTGCAGAAATGAAACACCATTTTTACATAACTACCTTTGGGAAAGATATGCATTTTCCGTATTCATTTTCAAATTTCTATCTTGACATATGAGACATGACAGAAGAAATAGAAATTTTTCTTGGGACCTTTGAAGGGAGAGATATTCTTAAATGAAACACAGAATGAGCAGTGGATTCCCTTTACAAATGTCTAAATATTCAAGCATTTTGACTGGCTTTATTGATGCCCATTTTATTTGCTCCCCCATGTCCTGCAAGGTATTATGCCTAAGACAGGTAGATATTTTGTTCTCTATTTTCATTGCTGTGTAGGGTTAGTCAGTGTGTGGTTAGGCAGTGTTCCTCACTCCAGAACTGTTCCTCAGTACTGAGAAACTTGCACATGCATCATTATGGAAAAAAAACCCACCTTGATTTAGGACAGGCATCCACTTCTTTCAAGATGAGCTTCAAATCCACTTTGATTAATTCTGTGAAAGTACTGTGTGCTTTTACAAAATTGCACAGCTCCCATTTTTACTTTATGTAGCTGCATTTTGTTAGAGAGTATTCACTTTGGAGAGCACCATAAGAGAAATCTAATTTCAATAAGAGGAATGAAAATTACATTAGAATATATTATTAATCTCCTTCTCCTAGGCTCCTTTCATTTGACTTACACTGCTTATCAATCTCTTGCTGCTGCTCTTCCTTCTTACTGTATTTCTTTGCCATGTGCAAGTAACTCTATCAGCCATCTCTCTGCATACACAGGGACCAACAAACAGCATCTTATCTAATCCCCTATCTGAGTACTCTGTACATAAACTCTAGCATTTCCCACTATAAAGTAATCAGATGAATTGATCCATCTTTTCAAGGTCAGGCAGGCTTATATTGTTGTCTGAGTTGTCTGAATGCCTCACTTTCACTGTTATGCTTAAACAATTTGAACCCAACAAACTTATGCTCTGTTCAATAATCTCTGCTGCAAAGTGTATCCTCTATTTTTAAGAGTCAACACCGAATTTCAGCAGCAAAATCAGGCAACACACTTGACATCTTTACTGCCTCTATCGTTATTTGTATGTATATATATAGATAGATAAGTATTTATACACTTTTTTGCAGTTTAACATCATGCTCAGACTTGGGATATTGGTTCGCAGTCACTGGCTTTCATTCTTCCTGCTTGCCTCACAGGAAAAGAATAAGTGAAAAGGAAAAGCTGTAATTCTACATCAAGTGACCCAATTTGTCTGTGCTCCATATATAGATATAAAAATGCAATTATGAACTCAAAGGGCACAGGCAGATGCTGATCCTGAGTATCCTAAGGTGATGGTTAATCTTTGCCTTTCTGCTGTAACTTCATTAGTCAAATGACATAAAATTCTGAGAGTCCAATAATATGTAATGGACAGTTCTCACTTAAAAAGCAACAGATTTTTTTTTTTTTTCTAGACAGTCTTCACTCTCAAGTGTGTAAAATACCGCATTGCCCTCATCAGACTTCAGTCTGCACTTCTGAAAAGTGCATTTTCCTGTGTATGGAAGGAAAATGCACTTTTCCTTCAGAGAGGAAGAGAATACATAAAACCAGATGAGGTGCAAAGCCGTGCATGAGGCACAAACTCAGCTCTGTTGCTTTCAGAGCAGACCTGCTTCACCATAAGATATCCACGCCAGTCTCCTCCACGGAAAGTGTCAAAATACTTCCTCACTGTAATTTGTAAATGAAGCAAAAGGCATTACTCACGCCCTGGCTGAGTTCCAGCTCAGCAGAAGAGCTGCATGTTTTTGTAATGCTCATCTATCTGAACTGTATTTTATTCTTTCACATAAAGTTTGAAGTCATGAATTTTGCTGTGAGGAAAGAGTCCCTTTTTTCACCAATGTTCTTGTTTTTCTTAAAAATCAATATAAGGAAAACTCCAAGAGCTTTGCATACAAATATCTGCGGAAGGATTATTGCTGGCAGCTTTTTTTCAATGTGCCAAATAATCTTTGTGTAGTTTATAAATGATAACAAAGCAATCAGGCCACATTCATAAAAGCCCAGTGACACATAATTTAGCTGAATCTGAGGATTACAATTAATTGTCTCTCTTTGTTCCAAGTTCTAAATCTTAGTAAATGATTCACTGCATGTCATTACAGTTTAATATTTGCATGAAATCACAGTTTAACTGGCATAATTTAACAGCAATTAAAAAGCCATTTAATCCTCATGCAAATTGGCACGAGGGGCCTTGAGTATGAAGTGTGTTTGAGGGTTTTTCCTGCATTTGCAAGAGGACAGTCATGTACTTTAAGACACCTCTAACATAATTGATAGTTTTCCTTTTCACTGAAATGTGAATGCACAATATGTGTTTTCTCTTCTAATTGTGAAATAAGTCACAAATCATGACTATAAGAACCTTCACTCTCTAGTACAAATAAAACAAAAACCAAACTAAAAGAGTATTTAATTTACTGTATTGGTTCTTCTATAAATGCTATTCCATACAGTTCAAGGAAAATCTGATGGAAAATTAAAATCCACAAAACCAGACAAAACTCTCCTATTGCCCAAATTGATATTAATTCCTGTTTGGGCCTGCCAAAATTGATGAAATAATATCAAAAAAGCTTGAGCTGTGATGACCTGTTGTCATCATATCTATAGTTTGTGTAAGATTAAATTTCAGGCAGTTTTAAAGCATTGACTCCAATCCTTCAAGCAATTACACAGCTGCTTAGTTTTAAGTGCGTGAATATTAGCAATTATTTCAAGGGGATTACTCATCTACTTAAAGTTATGCACATATGGAAGTGCGATTAGGGCTCATCCTCCATATTCCTAAAACTCCTCCATGGTTTTAACAGTGGGAATTTGTTAAGACCCAGTCATTAGTTAATTCTCACAGCATGGTTTTAGAGGAAACATAATTATTCCTGTCTTCTGAACATAAAGTATAAGAACTGAAGCTAAAGTAATGTGTGCTGGTTTTAGCTTATTCCAAACTCAGGGCTGTTTTCCAGAATAGCTGGCACCATCATCCTCATAGTTATTTTGTGGGAAGTTTGGTGATCTATTGACCATATACTCTGGGCAGATACATGATTAATAAATGCTCATTCGTTCAAAAGATTTTAAACTTTCTTATCTGTTAAAAAAATGCATAGGAGTGTAACACTTCCATATATTTTAAATACCAAGTGGTCGAAATCCAGCAGATAACTTATCATTTATTTCAGGGCAAAGTTAGTTACTTTTGTATTAAAAGTTACAAGTAAATACCAGAAATTAAAAAGTAGCTGAATTACAGTTCACAGAAAAGCTTAATGTTTACTATTCACATTATCACTCCCACACAGTATCAACTTTTTTATTTACAAGCATTCCAGGTTTTATACCCATGCTTATGCCACATAAGTAAATAAAATACCTCACTTAAAAATTATGAATACTCCACTCTGTCTGAAAATTAGCTGGTGTCATTTGCAAATGTTTCTTTAAGCCTTTCTGTTTAAGAAACTTTGAAATGAGGAAAAGCTCATTCAAAGTTTTACCAGTGTCTCGATCAAAACTTTATGCCTTGGTCCTGTTGGCAGTTTTATAAATCATCAAAAGCTGCAAAGCAAGCTGAAAGTTTTCCAAGTTCTGCTAACCATTGGTGAAGTGCTGTGATTTTATTGAGAGCTGGGAGTATAATGCTTATTCAACTCATTCAGCCCAAAAACCCCAGAGGTCAGCAGCTGGGTTTACACAGTCATCTCACATACATCGACACCTGGAGTGTAAGGCCTCACATTTTCCAAGTCCATGTTTCTTATAATAGTTTTTATTACATCCAAATTGATTTTGAAAATCATACGTTTGTCAATGCTTGCTTGAAACATGTTAAGTGGAAGAAGGATAATACATTAAGAAATGGAGATGATTGAGATATCCTGTAACAAATTGTCCCTTTCCTTCATCCCTTCATTAATTCCTATCTAAAAAATAATTAGGCGATAAAGTTCTTCTGTTTGACTGTGGAATCTGATATGGAATCATAGAATTATAGGATCATTAAGGTTGGAAAGACCTCCGAGATCACCAAGTCCAACCTTTGACCAGTCACCACCTTGTAAACCAGACCACAGCACTTGTGATGTCTTGAACGCCTCCAGGGAATTTGATTTCACTGCCTCTGAAGACAGTAAATTCCAATGCCTGGCCACCCTTTCTATGAAGAAATTCTTCTTGATGTCCAGCCTGAAGCTCTTCCTGGCACAGCTTGAGGCCATTTCCCTTTTTCTGTCACTTGTTGCCTGAGAGAAGAGACCAACCCCCATCTGGCTGCACCTTCCTGTCATGGAGTTTTGGAGAGCAGTAAGGTCCTCCCTGAGCCTCCTTTTCTCCAGGCTGAATATCCCCAGCTCCCTCAGCTGCTCCTCATCAGATTTGTGCTCCAGATTCTTCCCCAGCTCCATTGCCCTTCTCTGAACATTCTCCAGCCCCTCAATGCCTTTCTGTAAGTCGGGGGCCCAGAAGTGGACACAGGACTTGAGGTGCCTCACCAGTGCTCAGGGGGCAATCACTCTATATATTTATTATTATATGTATTTATAAAGACTCTGGTGATTTCCATGTGATCCTACACAGTAAGTCAGCAAACAGTTTAAAATTAGTGGACATACCTTGACTGTTTTATGTGATGAATGGGAAATTGGAAAGGGGTCACTTGTGGTTCATCTGGCAGTGCACAAACAGCTCTACCACCTGCTTGTTGGGTGAGAGCTTCCCTGCACTCTGCCTGCTGCAACTGGCTTTGCATTCCTCCTCACAGCTTTAAATAAGTACTTTTTCTCCTGCTTCCTGATCATCCTTTCAGACCTTTAAGTTGAAAAGTTTGATGTCTTCACTGTTATCCTAATGCTGATGAGAGATGCCTGGTGGGAAAGAAAGAAAACTTGAAAACTGTCTCTTACACCTAATAGTCTTGGCCTGTTGCCACCTAACTCTGTTAATGAACAGCAGCAAAGAATTCCCTGGGGATAAGCAGTGAAGGGTAGAAAGGAATATCTGGCAGTGCAGAGCTAATACAAACAATTTTACCTCTTGTCCTTATTCCAAAGCTGTTATTTATTTATTACTCAATTTGTCTCTTACAAAACATCAAAGATCTTAGGTCTCAGAAAAGCCTACATTACTAGACATAGAATAAGGATGTAAATTTTGTGGTAAGAGCTCTGCCTCAGTATACCACAGCATCCAGAGCCATTTATTGAAAATTTGTGTCATCTAGTCTAGGTTTGGCATTCCCAAGTCATTTTTGTGTTGCCTAAATTTTTTTTTCTGCATTAATTCTAAGTTATTTTGATTGTTCAGCTTTTTATGATGTCACTGATTTATTGTCTCTGCTTTTTTTCAAGGATCATCTGCAGATAACTTTCAATTTTTACATTGAATCTGTCACTGAAATGTAGCTCTTGTATCTTTTATTTGCAAATAATTGCCTTAAGGCAGTTTTTTTTCTCCAAGGTAGATAACAGTGGCTTAATGTTGGATCTATATTTTCTATACAACAGGACAGGACTGCTGGGAGACATTTCTTGAGCTTTTATTGCAACATTAGCTTAATTACAGGGTGAGACAATTGAAAGATGGCAATAGCTCATGTCCTGCTAACAGCAGTCAACATTCTTTTTGTTGTAAGGCCTTCTAAAAGTTTTTTAACCCACAGGAAATTGTTAAGAGCTTACAGACATTTGCATAAAGTAATCCTGAAAACTACACGTATACCTTATATCCAATAATAGGTGCTTGTTGCATATTTTTTGCTATTCAGAAACTTTTCTTACTCTTCTATAAACAAAGCCCAAAGCCTCATTATTAAACTTTTCTATTATTTTGGTTAACATATTTTTCTACTTGCTAAGGCCTAGCTCTGCACAGCACAAAAACAGAGTCTTACTGTTCTGTGTCCTCATTCTGGTATCTTTTTGACTTTAGGCCTTACATCCACACTGCCATGCACGTGTTTTCTCTTTCCCACTGCTTAGCAATTAACAGCTTCACAATCCTTTTCTGCAGGGCCACCCTCTGCTCCGAGGAACGTGGTTTTTAACATCAACGAGACAGCCCTGATGCTGGAGTGGAGCCCCCCGAGCGACACGGGAGGCAGGAAGGATCTCACCTACAGCGTGGTCTGCAAGAAGTGCGGCTCGGACGCCAACCAGTGCGAGGTGTGCGGGGGAGGCATCCGCTTCATCCCCCGGCACACGGGGCTCACCAACTCCTCCGTCACCGTGCTCGACTTCGTGTCCCACGTCAACTACACCTTCGAGATCGAGGCCACCAACGGCGTCTCGGAGCTCAGCTTCTCCCCCAAGCAGTTCACGGCCATCACCGTCACCACAGACCAAGATGGTAAGTGCCAGCACCGCGTGCCTGTCGCCTGGGCGTGAGCTGGGTGGGTCCTTTGGTTCTTGCAAGCCTGGGTCAGCGGGTTAGGGTGTTTCGCGGATTGCTGGATGTTTTTAAGTGCCTTCCGTGAGGACTTTCAGCTTCTGCTGATGAGGGCATCAAATGCTTCTGGCAGTTGGCCCTTGACACTATTAGACAGGGCACAAACCCCTACCTTTCTGTTCAAATTAAGTGCAAGCTTTAGCCATCTAATACCAGCTGTGTCAGTGGTTCGTCAGGACTGGAGTCTGTCTGGTGCTTTTGCAATTTCACTTTTGCAAGAGTAAAACACCACAGGTTATCCATTACAACTCCATAATTCAAAGGCAGAGGGAAAGTGGTATCTGTGTTTCATGGCACTAATTCAGCATGCCTCACTGTAAGATATTTCTGCATCTGTATGAGCCATTTCCTCAGGTGAGCGGTCCTAATAGATTCTTTTTTATTCCTTTAATTGTAAAATTTACATTATTGTTTTAAGCTTCTTCTTGCCCCCATTTCAGTTTGAATTCATGTCCAAGGTGAATCTTTGTGAGAAACATGGGAAACTTAAAGAGCTCTCTCTTTTTGTTTATTTCTGCAACTTTTTCTTCTTTAGAAATACTTAACTGTGCTAGGCAACACTATCATAGGTTAGCAACAATGCAGTCCATATAGCACTGCTCTCTTCTGGCTTGTGTAACTGTAGACAAGAAGGTTATTTCAGAATTATCCCTTGCTGACATTTGTTCCAGAAATGCTTTTCACCTGCTGTGCAGTGACATTGCAACCGCAGTTGAAGTGTTTGATGTAGAGCAGGAACTGAGCTGGCAGAACTACTGTTTTGAGTAGAACACATTTGATGATATGTTTCTGCTTAGTAAAAGTGCTAATGTTCAGGAGGATCCTGTTATGTTCCGCTTGTAGGGAAGGCCCTGGGTTCTTTCACTGATCAGCCTAGCAAAAATCTGCTTACCTGTGTATCTGGGACGAGTAGTTTTGTCGATGAGTAAGTAATGACTCGTTTGCCTTTGGGCATACAAAAATGAACAGCTTGCTGTGATGATGGTGATAATAATGACAGTGATGGTAATATTAATAATATTCATGAAAATTGATTTGGAAAAGCACAGAACCCACTCACTCACTGTCCATGATGGTAACAGAAGAGCTAATTACATAAGATAACATATATAATTATACAAGATGCCTAGTGATATATAGGCCTTGCGCTGAGAATTGCCTGGAGCACTGAGGCAATGTGTCATATTGGAAACCTGCATTTCCCTTTTCCTTTCTCACTAAAGGGAGAAAGTGAGGTGCCAGAAACTTCCCCTGTGTAAACTTCCTTTTGGATGTTTTGCTCCATGGTATTAAATGCAGTCACCAAGCTCTCATAGGTGGAGGTCACCTGAAATATGGTTCATTTTTAAAGTGGATAACAGCTGTGTGAGCACAGCTTGTGGTGTGTATTTAAGTGGTAGGCTTTTTAAAAATAATGTCTTTTGCTGTTGTCTGTCCCTGGTTTAAGGATATAAATTTTCTCTGCAGTTTACTCAAAACAGGGAAAAGACTAATGTTTTGATCGTTTTTGACACACTGACAGTAAATTCTAGACTGTTTGCATTCCCTTTAATAATTCTTATGTTACTAAAAATGCTATTGGAAAGGCTTCAGAGGATTTAAGAGCAGATTTTCAGAATATCTGTCAGTTTATCTGGATATAAAAAGACAGCTTTGCTTGAGAAAGTGCTGTAATAAATGAAATGGAGTCATCTATAAAACGTAGTTATAAAGATAAAACCATTCCTGTAGGTTTACAGGCTGTGTCATCGTATAAAACTATAAGCATGGTGACTATATATTTAAAAGGACAAGGAAAAAAGACGCAAGGTTGTGTGAAATGTGGAAGAAAATTCATGGAGTTTATGTTGATGGAAAGTTTGGAGAGAAAAAATGGACATCTTTTTGAGTTACTTTTAGTCACAAATAAGAAGAGATATGGAAAAAGCTAGAGTATCTAACCTCAGAAAAGTAAGCTGTAGAACATTGCAGAGATTTTATTATAAACTCACTGTTGGCTGTCTTTCCTTATAATCTTAATTGTGATGAAGCGGACAGTAGTTACTGCACGATGCTGCAGGTTTGTGCACATATTCACAGAAAACAAAGATGCAAGATGAAACATATGGCATGACAACAAATCAAAAACAGATTAGTTTTTACAAGGACTGCTTTACCAGTCCAAAGATATTGGTTTAAATCTTTTTTTTTTTTTTTTTTTTTTTACATTTGATGTGTGTCTAATGTGAAAGGTACAGGTATGCAATAAATTATACCTACACAATATATTTATCCCGTGTTCATACTACCTTTTTATATGCAGTCTTTTCCTATGCACTGTTTTAGTGGTTTTGGTATGCACATTGCATGAAGTTCAAGACTTCTTTATAAATACATAAATTGTTTTATTCAGTTGTCATGTCTTTGTTAAGAATATAGACCAAAATCTTCTGCTCTTGTAAATCCAGACCATTCTGTTAGCTACAATCATTTAGAGGAGCTGACATTTTCTTTTCTTTGAGCATATTGGATTTGCTTCCCTTCTAGTGGCCTTTTCTTTAGGATGGTTTGTGTGAAATTAAGAAATTCATCATTAAACATGTGAAATTGTTAGCTTGTTCTTCAGGAGGTTTTCTTTTCTCTCTTTTTGGAGAACAACGTTGCTGTTGGCATTTTGCTGAATAAAGTAATTGGTGAAGAATTCTGTGGGCATCCACAGAAATTGAAGAATTGTATTCTGCCACGTTAGTGAAGAGAGTAGTCTGAGAGCATCAAAGAGGGGGAATATTTGCTGACAGGAGAAGTGAACTAACTCAAGAGTGATTAAAGCTGATTTTTATGCACAGAGCCCTGCCACAGCTAATATTAAAATCTTAACTGCCTCCTCATGCAGTCACAAGTATCAACAAGATTAACTGGGGTAGTCAGCTTTAACAGTGACAGGGAGCAGACTGAAGGAAAGTAACATTTAAAAAAGGCTTTGCAAACTGCATCCCTGAAACCTCTCTGTAATTTGACGTCTGAAGCATTACCAGACCTAATCTAATCAAATAAAAACCTGATTGAATACTAAAAAAAAAAAAAAACTAACATTAATATGAGTAAGTGTTGCAAAATTCATTTGGTAACGTTGATTACCTTTTCTGTTAATTTTTTACAAGGACTAGTAAGTTTGACATCCATAGGTTTGGTTTTTAACCCTTGGCTTCATAAGGAAAGAAAATTTCTGTGGTCACATTGTCTGTCAGGCACCATAAAGAAACGTGAACCCGTTAGCCAAGGTGAGTTTGGTACCAGTGAAAAAGATTCAACAGAATTGTGAAGGATGACCCTTCAGAGTCACCAAGCCCTTGGTTAGGTCTGCAGGTTGAAAAGCAAAGTTCAGCTACGTGAGGATTGCGTTCTGTATTAAAGACACCAGCTGACTGACCACTCAGCCTGCCTGTTGGCTGGTTGGCCAAGAAAATACGTATATTTATGGTCTTGTACAATCACAGCATGTGCTGTGTCTTGTCCAGACAGTGTGGCAAACAAGGATAGGGCAGGGTGTGCTAGGAGGTACAAATGTTGCAGATGGAGAGATGAGGGAAGTGATCTATATGCTACCTTTCAATAGCTTTGTTTCAAAATGTTTTGAGATACCAGAATATAAATCCCTACTTTGGACTCGGATAAATGGACAGATAAACACGATTCTGCTCAGAAAAGCACTTAAGCAATGTTCCTGCTCACATTAGCACGTATTAAAGCACTTTCCGAAATCACTGCTAAAGTGATTTGTAAACAACTGAAAGATAAAACACGTTTTCACAAAAAGCCTCATCAAAAAATGTTTTACAATGCTATTGTTCAGAAAAGTGCCTGGATGCCTTTTCTTTATGAGAAAGTTTTATACAGCAGTAAATATGCTGAGTACAAAATAATCGTGCTCTGTCAACTTTAAATCATTGTGTGAAGAAGCAGAGAATTATATGCTGAATTGTAATTTATGTTTCTCTTATGACTAATGGAAGGGATATCTCAGTATATAACTTCCTTAGCATGCCATAGTGTCTGCATTGCCTAAAGAAAATTCAGAAGTACTTGAGGTTTTTCATGCATAATTAAAGGAGTAAATAATGAATAATTAAGCAAAACAGAACTTTAGACAGTAGTTCCCATTTCCAAATAACAGTCCATGTATGCATTCACTCACTGTGCATTCATACATTGTATTCCTTTAGAACAGAGGGTGTTTTTACATGACACTGCAAAGAGTGAGAGTCTGAGACATACCCCGAGTGGTGGAAAGTTTACACTGGAAAAATTCTCCTTCTGTCACTGCATCCTGGAAAGTCTTTCTCAGTTCTGCAGTTTGTGGGTGACTCTGGTCTCTGTGACATCAAAGACCTGCTACCAGCTGGCAGAATCTGAGGCATGAGAGGCTTCACTCTGAGGGCACACACCCTACCTCCCTCTTAAACACCTGGCTCACTTTTCTGTGTCTGTCTAGTGTTGACAGCTGAGAGTTTCAGTCAAACTCCAAAAGTGCAAATCTGTCAGGATTCTGTTGTCTAATGCGTCTTATTTTATGTGAGCCATTGCCAGATACAACCTAAGTGTTGTTTCCTAATCATATGGTAAAATCTTGCCAGTGTTTGGAAGCGTTTCATCTAATCCCTTTTTCTAAGTTAAGGTCTATTTCTAGTACAGGTGGCTCCTCAGACATATTTATAGTTCAGTGGAGACAGTCTGTAGAAAGAGCAACTTCTCTTTCTACAGAGAAGTCTTCACTCTTCTCACTCATTGCTGTAGGAATTAATGAATACCTGGAAGGATTTCAGTGTCTCTTCCAGGAATAAACACAACTGTATCACCATGAATTAAAGGCGTGAAGTATTATAATCACAGTGGAGATGGTGTAAGTGCTTAAGAGCCTCATCTGGCTGACATTCTGTGTCTCAGTAACACTACCAGGACAGTTTATCAGTTTATCAGGATTAATCCTTCAGGCTGGTGACAGTAGAGTTTTGGGATCCTCACTAGGGTGACAGGGGGAGTTCCCTGTTCACTCATCCTAAACTGCTTTCCACAGTAGCATCCAACTTCCACCCTAATCAAAAGTCAACTTTCCTTTTCCCCCTCCTCTGAGTCAAATCTCTACAGACAAGATTCTCATTTGTGACTTTGAAGTCAAGAAGGTTTCTCTTTTCATAATGACACAATGAAGCCCCTTTGAACCATCTTCCAAAATGTTTATGTTAATAGCCCGTACACCTAAAGGAACAGCTCTCTTTAATGGCTGGTTATTGGAAGAGCAGATCAAATAAAAGCCAGTTATGAAACAGTGACAAAACTCTCGATCAGACATTGCCAGAGCTCAGGCCCACGTGAAAGAAAGAACATGACATTTTCCTAGATGACAGTAAAAAGAAATTTATGGCATTTGTTTACTGGACATCCCCAGCTGCATTGATAGCTCCACACAACACAGCACTGTTATCAGCATTGCTGATGCTATTTTTGTGAAAAATTTGAGGAGAAATATCAACTTCTTGGTTAACTGACTAGAGACACCCTGTAAATGTCTGTACTGAATGTGATGTGAGGACAGTAATAATTAGAATTTTTTTTAAAAGCTTGAGATGCACGCTCTCTATTTTAAGTAATTTTTGAACAATACATTTAAACAATAGATTTTTAAAGGAATTTGGCGTTATGCAATCAATATTCCGTGATATTAATGTGTATGCATATATATATATCAATGTGTCTATAAATTGGGTGTTTTCACTTGGAAAGAAAACACAAGGAAGAAATTCTGCATCTCAGTTCTCAGACTTGTTCAGGTCTGTCAGAATTAAGAGTTTAGAGCCAAGGTCTTTGTGCAACAACACGGTTATTAATCACAGATTTTACTCTGCTGGTCACCTCTGTACAATTATGCTATTGTAGCTGATATTTGTTTGCGCACGTGCCTGATTATTATACAGTATTCATAGGAGAAAAATTGCTTTTGAAACAATTGTGATTTATTTCCTGAATGGTTTGTTTAAAACTTATAAACTTTTTAACAGAGATGTTCTTTTTCTGCTGGAAAATTTGGACAGCCAGTCATTTTTTTAAGGCAGCAAAAGTCAACCTGGTTGCATTTACTTTCATGTCTCATACACCAGAATTAGCCATAAATGAGTCAGCCAATGTGTATCTTAATGATAAGTTCCTCTCACTTCAGTAATATGAGGAGAACAAAATTAAATTCTAGTTTGAATGAGAAGGGGAAAGGTTAATCAGTGCTGTATTTTTTTCCAACAATTTACTTACCACTGTGGTCTTTCAGCTTCTGTAATTGTTTCTTTCGTTGCAGAGTACACCATTATTTATAACCATTAGCAATTTGTCCGTGATATGCATTTTCAGCAGACTTCTGATTTAAGTTGGGGTCGCTGAAATGCAATGCCCAAGTGCTGCAAGAATTTTATATTTAATAATAATAGTTTATTTCAATTTGTGAAAGGGGTGTTTTCTGGAGAAATATGTAAAATACTCATTACCAAGAAATTGGCAGGCACACAGCACTGAGATAAGGAATATGCCTTGATTTTGTTTGTTCCTGTTGTAGTCAGTAGCTGTGAAGGGCATTCAGCACATGATTAAATGAGATCAGAAGAATGAGATGTGTATTCATTGACTTTGGTGATTTTAACTAGAATGTCAAATAAGCTCATTGGTGCTGTCACCACAGTCGCCTAAGAACCATGTTAGAATAATTAAGCCCATTTCAGTTATCTGGAATCTCTCACAACGAATGATACACGGTGGAAGGGATCACCACTGAGTATTCTAGTCAGAGTAGGGAACAAGATATTTCAGATACGAACTGGTGAATTAGAAACTTCTGCAATAAATGTTAATTGACCAACTCGGGAAAATCTAAAGAATGACATCAAGAACATTCTGTTTTCAAAATTTACCTAAACATTTCTGAAAGATATTTCATTAAAAAACAAGATCAGCCAACCAAACTAGAAAAAACAAGAGCAACACGAAACCAAAGGAAACTCTGGTGTTTTCAGTGCATGACAAATGGAATTAAGATTTCCGCTGCATTCTTGGTAAATGTACTGATTTTAGTTAAGTGTAGTTAAGGAAGACATTCATCATAAATGATCAGTCTGGAAAAAATCGTGTTGATACATGTCATGACTTTCACACAGATCTTTAGGGAATGTGTTCAGAATGAAACACACAGAGAATTACAAACCAATTCTGATAATGCTTGAGGTCTTCAAAGCAGTAATGTTGTTAAGAGTTTGCCTGATTCCTCTGCTTCTTAAAAGTTGTTTCTTCATTACACTCAACAGCTCTTGATTCTTCCATATGCATTTGCCTTAGGCTCACATTTTGGAAATAGTTTTAATTTATACACAATAACAGCATTAAGTTGTGCGCTTTGGAATGAGAACAGACTCAAATCTACATCATTTCCTAAGCTTCAGAAGTTTATTTTACAGCTCTGTTAGCTCCAAGATATTTCTAATAACATGCTTTTACCTTTTTTCCGCCCAGACTAACAATGAGAGACATCTGTTTGCTGTCTTCATATCTGTGTTACATATTTAAATGTTTTCTTACTGTGGTAAAATTTATGCTGTGCTCCTATGAATGAATAATAGAGATTGCTCCTCTGGAAAGGTTATAGTAGCCAAGGTATGCACACCTAATATTTAATTTAGAAATGCATGTTGTATTTAAAAACACCCATTTTTGTGTTTTAAAAAATACCTATTTGAAGTGAGACTTCATATTTGAGTCTGAATCTTTGTCTGTCAGAGAGATGAGACAAGAAATGTCAGGACTGGGGAATGCATTCTTGGCCAGGGCAAAAAAAAAGGGGAAAAAAAGCCACACTCACAGTCTGCTAAATCTCATTTCCATCCAGCATGCAATGTCTGGTTTCCAGTGAGAGCTGATTTTTGCATATTAAATATGCACATTTTTTCTTTGTTTCTCTTCTGTTGAGGCTTCCCTTAAAACCTTCACTTAAGGTTAATATTCACTTAATATTATCAGATATTCAAGACATGGCTAGTGGTTCTAAAGTTTTAAATCTGTTTTATACTTCTTGACCTGGAGCAAGTGGAACTAATTCTGTGATGGACTGGCTTTTCAGAGTATTTTGGTTTTTGTTGTTTTCACTCACTAAAGTGACATGCATTGCATCAGATACAAGTGTTTTATTTTGCTATCTGTATGTGGAGTCAGGATAGCCAAAAGCAGAAGGAAGATGACACTCAGAACCATTCCCATGGCAAATCTGAGAGAAAGAAAGAGCCGTGGTAATGAAAGAATTTATAATATGAAAAATAAACTAAAAAAAAATTAATAATTTTTTAAAGCAGATGTATTCGGCAAATTGGACTTACTTCATCACCGTATTTCTTTCTTGAAATAACAATGTCATCTTGGTATTTTAAAACTGAAGTTTTAAACCAAACATTTACAAGCAATCTCTAATTGGAAAATTAGATTTGGTGTGCCAAAGCTGTTTCACTACCAGTCAGTTACAGATGTCCCACTGGATAAAAATGCAAGGTAATCCTAGCTCTGCTCATGTTTCCTGAACAGTCCTCTGCTCTTGCTTAGTTCTTCTGCCTTCATCCACAGTACTTGGATAATTAGTCACAACTTCTCTGCTTAAGTTAATTGGCAAACCTTATAAATTTCTGCAATATTAATTAAATCTCATTCTTTGAATTTGCATTTGCAAGAATTACCTTTGTGCTTATTCTGTCTGAAGTTGTGCTTTTAAACTTTTATTTTCCGTATTATTTTAAATAATGCATGCAACAGCTTCTAAATCAGGAGCTTGATCTTTAGTTGTATTGAAGTGTTTAGAGATTAATGAACATTTTCTAAGTGATTTATAAAATCTAACTTCTTATACATGGCAAACAGCTGCTGCATGTTCCTGTAAACTGCTGACAAGTTGTTCAGCCAGTTTCCAATACTGAGTTTTACAGTGTAGAAATGAATTACCATTATATTATATTAGCTCAGATTTCTCTGTAAAACAAGTTGTCTGATTCTAGTAACTCCAAGCTCTGATTAAACTCCAAGCTCCGATTAAACTCCAAGCTCCATTATTCAAAATTAGATTGTTCTCCTAAAATTTCCTAACAATTCTTTCTTTTATCCTGTAATTTAAGATCAGTGAGGACTAAAATTTACATGGTAGGGTAAGGGAGTATTGGAATTGAGGAAATTCAGTTCAGCAATAGAGAAAATGAGAGTTTGTCTTTTCCTTCAGTTCATACCTTTTTCTGTCAAGCTAGAAATATCACTAACTACGTATGAGATGAAATTTTGATATCTCATTAATAGATACCATTTATTCTAAAAGGGAAAATATTTTAACTGATATTTCAGCATTTCTGTATGCAAATTTACAGAAAGTATTTATTTCAGTTTATAAATAATGCAACTCTGACTTAGAATAGGAAATCTTCAGAGAATGTAAATAGAAGAAATCACATTTTTGTGATTTGTTGAATAGGTGTTGAATAGTATTTAGCTTTAAATATGCTTGCTTGTAATTGGAAGTGATTTTTTTTGGTCAAAGAAGTGAGTTGAGAGCGTGGAAGATGAAAATCTGGACCTTTTCAGAGAACACATGTGACTGCAGAGCTGTATTAACTTACTTCCCTGATGTGCATTATTTTGGTGCTGGGAAATTATCTCTAGCAAAAGAGCAGAGTTTTATCTGTATTCATCTCCTTGACCTTTTCCTGAAACAGTCAGGTTCAGTGGTGCCAGTGCTAACCTTTTACTGCATGAAACAGCACACTGTAATACTGAGAAATTGATTAATCTCAGCTAAAAAAAAAAAAAAAAAAAAAAAAAAGTTTGTGAGATTTTTGAAGGGAATTTTGACTGAGAACAGTTTCTCATGGTGCTGGTGTGGCCCAACACCTCCAGACCTGCCCCAAACACCACAGAGGCATCACCGTGGGTTTTAACATCACATTCCAAAGTGTGTCTCAGTGCAGGTCTCTGCAGAGTCAGGGACATACTGTAAGAGGGTTTTATCTCTTTTATCTGTTTAGCAGCTTATCTAATAGCACATTTACTTCATGATCCTCTCCTTTTGTCGCTTTTCCTTTCCTGTCAACCACTCCTCTGTAGCACAGCTGGTTCATAAAGAAGGCCTAAGATTTCTAGCTAAGCATCAGGGATGTTACAGCCACAATTCTGGGTGGTGAACAATTCCAAAAGAAAAATCCATGCAGATATTGGTCTTCCATATTTATATCTGTAGTAGAATTCTGCATAAACTTCCTAGATAATCTTCACATTCTCATAAACATGATAAAGCTAAACTCTTTTAAGCAGCACTGTGAATAAGATTGGGTTGCCTGTCAAGATAATGGTTATATTGTTAGACATGTGGCTTTCTAAGGGAGTTTTAGGGAGGATAATGCTGACATCTTCAAAAAATTGGAGTGGGTGGAATATATGTCAGTTTTTATGAGCAAGTTACTATTAGTCTCAGTTGATAGAAGATCAAAATTAATTAAAATACCAATAAGAATTCTTTTTATAATTAAAAATATTTGAAGTATTTAAAAAGGCATAATGCTTACTAGATATAGTTTTGTTTCTATATTCATCCATATATTATTTAAAAGAATCTCAATATATGTATAAATAGTGTGAAATAATAGCTTGTCCCTCATTCATTAGTCTAACAAAAACTAAATACAGGTTAATATGTTAACATCTTTCTATTTGCAATAAGAAAATCTAATTTCGTTGAAATATTTTGTAATATTTCCATATTTTCCATGGAACTTTTTCAGGGTTTTTTTTTTGTTCTTCCTGCTTGGATATTCCTGCTTGTTTCTTGGGGTTTTTAGATATCCTTGCAATAATTAAAGATAAAAAAGATTTAATAAGGGTAAATATTATTACAGCATACTATATGGACTTCAAAGTATGAAAATATTCCATTATTCTGAGGTACAGGAGTATTTGATAGACCTTGTAAAAACTGCAATATTTGCAACTGGAAACAAAAATAGCACAGATTTGCAGTAATGCGAACTCTCCAGATTTAAATAAGAACAATTATTTTACTTCTGGTGACTTTCACAGCCATTTTTATGCAAAACAAAATGTATATGATCAATCCTTTAATGGGTACTGATTTTCTATGGGTTTTTTTCTTGAAGCTTATTTCCTGTATGGGACATTTCATGACAAAGTGCAGCAGGCTCCTTTTGGGTTCTATACTTTTACCAACTCAGAGTAGTAGAATGGGGGTACATAATCCTTTAAATTTAAGGATTTACAGGGAGAACAATGAGAGAGATAATTGCACACAAATCATCTTTGGCTGTTTCAGCTAAAATCTTGGGTGTTTGGATGACACTAGTGATCTCAAACCAAAAAATAGTGATTCACCAAAAGATTAGGAATTATTTAGGAAATCATAGCATCTTTTTCTAGATGGAAAACTATGGTCAAGGAAAGGCTATTTACAAAACAAACCAAAACAAAGCATGCCATCCAAATATCCACATTAAGTATATTTTAATGGTTTTTAATTACTTCCCAGTTTCCATAGAACAAGATTGTTTATTATTGTAATATAGAGTAGTATGGAATAGTTTGTGGACTCCTGTTTGTCTCCTTCACTCTCTACTTTTCTGGCCTGAGTGGGTGAGTGTTTTTATGACATCACTGTACACAGACATGTGGATGTCTCCATCCAGTCTTTATCTTAGCAGATATTTTCACAAGTAATAAAAGTAAAAAAATATGTACCCATCTATTTAACCTTTTAAAATTATAGGAAAAAATTCTAAATCAAATTAGCTGCTCATTGTGAGATATTGGACCAAATAATCCAGATTATTCACCTTCTAAGTGGTTCAGAAATTTAACTGACTTTATTTTCCCAATAACTTCATATGAAGTATGTTCTCCCATTTACTAATTCCTCTGAAGTTTTTTGCTACTACCTTCCAGCGGTGAAATAGTGCATGAGGTGTCTAAAAAGAGAACAGTAGCAACAATCAGACAGTTCAGGGATCGACATTTGTTTATTAGTGCGTGGTTCTTTAGGTTGGTGCACTCACCTTTACTTGCTTCACAATATTTCCTGAGAGCACAACATCAATAGTCGGCATCTGTCCAGCAAAGTAGTGCCTTAGTGCTGCAATAAAAAGTTATTCTCAGTTTAAAGTGGGAAAGGAACTGTTTGAAACATTAAATTCCTTCTGTCAGGCAGATGGGATTTAACTGGAGCACTCTCAGTGATAAAACAAGTTTTCATTGATCTCAGTGGTTGAATTCCTAACTCTAGCTTATTTTCCCTTTGATTTTGAAATCCATAAATGCCAGTCATAGCTTTAAGAATGAAAATCATTGGCATGGGAGTTTAAATTAAAAGTGATAAATTGAGACTGCTGCTGACCACTGCCTCAGCCAAACACAAATGTCATGGCTCTGCCTCTAAACGTTGCTACGTGCTTCATTTTGAATTGTGACAAATTAGGCAGGAAGTTAATTGCTAGCTTGGAACAAAAGTGATGATGCTGATTGGAAAAGCCATCATAAACCAATTTTTTTTTGCTTTACAGGAATGCCACCTGACATGTCAGAAATAAAGAAACACTAATAAAAATTAGTCTGATTGTAAAAATGGGTGTAAGTGTGGCAATAGCTGTGTGTATGTGAAGGTGACTTCCCTTCAGAAAGCATTTGCCAGCTCAAAAATGTAAGCGAAAATTGAAAGATGCACGAGACATTGTTCTCCCTCAGCTATAGGTTGTTGAGGGTTAGGGACATATATCTCTATCACTGCTGACTTGGTAATAGAGTTGCTATCAACTGTTTTAGTGGCAGCAAGTGCCAGGATGAACAATTATTCATTAAGAGAGTGTGACCTTAAAAAGCGAGCAAAGCTGTAAATCTTAACCAATCTCTCATTTATTTTACCCTCTGTCCAGAAAATGCACTGATATAAAAGCACACACAACAGCGTTCAGGGATCCACCAGACAACAGTTTCCTTTTTCTGAAGTTCCAGGTTTAGTGCTGGTTTCAGTATCAGTGGGACTGTTTCTCAACTAATCAGTTGTTTGTTCTTTCTAGCAATGCATTACTTCCTTATTAGTAGCATGAAAAGGCCCTTGATAGTACATAAAGTGGTGAAATATTTATCTGTTTGCCTCAGGTAAAAAAAGTATTAAAAACCCCAAACCAACTACAAGTGCTGCGTCAATGCAAGGGAGTCTGCCTCCTAAACTGAGGACATAAGTATCTGAAGTTATACATTTATTATGAGTTAAGACAGAGCTCCCAGTGCAAGTGTGAAAGCATAAATAAGAATACTAAACTGAGCTCTTTGTTTTCCTCATTGCTGAGCAGCTTGCTTGGCACTCCCCTCTCCTCCCTCCCCCTTCCTTTCTGCTCTTCTGCTTGACTTATTTTTGCCACTGTGAAGTTGGTGGTGTCCTTTGTGGGTGTTATTCTGCCTTGGAGTGACTTGTAATGCATGTATCCATCCATCCATACCTTACCTGGGAATTTTGCCTCTTGTTCTTAGAGGGCACAGCCTGAAAGTTAAAAGTTGCTTTAACCCTTGAGTGAATGCCCAGCAGACTTTCAGTGTCCTTCTGCAGTTTTGAGTCTTGCACCAGTTTGCTAATCATAAAGTGAGGTAATTGTTGTACGCTCTGAAAAAATGCAAGCCCTCTTTATTTTGGGGAGGTTTTATCAAATTTTATTACTGTGCTGTGTGGTTCTCCTTATACAGTTAAGAGTTTTCCAATATTCCCACCATATGTGTTTTCAAAACTTGAAGATTCTACCATAAACATTTTCAGGTTACAGTTTTGTTGTAGAGCATCAGAGCAGAAGTTAAAATTTAGTAGACTAAAAAATAATTGTATTAGGCTGGTATCACGACAAGAGAAAAGGTCCTGGTAGTTTGGAAACCTTTTCTTGCACAACTAAAACTTTCCTTGCAGCAGAAAAAAAAAACATTGCAAGATGATAGATAAAGACAGACCAACTGATACAAAAGAACTAAAATTTTTTTAAAATTTAAAGAATAAAGCCCTTTATATGGACTGCATAGAAAGCTACAACTTGTGATGGGATTTTGGAGGGGCAGCTTTCTGCTCTGTTTAAACTCTGGTTTTTTGTAGTACCTGACTGGAACCAGCGGAGCTTCAGATCTTGGAATTCAGGGTTTGAAATCCTTGTGCAGCTCACTGAAGATCACAGAGCTGGGCATGAGCTCACTAGAGGAACATGAAACTTTCTGTTTAGAAAAAGGCAGGCTTGCTGGCATTATCTGAAATTCAATAGTCCACCATTTACTGCATTCAAAATCACCTTTTGGAATATATCCTTTACAGAATTATTAAGTTGTGTAAGTACACTTAGATACAATCTGCTGATACCACATTAGAAGATGTGAAAGGGGCAGTTTGTAGTCAGTGTATCTTGCAGTTCAAAAGTGTTTAATTGCTGTTTAAAAGAGTTAGTTTCAGGCATTTGGTGCTTATATTCCTTCTGATGTCCCTGAGTAGTTCTATACAAACCACTATTTTTTGAGAGAAACATGTCTAGGGATAGATTATTTATACATATTCTGAAGCTCTCACAGATTCTGCTGTGGCATTTTCAGTGAGGTTCTGTGTGTAACCATCTACCAGCATGCTTTTTAACAAAGAGATTTAACTACTCTGCAGTCATTTAGAAGTGAGGCATCAGCTTGGAGTCAAAATCACAATATTTTCTTCCTTTTTTTTTTTTTTTTCCTTGTTTTCTGGAAACAGCAGTCTCAATTCTAAAGAACATGAGGCCTCTAATAAAATTTGTTCCACCTAATTTATCTCTGGAAATTTTAATTATCCTTGTGCCGTGCCTTCATAAATATAGGTCTTTAACTTGAACTTTGTTCATTTAATAGATTCTGGTTTCCTTTTGTAGAGAGTTTTAGAAACTAGATTTTCTCATATCCAGGAATATCTCTGGCTGAATATAGGCTATAAATAGATCAAGACATGTATAAAGTCTTTATCCAAAGTCATGCCTAGCAAATTTCAGCCTTTTGCTTCCTTTTAATGTGTGCTATCTCTGTGTTTTTGTAAAAATAGTCCTTTTTTGTCGTTGTTGTTCCTTAAGGACTAAATTATTTGTAGTATCAGTAGCAGGACTGGTATTACTTCATTTCCTTCACATTTGTGCTTGGAGCTCTCGCTTCTATTTCCTACTGATTTGCCTGGAATATGGGCAAAAATCACCACAATTCATTCACAGTTGCACATTTATTGTTGGGTCTATCTTCGTGCAGATACTGATTCTCATGAAAGTTACTGGAATAGATCTTTTGGACTTCTCTATATTTGCCTGAAATTTCCAGTTTGCTCCAAAGTTGTTTGTGAAGAACTAGCAAAAAGATGGGCAAACAGTATGCTCCCATAAAGTGCTTTTGCAGGAGGAAATTTGGTTTCATTTCAAAAGGCTGTATTTCATTTTACCTAATTTCTTTGTTTGTTTTGCTGAACAGAGACAATGACAAAGCCAGAATAAATTCTTTATGGTTTTTCAGTATGGGCTCGTCAGGCCTGATTTTAATATGCACAAACACACATATGGACAGATACATAAAAATATATGCACACTTGTATGCATATTTATGCAGAGAGATAAAAAGAAAGAAAGAAGTTAAAAAGTTTGACACCTTTCAACACATTCTGCATTCTGTTCCAGGCAACACTTGGACAGCTCCAGCTTTGTTCTCTGAGCTGTGGGCAGGTGCCGTTCCACATCTCTCTGCACCTTGGCTATTCTGAAGTCCAGCTTAGGAAATAGAGACATTCCTGCCCCTGGGAGAATGAGCTCTTTGCTTCAGCACACTGAAGCTCATCTTGCCAAGCTCAGCACAGCAGTGTCAGAGGATAAGCAATGAGCCCTGTTGTCCTCAAGCTGTCCCACAGGGCCACAGCAAGACAACAGGAGCAGGAGTTTGAGCCTAGAACTGGTTGAAGGGGCCAACCCCCAGCTCCTGCTGGGCTGAAGTGCCCAGGATTTCAAACCCTGAATTCCAAGATCTGAAGCTC
>VZSR01000055.1:4033035-4071171 GCA_013398615.1 Brachypodius melanocephalos | reverse complement strand
AAACTGCAGAAGGACACTGAAAGTCTGCTGGGCATTCACTCATGGGTTAAAGCATGGGGTGGCTGCTGGTGCCCACTGCCAGCTGATGGCAGTGCCTTTTCTCCTCATCTGGTGCCCTGATGCCAGCCTTCCCTCCTTTCTGGGACAGAGCAGATGCTGACAGATTTTCTTCTTGTGTTTGATGGCTGTGGAGGAATCGTGAAAGCTTTTACAAATGGAGTTCTGCTCTTCAATCACTGTTAGAGCAGCATCACAGCAAAGCTGCTGGTTGTCATGCCTCACAGGCCTGTGGATGACAGATCTGTCATGTCCTGTCATGTCAGACCTCACGGGAAATGGGGAGGGAAGAGACCCTCCCTGACACAGTCCCTGTGTTGGAAATGGTTGTGCATTCATTGGGAAGCCAAGATTTCTGCTTGCCCTCTGACCTTTATCAGTCAAAGCCTCACACTGGTGTACTCTGGGCAGCAACTGCTATTTTCCTCAGAATTCCCCTGAGAAACTGGGCAAGGTCATTTCTGGAAGATCTGACATCCTCAGTAAAACCTTTGTTCTGCCAAAATTAGGTTTCTGATATCTGTGGCTTCTTGGGTAACGATCTTGGTTTGTGCTAACTTAAGTTAGTGCAAAACTTCTGCTGGGTGTTAGAAAAAGGTTCTTTACCCCAAGGGTGGCTGGGCACTGAACAGGCTCCCCAGGGCAGTGGTGACAGCACCAGGACTGACAGAGTTCAGTGAGCATTTGGACCATGCTCTCAGGCACAGGGTGTGATTCTTGGGGTGTCCTGTGCAGGGCCAGGAGTTGGGTGATCCTTGTGGGTCCCTCCCAACTCAGCAGGTTCTGTGATTGTATTTGCTATATTTTCAGAAAACTGTTTTAAGATTTTTTGCTTCAGGGTACATTTTTCTTTCAGCAAGGGTCTCAGCTTCTGTTTTGATACACAAACACTATTTTTCTGCTTGTCACCAGTTGAAAAACAAGGTGAAATCCCACAACTACCTGAGTCCTGAAAGCAGTTAAGTCCTCTGGACTGAGCTAAGGCTTGAGAACACCCCACTGCAAATAGGAGAATCATCTCTTTTTGCTATACTTCACATAAACAGCCAATTTCATGAAGCAGAGCTGGTAAGGCAGTCACTTTCCCCATCACTAAATCCATGCCTGTGTCAAGTTCTGAAGCTTTCTGCGATTTATGTGTGACTATGCAAATTAAATTGTTAAAGCCAAACGTGTATGCTTGGAAAATTATCAGAACCCGTTTTCTGTACTCTTGAATTCCAAAGGAGTCACTTGCTGGGCAACTTGGAGCTCCAGAAACAATGTTGTGAGAATAGATGCAGCCAGTGAAGACATTGAATGACACCTTTGTACTCAAAAACACAGAGCAGAAGTAGAAATACTCCAAAGAGCAAAGAGCTTAGGATATTTTGATTTTTCACACATGCTGCAGAGTGGAGATGGTGACAGTTCTGGCATTTTCGTGGTGATTTCTGGACCCATAATACTCAGATCAGTTGTGAGGAAGCTCTCCAAATTATGGCTCAATAGCAAAAGGCTCAGTAATCAGAATGCAGCGTATCAATTGCTATTTTGTTCATTTTGTTATCTCCTACTGTTAGGGCTACTGCTACTGATATTTTAAATATTGCCATCCCTCCTGTGGACCTTATCTAGAGTCAAATGCTTGAGTGTAAAAGGAAAAGGGAGGAATTCTTAGTTGGATTGTATCTTTTGCCATCAGACTGAGAGGTACTAACCTTATTTTTTTTTATGGAATTCTTCAGTTCAGCCAAGGAACCTAATTTCCATTTCAAATCAAGGTTTTAAAAAAACAATTTTTATTGCAGTTGCTAAATCCTAGTTTGAGAATGTTTTGTACAGTCATTTCTGTAGTTACTTGGCTGAGTTAATTACTTGTATCAACCAATATACTTTAGAGGGATTACAGGCTAGGTCACTTCAGAAAGAGGCCTTTGCTTGCCTGGAAGACATAATTTTGGTTGCTAGAACAGATTGCTACCAGTTTCCACCTTCATATGTTCTGCATTAATGCTCACTAGCATTCATTCAATTTTTATTTAAAATTTTAATTGCCTCAGCAATGAAAGGGCAAAAGAAGCAATTGGGGATAAGGAAATAATCCCGTACAAATTGCTACCTTTTAAACTCTTCAGAAATACTTTATTTGGCTTTGCTCAACATGCCAAATATGTCTGGCAAGAATCTCATGAGAAGCAGCTTTTGTTAGTGGTTTTACAGTTGCAGCTCCTGTATATGAATTTACACAGCAGTTCACTGGGTTTTGCTGTGCAGACTGAAAATGTATTATTTTCTGAAAATCTGCTGTATTTTTTTTACAAGTCAGTTTACTTGCAGTAGTCGTCTTCTGAAGTCCTGGTTGTGAGTTCCATAAATAATAGGAGCTTCACTCATTAACTGTGGCAGTCCTTAGAGCCTTCTGAGGTACACTTCCAGAACTCTGGGGTGAACCAGCTGCTGAACAAGCAGATGTGAATTGTTGGTGCTGCTGCTGATTGTGTCCATGCAAGGAGGTGGAGGTTTGATCCCTTCTCCCCTCTCTAAACTATCAAAATCTTTATTGCAGTCCAGAGGGAAGCAGATGCAGGTGAGGGGGTGACCTGAGCATGCACCAAAAAAATCACAGAATCATAGGATAGTTTGTGTTGGAAGGGACCTTAAAGATCGTCCAGTTCAACAAAAAGCAGAGAGTTGTGGGCTGAGAAAGGCAGCAAACTTTAACAGTTGAAACCACATAAGATTCTAGGTACTTCCAGGAAATAGAATGCAGAAGAAGCAATGTAGTCAAGTTCTAAATTAAAAAAAAATAAATAAACCCCATCATTTTGAGAGGATGTGCAAGTTCAGAATGTGTCTCACAGCCCCAGTAAATATGGAAAGCCTTCAAAGTTTCTGCCAGTGTAAACTACAATATTTTCATGGTTTCTGTAGTTTCCCAGCTCATCAGGTGTCCTGAGCAAAGCTGTGTGACTAATTGATCTTTCCTCTTGCTGGCCATAATGAGTATTGAAAAAAAGTATGTTAATTGAGCATTTAAAAAAATCTAAAACATAGGTTTAAGTTAAGCATATGTAGGGGTCAAAACTTCATTCTTTCTTCAAATGCAATCAGTTTTTGACCATTCTAAATTCACCACCCTCCTTGATAATTGTTTATCTTCCTTGCCTGGCAAAACCACCTAGGCAGGATAATTAGGTGTTAGACATGATGGAGGGTCCATTGAAAATTGCAGGGGTTTTAAATGACAGGTCTGAGAAGCTGTCCGTACCATAGCCATGCTTCTGTCAAATGTCAATAACGGGGCCTCCGAATTCTGACTGATAAATAAATTGCTCGATGTGTTTGCTGTTAAAATGCAATGTTAGCTGTACCCTGTCATGGTTCTCTTCTTTGTTTACAGAGGTTTTGCATCATTCCCTGATAAAGGGCTCTCATTTTTAGCAATTATGAAATCTCTTAGTGTCAGTCATTAACTAAGCAAAAGATACAAGATGATTGATTTCTGCCACTTTGGAGAAAAAAATTCACATTTTTTCTTTTTAATGTTATGGATTGATTCTCAAAGGGTAACTTTGGAAATGGTTTTAGAAACGCAGAAAAAAATTACTGACAGCATACAGTGAAACTAAATGGTTCCTGAAGCTGGGGAGATTTTTGCCTTTTGCTTCCCTTGAAGTTGGTCCTAGAATTTATTATTTTTTAGAGTTTTTGGTGACTTTAGTTCCTCCCTATACTGAGAAATGAAGAAACCTATATTTCTGTCTGGAAGTTTTCCTTATAAATGTACTCTATCTATATGATTAAAAAAAGTAAATGCCTCGTGACAGTAAATATGCTGGACTGAGATAATTTTATTTATGAAGCAGTCATTCCTCTACTCAAAGGTCTGAACTTCATTACTTCAAGGACCTTTCTGATTGGCAGTGGAGGGAATTGTAATAACTATTGTTAACAATAATTTAAAATTTTACCTTTTTTCAATTTGGCATGGAAAATGTGCTTTAGCTGATCAGATCAATTATCCCCTTAAGCTATTAATTAATTTTTCTGACAGTTATCAATACCATAGAATTCAGAGTAAAACTCAACAACCATTTACTAGTTACAAGGTAATCATCTGAAGGGAAATGTCACGTATTTCACAGTATTGGTTAGATTTTATCCCTTTCAAAATACTCATTTGCTTTAAAAGAACTACTTGTTGTTTATCTCTCCACATCCAGTCAGTTTCAGGAACATTTGGTTCAGAAAACACAAAAAGAAACAGGACTTTAGACTTTTATTCTAGAAAGACAAATATTCCTTTATGCTCCAAAGATCTTCACATTGCCCTCTATTATTTGCAGTAGACTTAAAAAAGAAAAGAAAAAAAAAAAAGCTATAACATTTATGATTCTCAGAGGCTTAGCCAGGAATCTGCTCAGTGTCATAAAAATGTGACATAAAGCTCAGGCCTTTGGGGACTGAAGGTGTGTGTGACTTCCAGGGCTGGAGGCAGCTCACTGAGAAGGTCTTGCTTTGCTTTTTTGTCTTGGAGAGCTCAAATCCAGACAGTTCCAGGAGTGTCTGCACAAGGAATAAAACCACTGTGGGATGGTAACAGTGAAACACAAAGTTCTCCCTAAGGTTGTGAGGCTGTTTTTGGTTTCTTGGCTATTTAAGAATATTTTTTCTTGTACTTTTTTACCTCCTTCACCACCTCATTACTTATAATGTCTTTTTTTTTTTTTTCACTTTTTAATTGTATGGAATTAGAACATATCCATGTCATCTGCTGAAAAACTTGCTTCTTTTTTTTATGGCTCTTTATTTGTCTGACTGCTGATATTATACACTAAAAGGAACAGCTGCCTGAGATGGCAATTTGTCACAGTGGAGTAGAAATACCCATGGTGGTAGCACACTTTCCATTGACAAGAAAAATGATGGAAAATCACAAAATTACTTTATTTTATAAGTGATGTATCAAATTACAAGACAAGTAATCTGTCACTGTTTGATTTTTCAGAATAGTTTCCAGAACAAGGAATTCTTCCCTTGGATTAAAATAATGCAAACATTTTTACTTCATCCTATTATTCTACCTATTTCTTAAATATATTCTGTACCGTTTTCTTCACTTTCACCTCTATTGTTTGAAATTTGAAATTTTCTGGTGATGCTGCTCTAATACAAAGACAATTTAAGTGTCAGCCTGATGAATGTAGCAATAATATTATCTGATAGATTTGTATGCACATTGAACAGAAGTAAAAAAAGCACTGGCAGTAGGGAGGCAGATAAAAAGAACTCAAAATAGAAAACATTTCCTGTTCCCACAGAACAGGACTCATTAACTATAAAACAGGTGTAAGAATAAATGTGTTGTGTTTCAACATTCCTTATTTTATTTGTGCTACATTACAGCATTCTTTGTTTTATTTAATGGCTCTATACTGGCAAATTTCATTACTGGTGCTAGGGTTTTATGTATGCTGTGAAGATACTCACTTAGGGAAACTCCTGAATGTGTATTTGACAGGTTAAGGTTTCTCTGTGGTGTTGCCTTCAGCACAGCATTTCAGTGAAAATGTCATTGGGTGCTTTCCTTCTTGTAAGTGACCGAACTGCTCTTGAAGTCATCACCTCACAAATGCAGTACTTTGATTTCTTATTCTTTATTTAATTTTAAAATAGTACTTGAAAGCTCAAGTTTTTAAATATCATATATATAAATATATTTCTTCTCCATGCAAGTGATTTCCTGAAACAAAGAAACTGGTTTGTTTGTTCTGTAAACAACCCCCTTTTCTATAAATGACTAAGTGTTATGCTTCAACTGCTGTGGTTATGGTGAAGAATAAAATAACTCTTAAAAGACTAATTGGATCAGCTTATAAACATCAGTGAATAGAGACAGAAAAATACAGAATCAATAAATACAATTCATTGCAGAAGTAATTTTTTTTTCCAGAATTAGAGCATAAAATGGTAAACAGCAAAATAATGGGTAAAAGATAAGATAGGTCTATCTGTGGAAATATTTGAATTGGTTTTAGCGCACTGTCCTTCACATTTATTGGGACAGGGTTGTTAGGTAGAAAGGATTAACAAAGGGAAACATCAATTCAGAAGAATGTATTTATTCAGCTGTATCACAGGGAGGAGTGTCAATCCCCTTGTCTCCTTTGACATTAAATTTAGAAAATTGCCATATGTGTATGTCAGTCCTAGCATGTAAAGCCACCCATTCCAACAATCTATAAGTAATGCAATGCATGCTTGAAATACTGATTTCTAATTCATTTTCTCTCCAGACCAAATTAAATCACTTTCAAGGGAAAATTCAAATCTCTGTTACTTATGAAAATGCACAGCTTTTCTTACTGCCTGTTTTCTAAGCCCTACAGTCCTTTTAAACTTTATACATCAGGCTCAAACTCTGTGGTCCAGTCCTTGTGCCCAATTTGGACACGCTCAGCTCACGTGGCCTGTCCCATGCCCTACCTCCAATCCTGCAGGAATTTCTGCAAGAAAATACCCTACAAGCTGATGTAGGAATAGGAGGGAGAGAGAATTTGGCAGTCTTTCATGAATAAGAATCTCTCCTTCCAGAATAACTCCCCTAAGAGTATTCTGCTCATGCCTTCATACCCAGGAGGAAATAAGTAGCCAGCTAGAAGGAAGGGAAGCAGAGGCTTAGCAGAAAAGCCTTTGCTTTACTTGTTTAGGGGTGGATATCAGTGGGTGATGAGAGATCAGAAATCTCTGAGAAGGAGACCATTTGGCTCAGTATGAGGGAAATAAAAAAGTACTCAGTAATCTGTACAGTATTATATGGTAAAATTAGGATAATTTTGCAGTATTCAGAGGTCTGCTAGTGCAGAGCTTCATAACCTGCTTCAGAGTTGCTCTATTTGGTAGTGTGAAAAAGCACCAAACAACTCTTTATGTATTATTTTTGTCTGTTCTGTTACCAAGCTGCTATGTTTTTAACATATTTACTTTGCTAGTTAACATCCTAGAGTACAAAAGGCCTAGAGGAAAATCCTGCTTGCTTGCTTGCTTGCTTTTTTAAGCACTATCCTATGCAAAGCAGAAAATATTATTTGCATTTTCTTTCCATCTGTAAGGAAGCCTCTTGGTAACAAATGGGACCTTCAATACAATAAAATTTACATGAAACAAGGTGTCATTTGAGAGCTGTGAGGTTGGAATGATGCCAGTCAATAATAGATTGCATACCTCTGGTTAATTTATTAGCCACCTGTTCCAGAATCCATTACAAGAGCACATTAAGATGCTATCAGGTTGGGGCAGCATTTTGAGCTTCAGGCTTTTGAGGATGTTTTTCGTGTAGAAAGTCAAGCTAATAGAAAAGTGAAATGAACAATAGTACATACTGCCCTCCATGGAGAAGAAGGGGGAATATTCCACAGGTTGCTATTTCTGCTTCCACGCTCTTTGAGAAATAATAGAAGAGTTTATGAAATTTTCTTCTCAATTAAAATGGCAGCTAATGAAGGAAACCTAATAATGCAAAGATTGCAAGTGTTAGTGCAACTGATGGTGTTTACAGACATGGGAATATGACAAAATTATGAGGTATTATGGGCTAATTTGTTTACTGCTTTTCAGAAGCGAGAAACCATCATTTTCCATATGAGTATTTCTGCAATTCAGAGCTTAATCTTTCATAACCCAGCTCCTGAGAGTGGGTCAATGTCACATGCACAGTTACAAAACAGAGGTACAAAACCTCTAAGAAACTGAGAAAACTGTAGGGTGGAGAAGGACATTGGGCAGATTGCCAGAGGAATTAATATTTTAAGAATATGCCTGGATAGAAAAGGGTTGGATCCCTTCTGTGTGCTCATCCCTTCAGTCTGCACCACCAGGTATGGCCCACACACAAATGAGACAAACAAACAATGCAGGTTTGCTCTCAATCCTGAGGAGCATCAGTAGGGCACTGAACAACGGGGATCCCATCCAAAAGATCCTAAAATAAGTCAAAGTTCATGCAGCAGGGTCCAGGTAGGAGCTATCACACCACTGCTTTTAGAAAACACAGGAGAATTAAAGAGGCAAAAATGGGAATAACACACATTCTCAAATGCATTTTGAGTAGTACTAATGGCAAATATTTATGTGAACTGAACAGTCCTTGGTGATCAGCAGCTTTTTATATATCTCAGCTCTCTACTTATCTCTTTTTATATACCTAAAAATATATATATTTATATAGCTCAGTTGGTGAGAGTATGGTGCCAACACCAAGGTCATGGAGTTGATCCTTGTATGGGCCATTTATTTAGAATTTGGACTCAATGTTTCTTTTTCTTCTCCCAGCTCAGAATATTCTGTGATAAACAGCACAGAGTAATTTTAGTGTTGATTCACTACTGATACAGAGAGTAGTAACTACTGAGCAATCAGAAAAACATTCCTCCAGTGTCTGGGTTTGTTGTAGAGGTGTCTCATTCACATCCTTACTGGCCTCATGTGACAAGAGGACAGCCAGAGGGGTATTGGTGTAGGCATGAAGGGAAAGAGGAAAGAGAGAAGGTGAAAATCTTAATTCAGCATCTCATCAGAAGGACTGTCAAGAAAACCCACATCTGTGATTAATGCAGTACACCACAATTATCAGAATTACCACATTTGATTGTTTAAGCTTAGATGAGACAGCCCAAGTTTTCATGGCCTGTCACCCCTCTAAGTGACAGAGGGAAGAGGTTTTTATCTGTAAGTTGCTTAATGGTTAAGGAAGAATACAATGTTAAGACAGGAATGAGTACTCTTGAAACAGCTCCACTGCAACCCCTTATTTCTGGGTATAAGATGGAGTCACACTGCTCAAAATGTCATTTTGGATAGTTTAATCTATCTCTAATGCTACTGCTGGATATTCTCAGCTGAGAGAGAGTGATTCAGGTTCTGTGTTTACAGCTGCACTTGGTTTCAGCCAGAAGGAAAAGTAGCAATAAAACACATGGAAATGTGTGTGTGATCCTTTGCTGCTTTTCCTCTTGTGTAGACGTGTTCAGTTCTGCAAAGAGAAGGGAAATACTGTTACTGTGAGCTGATATCTTTTAGCCCTCTTACTGGATGAATGTAAGCACTTACAGAAGATACATTTCAACAATGAATAATACTCAGTATCTCCTCAAGGAACAACCTCACTAATATGCTATTCTTTAAAAAAATGTTACAGATACCTGATAAAGGCTCTGCAAAGTCCCACACATTTCTCCACGCTGTCCATGTGTGCGGCTTTTGTTCAAGCAAACTGATGCTGAGAATTGCTAAATAAATATACTTTTTTTTTTGGAGTGATAGCATGGAGCAGAGTACTAAGTGGATCACAGTGTTGTAGTTCAGAGGATTCTCTGTTTGTATTAGCAAAGCAGAATTTACGCTAGTAACAAACTTATTAATGACCTCAAAGTGATATTTTGGGTGACTTTACTGTGTGGTTTATAACTTAAGTGACCAGCAGAGGTGGCATATCTCTGTCAAATATAAATATGGAATGGCTGATTCCTCTCATTTCTGTTCTCCATTTTGTTGCAGTATGGTATAAACAGAACAATTCCTCTGGGATGCTCCTTTTTATTAAGGTGCTTTGTCCTGGAAGCCCTGTGACCACACTGTTCCTTGGCCAGGCAGCCACACTGAGAGGGCACAGGGGATTTGAGCCTGTGCTGAGCCTGAACAGCTTCTGTGACTGCTCTCAGCTCTTCTGGGGACCAAATATCCTGCCCCAGACCACCTCAATGGCATTAAATCCATCCTTTTCTGGATGTGCTGACTTAGGCAGGAGAATAAATTCACGAAGGCCAAGCAATTTTTAAAATAGCTCAAAAGTTGGTGCATATATTTTCATGTTCTTTAGAATTTTTATGCTATTTTATTCCATAATTTTAAGCCATTATTAAAGTGGCACCTGTCTTGCAAATGGCTGTTCATTTTAACATAGTCATAAGTACTGAAAGCAGAACAGAGGATTAAAATATCAGTGCTGAGTTATTTTTATGAAAACATCTCATCATTCTTAACGGATTTAAAATTAAACTAAATTGATTTTTAAGCAGTAGCACTGTACTGTTCCCTCTGGTGAACTCTAACTAAGATCAGTGGAGAAAAACCTAGTTCAGAAAAATCATGTTCCTGTCAGATCAAAAACTTTGTATTTCAGATTCTGCAAAGAACAAAGTTCTATCTCACTGTTCATTATAAAATGTGCTACAATAGTCACCTTTAAGCAATACATAGGCCATATAAAGTCTGGACAAATTCAGGGAGTTTTTAAGCAATTATACCTGACCTTTATATCTGTGAGCATTGGCTAGAAACAGAATGATTTGAAATTGGTTTAGGAGAACATTTTATTTTCATGTTTAAAAATGCAGTTAGAAGACTTTCTAAGCAAGTCCTATCCTCTAAGCAGTGAAATTTCCACCACAGTGTGGGGAAGAGTAATTTTCTCCATTTAAATAGAAAAAAACCCATAATATGTATGTCATCACAACAGAGAGGTCTGCCGTGAAAAAATGCTCAAAATTGCCTGAGACTAGCAAATGGCAAATGAAAATATAATTATTGAGAAACTGCTTTTCTAGTAGTGAGAACCTCGGGGTAGTCTGGCATAAAAGAGCCATCTAGAAGAGGCATAAAAACAAGAGGTTGAACAGCAAAGAAACGCCCAAATCATTGCTGGGTTGCTGTTTAGAGAGAGGGTGAGGAACTGCATCAACAGAGCATTTTTCTGAAGGCTTCCAGTGCGCTGGACCACGTAAACTTTGCCAAGAAAGATAAAGGTTCTCACAGAACTACAGATCTGCTCATAAGTTCCTGGTGCCTTATTCAGATTTTTTTATGAATAGTTTTGCATATTCCACTTAATTTGCATGGAAGTTAATTCTACCTGAAAAAAAAAAGACAATTCTGAATACTTTAGTGAGATGAAGATGAGGTTCCCTCCCCTGCTCCCTGCCATTCGTGGTCAGCAGTACATTTCCTCTGAGGGTAAGGGGATGTTGGTCCAGCCTCGTGAGTAAAGTCAGCATTTCAGCCGTGTGTCCAAAGGGGTGAAAGGAGGCATGAAGTGAAACACTTTGGGTTCATTTAGTGGATAAAAGCCTTACTGGCAGAATACAATGCTCACCACCAAGAGCCAACCCTGAATTCCAGAGACACCAGTTTGTTAAATGTCTCTGTGAACATCCCATGAAGCAGGTATTGCATCAAAGCTCTGAAAATACAACAGCAGGACAATAGCACTAACAAAGTATGATCTAGTGACTAAAAATGGAGGGAGGATATTTACCAAAGGCCTGAATTTGTTCTGGGGCCACATGACTTTTCAGAGCTCTTCTGCCTCAGCAGCTGAAGAGCTGTGGGGAGCCAGTACCACACTGACATTTCATTGCAGAGCAAAATCAGGAAGTCTGCAGTCTTAGAGAGTTTGGATAGATCTCATCTGGTTCCCCTTTTCCTCTCTCTGTGTGACTGCTGATTGCTGTCTCCTTTCAGAAAGATAGGAAATAGGGATTTTAGAAGACTGTGAGATGCACAGAAATACTGACTGTTGTCACAGGGTGTGGGATGGGAGCTCTGAAGCCCTTGCCTTGCTGTTCAGTCCATCACAGGACATTGTCCCGTGGGGTCTGTGAGCACAGAGGATATTGCTACAAGTCCCAGGCAGTAGATCTGCTGTAGCTGTCCTAAAGAAACCCAAACCACAATGTAAGCTGACATTGTCCCTCTCAGAGCAATCTTCAGCTAGTAGGGTTTCTCCTCTGCCTCTTACATTTTTATAATGTTATAATTAAGCAGGAATGAATGCACATGTGTCATGAATGGAGCATGGCCAGTTTGGGGGAAAAATCAAAATTATATGAAGGTATTAAATGGTGGAAAATGGAAGGAAGATAAGGGGAGATGGTAAAGGGCTTTCCTAGAATGAGGAAGAAGAGGAATGCATTTTGTTGATGAGAGGTTTTGTGTCATTTTAGCCCATGCTGTGAAAACTTACTGGGTTTGATTTTCCAGTATTATAAAGATGTGTCTAAAACATGTAAATTTTACAAAAGTGCTGAGGTAAGATGTATAAACTTATCCAGATTTATAATTTCATTTTACTTGCTTTTATAGGAATGCATTTCTACTCTTAAGTTCTTGCTGGAGTAATCTTCTAATTATATGAATTGAAAGCCTCACACAACAGGATGCTAATAGTATTATATAATCATTAGTCCAGAAATCATAACTCTTTAAATATTTCCATCAAATTTCATGCACATGTTCATTTAGACTCAGCTCAAGGAAATCTGTGATTCAAACTTGTTTAAATGCTTACTGTAGCTCTGTGTCTATTGTGTTACACATTTCCGTGCTCCACTTCACCAAGTGAGTGAAGAGAAAAATAACAGCAGTAACCTGTACTGAAAGCAGTGTGTTCCCTCCTGCCATTTAGGCTCAAATTATCCTAAATTTCAGATCTGACTGTTTATAATCTTTGCAGAGGAGCTAGGGCTGGGAAAATCTCCCTTGGTGTGCCAAGACCACAGCTGGTGTCTCTCCTGTGCTGAAATCCTTTTGATGTCTTATCTGGCCAATTAAATAATCAGTGCTGGGCAGCAGCTCCTTGTTGTTCCTGAATCTGGTGAAGTGTCAGGGCAAGATGAGAGCTGAGGGGGTGCCTGCTGCCTTTGAGCTGGCAGAGCAGTGAGGAATAGCGCAGAATACGTGAAAGAAGCTGCCAGTTCACGTGCAGTAAAGAAGCACTGCCACAGATAGTGATGTACTTCAGAGAGCTGGCATCACGAGAAACTGTCCGGGCTGACAAATCCTTCTCAGGTAAAGCAACAAATGAGCAGCTCACAGGAAGGAAAGAAAGCAAGTGATGAGACAAAAAGCAGCTCCCTGCATGGGCTTACCAAGCAAGTTCCTTCCTCTCCTCCCTCGCAAGATGCAAGTTATATAAATATTCAAAATAAACATCTGCCGTGGAGGTTGGACCCAACCCTGGCTATAAATTAAAAATAAAAACCAGAACAGAGCTGGTAGGGAATAAAGGGCCAACACAACACAGCTGGCACCTTTTCCTTAAAACTGAGTAAATGTTTGTCTTCTTGGTGTATCCTTTTTCCTTTTGATCTCTGAGAAAATAGCACATTACGAAGCCCTTGGAACCAAACATTCCCGGGAGACCCGTGGCAATTGCTCCATCACTTGCTGTGAGGGTTCTTCAGGTACAAAGTTCTTCAGCTTTCCTCTTGTGAGTGATTCAGGAGGGTTTGGGAGATAAGCAAGATGTGTCCTTTTCCTCTTAAAGGGAAGAGCATGCTTGTCTACATTTGGAAATTACCTAAATAGCTGTTGCACAGTAAATTATTCCACAGTAGCTGACCTTATACAAGCATTATTGTGAAATATTCATTGCATTTTCTGACTAATTTTTCAAAGAAAAAACAAATTTTCTGAGGCAGAATAACCCCACAGGGAGTTAAAGAGCTAATTCTTTAGTAATCATTCTCATGAGGTGATCTAGACAGATGGCTGCTTAGCAATGTTACAAGGGAAAAAAAGAAGGTTTCACTTTTACCTTCTTGTGAAAGGGCACGCTGAGTTTTACTGATCCAGTTTCACACCCATTTAGTGATCCAACACTGCATGAGATTTAATTTCTGTTGACAATTCAAGGAAATAAATATGTTTTGTGATCAGGGCTGCCGAGTTACTCAGAATAAAATATAAATGAAGCCCACGTGTATTTAACATTGCGTGCTCAATGAGTAGATCGTAGGCATCCTGTTCAATTATGCAATTCATTTCATCTTTTCCCTTACAGCACATGTTTGTGGGTGGGAGGAAAGAAAGGAAGTGGTGTCTTGCTTTGGAATTGCACACCAGTCACTTTAGTTCTGTTAAACATGGGCAATACTGATGGAGTTAATTGAGCTGCAACTTGTAATAGAGATGGAATTTTGCTCTCCCAGTGTTTGCTTTCCAGTTAACCTGTGCTTCTCATTTATTACTAATTTCGTTCAAAATCCGTGTCTCTGCTTCTTTTCTATTGGTATTAATTAGACAGATCCCTTGCAAGCGAAATTCTTTCAAGTTTAATAGTGTTGGCATTCAAACTTATTTCTTTTTTGTGAGTTAAAACGTGAGGCTTTAAAAATACATTGGGGAAACGTAGTAGGGGCCAAATGAGTCATCAGAACTCATTCTGGTTCTCATTTACTAGTCTGTTTTCTTCAGAATGTGGTATAATGATGCTGAAATCGTTATCTGCATTTTGCTAAGTTAAGAGAGGCTGTTCTGAAGGATGAAAAATAAATGCAGATTGGAAATACCTGAAGGGAGGGTGGAATGAAGACAGAGCCAGGCTCTTTTCAGTGTTGCCAGTGACAGGACAGGAGCTGATGGGCACTCACTGGAACACAGGAGATGCTGCCTGAACATGAGAAAACACTTTTTAGCTGTGAGTCTGACCAAGAATAGGCACAGAGAAGTGATGTCTCCATCCTCAGAGATACAAGGCAGACATCTGAGGATGCAGAGGGTTTCTCTGCTCCCCTCAGTTCCAAAGCCTGACAAAATATTTAGCTTGCAGGAATAATTATATGGCAGGTGTGAGCTGTATTTGTTAGTTTTCATAAGGCAGCAGATTGCCATGTTGCCAGAATTTGCTTTTCTCACTGCTGCTGGTTAATTTTCACCCTGTGTAGAAGGAGCTGATTTGCAGTTTCCCTTTGAGCATTAAAAGTCATCAGACCCAGGCAAAGTCAGGGAATTGTTCAAAAGAGGCTCTTTCCCAGGAGCTGAGGGAAAAAATGTTAGGTCCACAGTTTGAAAGTACCTGGAATCTTCTCCAGAATGCATTTTTTAAAATAAGTTCAGGTTTCTGAGCAGGTGAAACTGTACCATGTAGATACAAAAGCATATTTACAATAGTAAAAAAGAAAAAAATCCTTTTTGTTTGAATTTTTTCTCCTTGTCATATCGATTTATAATATCTGTCTTCTTCAGGGATGTAAAAGAGCATAAATTTTGATGCAGTTTACTCTGGTTTGAGAGTCTACCTTTCCTATTTCATTAATACTTCTTACCAAATTAGGTTTGTTTCCAGGATCCCTTTACAAAGAAGTATCCAAGTTGAGTTGAGATTAAATTCCAACTAAAAAATCCCTGTCCTTTCACTCTAACAGAACAGTAACTTTGATGGAGAATTTTATTTTAGGCAATGAGAAAGTCATACCCCTGTCATTAAAAAAAAAAAAAATAGAAAGAATTAGTGTTTCATGTTTCTTCCATGTAGTAACTGAAAAATTGCTGATATCTCTATTCAGATTAAAAGTAGGTTAGCTATTGATGTCAGGGAAAGGAAAAAAAATAAGTAATTTAATTCATACTTGACTGTTTGACCCAACTTAATGTGCCTATATCTGCCAGAAAAGAAAGCAAAGGATTTCTGGAAATTAGGGCATGTTCACAGTGTTTCAGCAGCTAAACTGAGCTGTTCATTTACTGTCAGCTGCAGCAGGAATGGAGAGTGGCACAACAAACAGGGCCAGGCCACAAAAAAGGGTTTGTGTGGCACCAATTCTAGAGCATGTCTGATACTATTTAAAATTATTAATCTGTGGAAAGTTATTCATGTCCTTTTAAAACGTGGTGTGGGTTATGCAAAGAGAAAAATTCTCTGCTTTGAGCAGGATGAACACTACTGGACAGCTTGAGTCTGTCACAAGCAGCTGAGCAATTCTATGTTACTTGACCTCGAATAATGTGTTTTTATAGGCAGGAGACAGAACTGGGGCTGACATGAGCTCCTGTTCTTTCAGACTGCATGAAAATCCTTCCCATAGTTAAGCTGCACAAATATCCAGGTACCTGTGAGCGTCCCAGAAGTTATGAAAAGCTGACTATTAAGAGGACAGCGTGAACTCTTCCAGAAAAAAAAAAAATAGCTTGTACACCACACTTGGAGACACAGCCTTCCAATTATTTAGTTTTAAATTTGTCAGAATCAGTTTCCAAACCTGTGGATCCCATTTCCAAAATATAAGATTTTGTACTGTTTTGGGTTTGGTGGGTTTTTTGGGGGTGTTTTTTTGTTTTTGGGGGTTTTTTTTGGTTTTGTTGTTGTTGTTGTTGTTTTGTTGGGTTTTTTTTTCAGGAGAGATTGCAATGACACCACAAACCTCCCAAACCCTGTTTAAAATCTGACCCTGCATTATGCTCCCTTCTCCCTCTCTGGCAGCTAAGGCTGCACTTCAGAGCTGAACTAAAAGTTTTAAATGGAGCAGTTACATTTTTACTCCTATTTCTTTCTAAATCCATTTAAGTATTTAAAACAGTTAACAACTGATGAGTCTAAATAGTTTTTTTCATATAGATGCATTTTAAGACTTTGGTGTTAAAAAAAACCTCACAATGCATTAGCCTAGAAATGGTATAGAAAATAGTCACATATATGTGTGCACCATAGATTGAACTCTTTGGTATTGCCTGAAGAAATAACACTTGATAAATAATTCTGCATTCCCATCCATATTTCCTTTTACTTCAGTAATAAAATGGATGGAGGGACCAGATTAACTTCAGGAAGGAATTTCAGACACCTGTCATCCTGCTAAAAAATATGCCCAGATACCACTGTGAAAGACTTTGGCCAAACCTACTATTCCTGTTTGGGATTTTTATTCTGCTGGACAAATTAATTCCTGACAAACTCCAGTCCTGGTGTCAGTGGAAAGCCTGACAAGCCAAGAGCATCAGTGTACTTTCAAACTCTCACAAGGGAAGAACATCAGTCAGTCATTCTAATGTGCTTTGTTTATTTTTTTCGTGTGCCACCAACAATACAAATAAGGTAAATAGGGTGGATTTTGTGCTGCTGAATGACCTTTGTTTTTATAAACACTTCAGTGCTGTTTTAGTAATCAGTAGAAGAGGCAAGTTATTGTTTTGTACACTGCTTCACTGTTAAAGCTGTTCCCAAGACAATTTCTCAAATATTTCTGATAAAGTAAAATGAAATACTCTTGGCTGCCATGCCCACAGAATGATACATACTGAAGATACAGAGCACAAATAATGAGAAAAATGTCAAGAGCTAAATTGCCTGAGACAGAAGGCTAAATTGATAGAGTCTTTATGTTATGCCTCAACCACTTGAACAGAATTTCTAGTTTATGTCTTAAAATGCTCCAGGAGGAAGGCGTGGGGTGTTTTTGTTGTTTAAGTGCAGAGCTGTGGTTCAGGATGATTGTCTTCAAGCATTACCTCGACTTTCAGATGTTTATTTTGATATGCTGTTAGTCAATACTGCAATCATGACATTTTATGCTGGAATCTGCTATGTCAATAAGCCCCTTATTCTCTACAGGCAGTGCAGTGGCATTTGTTAACATTTTGTGTAAGATCTTCATGGAGCTGTTACAGTGTGAATGTCACTAACTGAAGCAAATTTTAAATTAAGGGGAAAAAAAAAGGAAGGAAAATACCTGTGGGTTTTCTTCCATAATATATGACTTGAGATATCTCCGATTACTATAAACTTAATTTCTTGATGCAATCTTCTTGTTCAAAATGCACACCAAATGCCATGCAAAGGTGAGATGCATGTAGGGCCATATCCTCCTTGACTTGCAAACTTTTTTTTTTTATCTTTGGGGTTTGTACTATCTAAAAAAATAAGTTTTTCTATCTTGAATTATACAATCTTAATCTTTGTTTAATACTTGAAGCAAAAGAAGTGTTTAAGTGCATTTTTAATCCAGGTCCTATCCTGACTTGTCATAAAAAATAGTACTTTTTATCCTTTTCGTCCTGTAGTTGATAAAAAGTGATAAAAAACTCCCATCTTCAGATACTTTTGAGCTTCTTTTTTTCCAATCAGCCAGAGCACCTATTCCCCATCCTCCCTCTCAGCTGCATGTACTGCTGGGTGCTTTCCCTGCTTGTTGTCTTCTGCTCATTTTCTCTGTGGAGCTTCCCTGCTCTTCCCCTTTCATCTCAGCGTGTTGTATGTCAGCATTTCATGCTTTTTAGCCCCAAACCTGCCTTCACCCACAGTGGCTGGGTCACCAGAGAATATGTGTGCCGTGAATCAATTGCTGTTGGGGTGTCTTTTCTTACATCAGTGCTTCTGAATGCTGGATCTGTTTCTCTTTTGACAAAGGAAGGGGGTTATTAGGGCACACAAGTGAGTGTGGAAAAGCAGGGTGTTCTGTTGTAATTCCCAATATCAGCTATTCCAATTCCACACATTTCAGCAAGAATATACTGAGGCATGAAATAAGGCTCCAGTGTTAAAACTGATATTTTCAGAACTTGGAAAGAATAGGTGAACATGTGGTACTGGTTGAGGATGCTGTAAACTCATGGATTATGATTTTTTTTCTTCTATATTATGGAATGGAAATTTTGAGGACAAGCTATCACAGTGTAGATTTCTCTATGCCAAAGGCAGCATATACATTCCAAGAAACTAAACTTCTAAGTCCTTGCTTTTTTTTTTTTTTTTCTTTCCTTTTTTTTCCCCCTCCTTCTATTAAATGTAGGAAGTAATTCACCTCACAAAGACAATTTTGACACTCCATCTTGGTATTACATTTACAGATTCAGAATGGGAACATGGCTTTTTGCAGCCAACAGCAAGTATGATCTGAGACCATGTTGGTTCAAGATAAGAAATATTGAATTACTTCCTATTCACTGAATATGATTCATCCCATTCAGTAACTGATAATGGATTTGGGATAATGGATTTATGCATGTAATTAAGGATAATATCATGGTTTAAATGTATAGTGTTTAATTGGTTAATGGCCAGCCATAATTCTAAACTCTCCTAAATTTTGAATGCTTTGCTCTTCAATCTTACCTTCTAAACATAATTAAATATATGGTTACCTGTGATAGCAATACATATATAAGATTAGCAACTTACTGGGTTTTATCATAATTCTTCAAATGATATAATCACATTGTAACTTAGGTCAGATGAGATACCTGTGAATCATCTGATTCATGCTCAAATCGAAACACATCAAATAAGATCAGGTTGCTCAAGGCCTTTTATAGTTGAATTTTGACTGTTTCCAAGGATTCTCCACAGTCTCTCCAGACAACCTATTGCACTATTTGACCATTTAAATGGTGAAAAAATATATTCCTTTATATCTTCCCAAAATGGAAGAGCTGCAACTTTAACTTCTTGTCCTTTTGCTGTTCACCTGTGAGAAATGTCTGGCTTTATCTCTAAACCATCTTAGAGCAGAAACTGAGACAGCCATCCCAGGCTCTGGCAGCTCTTTTCCTCTTGGTACCAGCCACTCCTGCAGATTTGGTAATGACCACAAATTTGGTGAGAGTTTATTTCATCCTGTTGCCTGAATTGTTAATGGAGACTTTAAGTCAAAGTGGGCCCAAGCAATAAAATAAGAGCTAGTAACAGACTGTGTGTATGTAAAAGAGTGCACTGCACCACACCATCACACAGAGCCAGGCAAAAGCTAAAACAGCTTAGAGGATTGGTCATGTGCACCTGAGATCCTTGCTGTGATCATCTGCTTTAGTTACAGCTCAACAAGGGTTGAGATGACTCCAGACACCTCTGTGTTTTTAGCATCACCCAAAGTGTAGGCTGTCACAGGCAATGGCAGCATCACATTTACTGAAATTTTTAGACTTGGACCTAAATCTGGACTATTCAGACAATCTGTCTTTTCTCTAAAGTGCTCCTGACATGCATTCTGATCAGTAGAGGTTTTTCATCATACCTAGTTAATCAGCCAGAGGTCTCCTCCCACATTAGGATCAAATCTTTGTTCTTGGCAACCTGTATGTGGTGAGAAATGTGCCATAGAGAGAAGGTTTGAGGCAGCTCCATGACATCCAGGATGACACATGAGCAGAAATTGAAGCTGTCCAGGCTGTGCCTTCGTGTTTTCACTGCCTCACTCTCAGGTCAAAGAAAGGCAAAATTCCTGGCCTGAGGAGCACTGTGCAAGGAGGCTAAAACAGCCAACAGACTTGGAGATGAAAGTCAGTGCAAAAAAACTTACCTGAATCAGTGACCACAGATGTAATCAAATCCTAGCAGTGCTGCTTAAGAGATTTGGGATTGTTTTTTTAAGAAATTGCATGATTCTTACTCAATTTCTTTTTCCAGAGAGTTGATCTGTGGTTTCTTGACTGATAGGTTTAGCAGTGCTTAGCTCACTTACTCAGCTGAGCTATCGAGCACTCAGCAAACTTTAGGAGTGAATTAAAAGTTGTTGGGTGGCAATTTTGGAGAGAAATGGATCTTTAGATCACTTGATGCTCTTACTAAGATTTCTGTTAATCCAATTTGTTTAAATACTTTTCTTTACACTGAGAAACAGAATGAACAAAACCTGGGCGAAGATCCCAGCTCCAGATCACATGGAAAAACTAAACCTCATAGTTTCAACTTCTTAGCTGTTGTGAAACTTCTCTCTGTGTATAGTGATGGAAAACTTGGGCTCATTACACATATTTTCCAGGCTAAGTCTGTGGTATACTACCATTCACAATCAATAATCGTTCACCTCTCTACTTATTAGATTAACATAATTTAGCATCTTTAAGGGGATGCTCTAGTGCTAATGTATTGCTACAATTGGCTGTGATGTAGATTTTGGAAAGTTCTGTCGGGGTTTTGTGAGGTTCTGTCCAGCAGAACACCTGGTTCTGAGAACAATAAACCCAGAGGAGCCCCTTGTGCTGTGGTTTCAGGTCTCAGACACTCCTGTGTGGATTGTCTGGTGTTTCTTAAAGGCTGAGAGCAGTCTTCTGTTCAGTCAGGGATGGTAAAAAAAGTTTTCTAGTCTGCTGAAATGCTTAATACTTGTGGAAACTTGACACACTGCAGACTTCTATCCTATCTTGGGAGATGCTGAAAACTTGTTGAACAAGGCCCAAATCTAACTGGGCTCTGCTTTGAGCAAAAGGTTGGACCAGGTGCCCTCCAAAGTCCTTTCCATCCCAAATTGTTCCCAGTTTCTGTCTCCAGCTTGATTGGGATTGACCATCAAGTCAGAAGTTCCTGAGGAGAGGCTGACAAGATATATATGGAAGACCATGGAGATCTTTATTTTCTAAAATCTGATGCTAACAATGATCTTAAAGAGAGTTCTCCAAATACTCTAAATTTAGGTAGAAGTAGCAAGCATCTCCAAGATACATTTTTATAATAAAACAAGAAAAAAATACCCTATTTGAATGAGCTATTTTGCTTGCATTTGACTTGTGGCTCATGTAAATAGCAGTTGGTTTTACAGACCACTGATGAAATGCTAAAATATGCAATAAAATCTATGGGCTTAATTAGACTGATTACCAGAAGTTTTTTTCACAAACATCTGGTACATATTCATACTGTAGGAGTAGGAGGGTCCCAAAACATTCAGAAAAGGAACGAGTTGTTCTTAGTAACAGCATTTCTAAAGTTTTTTTAGCTTTCAGACATTGGTTTAAATAGGGAAGATAAGATTTCCAAATAGGTCAAATGCAAACCTGGGAACAATTTTAAGAATTGCCATGAGCTCCATACCTAAAAAATGAGCATTGCATGAACTCTGTGTCCTTTATGTAGAAAGGAAGAGCCCATCTAGGAGAGGAATTTGTAGCTGAGGTTGTTGAAGCCATCACTTTTCTAGATTTGGTAGATGAAGAGGATTTCCTGTCTCTGACAGTAAATAAAAAATCATGCAAGCATAACATGATTTTAAGGCATTCTTCTGAGCTCTCAGAAAGAAAGCATCATTCCCTCTCCTTGGTCACTTTGTGATTTCCAAGCATTGATGAGGGCAGAGCTGAATTACGTATTTTCTTCTGCATTGCACTGTCTTCGTAGATTTTTATCATGTGGATGTCATGGATCACAGTCACATTTCTAAATTTTACCTCTTTTGAACAAAACAGTTCATGTTTGTTTTTCTGTACTCTTGCTAATGACAGAAATAGAAACTGGGGCATTTCTTCATCCTCTTCAAAGGCATGGAGGTTTTTATTGCCTTGGCAAAAGCCAAGACTTTTGAAGAAGCTCTTTAGCCATCAGCTTACAAACCCAGTAAATATTATATTATTTGCCTCTGTTGATGACATTCAGTCAAATAAGATTGCTGCCAGATTTGGAGGAACAACAAAGCATCAGTCATGCTCTGAAATGCCCTTGTCTGCTTTGTAATTACAGAGAGAGCTGACACAGACTGCTGCAGTTCAACACCACATTTACCTTTGCTCTACACTGGGTGGTGGAGTGAAAAAATCTCCTTTCAAAGGCTACCTGATTTTTTTTTCCTAGCTGTAAAAAAAAGTCTTAAAATGAAAAAAACATGCTCATACCCTTCAAAGTAAGTCTTTCCCCCAACTTCCTCTTTCAACAGCAATAGAAATTCATAAATATTGTAGGAAAATCTAAAAGAAAAGCTTCACAGACAGTTTTCTTTTACTAGAACTAACTGAATTTTATAGATTGAGTCTCCATTTTTGTCTCCATCTTAAAGCTCTAAAACAGCTCAGGCTGTAAAAATATATGATTTTATATGGTCACAGAAGGACTAGAGGGGTTTTAGGGGTGGTCTTATGAATTAATGCCATTAATCTTTCAAGACTAATCTCTAACATCAGTCATTATAACTCTACTTTCTAATAGCAGTTCAGACATCCTCTTTGCTCTGCAATGCCTTTCTTTATTCTTTCTCCTCAAATAAACCTTCTTTACCACTGATGAGATTAAAAACAAAAGAAACAAAAGCTTTTCTCTTCTCAGTCTCCTCTTAAAGAATTATCCAGGAGTAATCCAGTTCCACCACACTTTATCTTTTTGTATGGGTAGTGCTGCAATAAAAACAGTTGTGTTAATATTCCATGGCTAGGCTATATTTTAATTAAAAGGACTTTTAAACCTAAATAAAACCAGTGATTATAGGTAATAGGAAAATCATTACATTCCCTAAAACAACAAGGGGTTTCCCACTTGGTGATTATCCTGTTTTACTTACAGGTACCTGTCAGTATTCAGCAAATACCTCTGATTACTCCAAGGTGTTCATTTCAGAAATAAACTCAGGAAAAAAATTAACATTTAGTACATGAGAGGAAATGAAATACCCTAGGTTTACTTCATAATGATGAACACTGAAATGTAATACAAGAGATACTCATATTTTCTACTTTTGAGCACCTCTGTTCTGCCAGCCACTGTCAGCTTCCCACACAGCCCGGGAATGAGAGGCAACTCCATGGGGACATGCCCAAGTTAGGACAGCCCAGTGTGTGCATGCCACAACTGTGAATTTCACAGGAAAATACTGGATTTTGTCACAAAAGGGTCAGCAGCTGGCTCAGGACACATATCAAAAGCAGTGATGGTCTCAAAGACCTTTTTTTTCCTCCTCTGATTAAAATTTTCAGTTACTTGGCAGGAAAAATATATCAAATTCAAAGGAAAAAATTATATAACTTGAAATTCTGAGGACAATGTTGATGAACTGATCCCAAGAATACAGTGAAAACTTTTAAACTTTTTGGAGATGTGCCGTTTCATTAGCCCCTGCTTCAGTCTCTAAAAACAAGACGTGTAATAACTTTATTGTTAGGAGAGAATTCAGTCTTGAAAATTAATCTCCAGTGTCTTTCAGGTATTGTAGACTTTGAAAATACTGCTATTAAAAGACATGGGTGGCTGGCACTAGCAGTTCAGTGTGATTGACCTCACATTGCTTCATCTGCACAGCTATTGATTTTTCTTTTTCTCTTCATTTTGACATTTCACATGATTCAATCCAAGATTCATAATTTTGGAAATGTCAAGTTTTAAGGTAGGGGGTTTTTTTTGTTGTTTGGAAAGAGTGATCTTTGAAGTGTTTTGCTGCCTACCTTTTTTCAGACACATCAGAAGTGAATCAACTCAGAATTGAGTGGTTTGGTTGATTTTGGTTTGTTTTTTTTTTTTTCATTTCCTACTGTATTCCAATGTGCCTTTTTCCTGAGTAGCTGTTTGTATGAAAGTCAAAGATAGCAGCACTGTTTTGGATAGATTTACAGTGTCTCAGCACTCTTCATGAGAAAAATCTCTCTGGGGATAAAAGCCTTTATGCCACGCCACGCTGTGCGATGGGGAAGCGACAGGAAGCAATCGTGGCACATACTAATGCAGTGTATATTGCAGAAATATCAGATAACATTTCGTGGCATTTATTCAGCACCTAATAATTACAGTTATACTCCTCACTTGCATGGGGCATGAGAGCAGTGGGAGCCAGAATGGAAACTGTCTGAGCTGAACAGAAAATTCTAAGCAGCGCCATGAACTTGAACTTGATGATGTGGAGCTGCTGCAGCTGCCTGGTTCCACTTCACTCCTGTTTGCTCTCAGCACTTGACTGAGAGCCAGAGAGTCTCCAAAACACAGTGCAGCCTTCGCTGTCCTTCTAATGGGTGCTGGAGCACACATTTAAAGTGTTGAATGGCTGCTGAAAATAAAACTTAGGCTGTTTGCTCACTGCATCAGTGTCCCAGGAGGTGCTGAGAGCCACAGACCAAACTGCGCGACCCATCAGGACGCTCATTGTGTACCACATGTCAGAAAGCAGAGAGGAGCTGACTACCAGGAAATTACAGAGGCTGTCTCCAGGTTTTGGACCCTGTTTTGACACAGGACTGGAATCAGAGGATGCCTGGTTGCCAGGAGAACCCAAGGAAATTGCCCGTAGGTGTCTCGCTTTCCCTGCATTGCTGTAGGTCCATGTTAGCCAGCAGCCCTTGTGGTAGCCCTGCTCCTCTGCCAGGCAGGAGATGTAGCAGCCCGTGAACCATGGGGGAGCTGATTTCTGGCTTTCTGAAAAGACCTGAAAGCCCTTTAGGGACTGCTCAGTCCTCTGGAAACCCACACAATGCTCTGATGCTGCTCCAGCTGCAGCAGGCTGGGATTGATCATTGCTTCATGGAAATTTTCTCTCTCAGATCTGCTCCAAAAACTGCTTTTCATTTCCTGACCATGCCACTCCCTCTCTCTTCTCCTTTTACTGACTTTTCTCCACCTGACACAGTTAAATTGTTTAGTCTGCTCTCTCTTTACATCTCAGATCCCCTATACACCACACATGCTTGTCTCCCTCCCCTTCCCAGTGTGTTCCTCCCTGATGGGTGCCATTATTTTCACACTACTCACAAACTTTCCCCTCAGGGTTGGTGAGCGAGGAGCAATGTGTCTCATGCAGAGCAGTCCTGAGTTTTAAATGTCCTGGTGGAATGTGTATAGGCAAGATGAAAACAGAGTATGGAAAATGTCTTCTGAAACTGAGTGCTGTGGGGTAGCTAAAAATAAGGTGATGATTTGTGCAAGCAGCAGCTGTCAGAAAAGCCATGCTGAATCATTTGAAAGAAGGTATTATCTCAGTGATGTGAAGGCTGATTAATTAATTTTTGAAAGACTTCTCTGATCTTTGTCTCGTATGAATTTAGCATTACCTGGGCATGGTAGTAACTGCATAAAGCTTTGTCCAGTTCCTACGTCCTCGTCATCTTATTATTCAATACACCTGCCAGGATCCAATTTTCTTCAGTGTTGGGGATTCAAAATTTCTTCTATTAACTCCTACTAACATTCTTAGGATATTAAAGAGATGCCCCTAAGCAAATAAGAATTCGATATTCTGTAAAAGAAGTTAATCTAACTTGGAAATACAAGGTTTTATGAACTGTGGGCTCCAGTAGACCTAACATCCAGCTCTTTGCTGAGATTATTGAGTTTCTTACCTTGAAGTTTTGCAGGTATAGAGTGATGGTTTTCCTCTATTCTTTGTAAAAAACCCTTTCATTGTACTCAGAGTTGCATCAATTTCATTCAAGCTGTATATTTATTTATTTAATGATTATCCATACAAAAATCGAGCTACTCGTGTCAATTTTCCATTAATATTGGACAGTTCCTTCCAGATTGTGAGTATTCTGTAGGTAAAAATGGAAACAGTTATAAATAGCTGAATAACCCACATACACTTTTAAAGCAAATTAATGTATTTATTGAAGATAACTCAGTAGTAGTAGCAGTAATACCTCTGCATTAGTAAAGGTTTCTTTGTAAAATCCCAGAAAAGCCTCTCCTACTCCAATTCAGTCAGACATAGAGCTTTTTTATTGTCATCAACTATTGATATCTTCCTAAGTTGGAATTGACAAGGAAGAGTGGAAATCCGAGAGCGTTAAGAAAGCTAATCAATAACCAGTACAAATAATATTTCATGTACTCACTTGCTAATGTAGGAAGGTTTTCCCTTTATAAAAATTTTGTTACTGTACTGCTTTTTTAAGGTTAGGGGTATCAGAGCTTGAGGCTGAACTCATTATCAAGGTGGAAAACAAGGGCAGCACTTTGAGTTCTGACTGATCCTTCAGCACAGTTCAATGCCAATGGACCATTTCTGGAAGTGTTTTGTCTTCATCCATGGCATCCCACCTAATCCAGGGGAAGATGTCCCTGGGTAGGAGCTAAATGATCTTTAGAGGTCTCTCTCAACCTGTATCATTCTGGAGTTCTGTGATTTCTGACAGACCTGGTGCCTTACTGGTAACACTTAGTCAGGGTGTCTGTCTATTAAAAATAAATTAAATTACAGTACTGACATACATAATTTTACTGTTAGCTTTTTATTTGCAATAATTTCATAACTTTCCTTTAATCTGAGAAATGTTTAATGCCTTTTTGTGAAGTGCATGGGGTGTACTCTTTGAAAAACAGAGCAAAACGAAGCAGAAGTCTTTTTGTCTTCTTAAATGATTCTAACTCTTGTACAGGAACCTTATCAATGCTCACAGGTTCCAAATGCTTCCCATTCAAATGGTTTCTTATTGCAGTATTTTGCTACCACCGTTTCTGGCCATTTCTTGAGCAGAGTGCTTCTCAAAACCCCAAAGCCGTGGTAGTGCTGTGAGAGCCACAGGAGCGGATGCCTTTTGAAATGATTGCGGCTTGGATTTATCGGGAGGGGAACAAGAAATACTTTTGCACTCTGAAATTAACATTTTTCAGAAAAAAACACGAATGTTAGAAGTTGTATTTGTCAACTACAAACACTAGGTGTTGCAAGAAAGAGATAAACAGTGACAGAGAATGAGGGTAGAAAAACAAAATAAAGGCTGGATTTGTCCAGCATTGAGGGGCTCTTATCAGTTGTGACAGCCGTGCAGTCCATGCACTGTGTGCCATTTGAAAAAACAATAAAAGCTCCAGTGAGTGTCTGTGCTGACTGATTGATACTCCTGAAGGCCCTGTAGCACTCGAATTTAGTAAAGGTGGGGCAGCACGGTGATGTGCACAGCACACCGATAAAAACTGTTTGTTAAACAAACATGTTATCTCAGCACTTTAGGTTAGAAGAAGCAGTTCTTATCGTTAGATTTATAGGTGACCACTCATAAATAAATATATTTTCTGCCAGATCTTGGAGAAACAGGAAGACAAGAAAATGAACATGAGACATTTACTCTGCTCTGAGTGTTCTGCATCCATTCAGAATAACAGTTATCACTCACATTATTAAATGTACCCAGTAAATAATTTTCTTATACTTTCTTTTCTGCATTTTGAAGTAAAAAGCTCTGGGTTTTTTGTGTTTACCAGGACAATTAATGAGCATATTTGAAAGCTATTGGACATTTCAAACTAGAGCTACTTGAATCAATTTTCTCGATGCATTCCTGACAAAAAGGTTGATATTCTCTGCTGATAGCGCTTGAAAATAACAGCATTGCTACTGATCTCCAGTTCAGCCTTATCTTTTTCATTGCATAGCACTTTTTTGGATTAGCAGTTTTGAGACTGTAGATTGAAGGTGATATGAATAGGAGTCGCAGTTTTCCTATATGTAAATGTGGTAGTTATTCTATTCCTTTATCAACAACTCTACACCAAATCCCAGCACAAAAATACAAGGTGAAGGGCCCTAATGAATCTATTTTCTGAGCTATTGCTTGAGCAATACAGTAAAATATAGTTAATATTTTGATTTTTATATATATGTATTTATAGTTAGTAAAATATTAATTATTTTAAACTATTGACAGTAACTTTTAGTGCAAGGATGCCTAGAATTTGGAAGGGAGGCATGAAGGTGTCAGAAAAGGGGTGAGAGGAGGATGTGTGGCCCTTCCTCCCTGTAAGAGTTCAGTGAGACAGGGTCATGGTGCAAGGCAGCCTTGCAGAGGACTGAGCTAATTGCTGGAATTCTCTTCTGCTTTAGGCAGAAAGTCTTTGGATAGGAAACCTGACTTTCTATTAAATGAAATTTGAAGAGGTCTTGGAATGAGCATTCCTTAATGAATACCTCGTTAACTCCATCTCACCCAGCAGGGCAAAGCTTCCCTTCCAGCTCACTGGGAAATCACTTGAAAAGTAGGAAGGTCCTGGTGTTGGCTCTTTGGGAGGCAACGGTAAATAAAAAAGATCATGAACCATCTCCAGTAAAATATTGCTGATTCCCAGAAGAATGAACAAAGTTGTGCTCCAGTTAACTGTCTCCATCTAATACTTGTCTCTGTTTGTGAATGCCAGGACAGATAATGAAGAAAAAGCTCCAGTGCTGCCAAATCCTATAAACTGTTAAGCAAGTTATGGGATATTTTTTTCTTGACAAATATTGTCAGACTGTGGTTCAACGAGGAGCTATGAAAGTAAAAGATAAATGAAAATCGAATGCAAATGTGATTTTAAACTAAACAAGGCATCTGTCTTTCATCACTCTGTCAAATGGGGCAGAAACACAGGTCTATGAACAGACAAACTGTTGTGAGCAATTTGTAGCAATCACCTTTCTCAGAATGAATGGGAGCAGCAGGAGCAGCCTCACATGCGTGAATTGCATTAGAGATGGCAATTGAGTCATTGTAACTTAAGGCAGCAGGTTCTAATTGGGAAATGCTATCCGTGAAGAAAACAAAGATGGCCTTTGGGATGAAGCTGAAAGATGAGGTGTCAGAGAAAGAGCTCCATCCTGGCATATTCTGTAGATTCTCCTCATGGGTGGTAATTTGAAGTAATGAGTAGTCCTTGTTGAATGACCTTGTACATCTGCTGTACTGCCTGTTCAATCTGTAACTCACTTTCCATCAATTGCACTTTTATTACAATTAAATGTGCCATCATAAAGCCCTAAAAATGAACAGCACAATCTCTGCATATGTTCACAGCCATTTAGCTTGGGACTGGGAGGGTGGCAGAAGTCCATCCTAAATCTTTCGTTCGTGCCAAAGTGCAATTTGTTGATTGCAAGGTGCTGGGGGATGGAGCTGGAGAGGATGGCAGGATTTGTTCAGCATGCACAGAAGCACTCACAAAACGATTTGAGATGGAAATGCCTGCTGGAGCCAACGTACTGCCAAGAGGCCACCTGGATTGGGGCAGGAAGAACAAGCTGCCCTTTCCCTCCCCACCCTCACACCCCATGCTAGGCAATGCAAAACACGGACAGAAATGTTCCTGCACGTTGCCATTTTGACAGCTGAGACATTCCTGTTTTGTCAAGATAATGATAGCAAGGTAAGGAGGTGGTTGACTGGTTTTGGTTCTACTTTTAGTTACAGGGAAGAAACTCTTATTCCAGTTTTTCACACTATAGTATTTGGACAATACGCTGCTTTTAATTGCTGCTGAAGAGAGATAAAAGGAATGGATGCTGGTGATTCCCCAGTTATTGTTAATATCTTTAAAGTTTCAATTCAGGATTAGTTTCAGCATTTTGTTGAGACAAATACTGCTTAGCATCTGTGTTCAGAATTTTTAAGACGTGAAATAGGTCATTATGATTATGTGAAGGCCAGATTCTGCTATGTAACAACAGAGTTGCTTTATTTTATTTGAGTTTACACATTGAGACATCCTTTTCTGGATCAGTGAGTAAACAAATGCAATTGAGTGAAATATTTGTGCTGAATACAATTGACAGTGAAGAACTATATTATTTTTTTTTTAAATTATCTTGTCCTTTAGTGTGTTCTTATGTGGTTTTCTAAATTTGAAGCTGGTACAGGATAGGATTTGTTTGTTCTTGATATTTCATCAAAGCATAAGACCAAAATTTTTGTGTCTATATAATTTTCTTTTTTGTGGTGGGAGAACATGGAGATTTTAAGTATGAATAAAGGATCTATGTCAAGTCATCTTTCAAAAGAATGGCTGTTAGGATAAATTGTCCACTTTTGTAACAGGAGTCTTAGAATCTTATTATAATTTTTTGAGCTGCTCTGCGATGATTAATTTAAAGATCCTGTGCATTTCTCTCTATAGGTAGCTTTAAAGAAAGCTGACTCCATGTAGGCACTTGAACGTTTCTAGAGCTGAGTCAATCTGAAATGATTCCAACAGTAACCAGCACTGCTTCTGCATTATTTAGGTTAGAAGTGCTCTCAGATAATTTGAAGTAATTTTACTAAATTTGTTACATATTCCAGACGTTGGGGCAGCCTGCTAGAAGTGACAGGAAAACACAATTTATGTCCTCACTTAGGAGATCATCTCTTACTTCCCCTTCTGTTTCTAATCCTTCGTCTCTCATATTCAAGCCTTTGAGACAGGGACCTTTTCCTCCTACCCACAGTTTTCATGGTAGATCATAAATAATGGATCATAATCAAGCACTCTGAAGTACTTTTATTGGCTGCCAGTGTCATCTCCAGTATTTATCTTGTCTACACTCCACTTCAGTGTTTCCAAATGCAGTAAATCTGAGACTTCAGTCCGGTAACAGTCCTATCTCTTTATGATTTCATTGACTAAGAATTCAGATGTACACTTTTCCCATCTATCATATCTTAAGAGCTTTTACCACGTTGTAAATTGCGCAAGACTAGATTAGCTCTGTCTCAGGAATCTGATTCTTAGCCTGGTCTGATTTTGAAAATTCCCCTCCCTCCTCCAATGTCTCATTTGCCATGCCTGTGGTGAAGCCAGCCCACGGAGTTCTGGGTTTAATTTGCATTCACCTGATCATTGTGGGGTATAAATTCTGTAAGACTTTAGTGCATCATTTTGTTCAGAAGAGTTTTTAATTCCTTTTAAAATGTACTCTGCCTGTGTCTCAGATATATATTCCCAAGAGGCCTGTGTGCTCCAGGATGAACCTGTGTGCTCACTAGCATCCAAAGATTTTGTCATTTTGACATCTAAATATGCAAGTATATCCTACAGGGAGAAAGCAAAAACCTTAGGGATGTAAATATAGACCAACTGGTTAAAGTTTTTTCTTTATAAAATATCATTTTAGTTATGCAAAGTATGTTTTTATTGGAAAAGTTTTGCTTTCAGAAACAAAAGTTTGAAAACTTAAATTTGGCTGTGATCAGAGCTGTAATTTCCTTATGTCACCGTCTTCTTCTGTCTTCTTGAAGCAGTTTCTCACAGTGGCCTGATGTGCCAAGGATCTAGTTACAACTAGAAGAGGAATGGTGCATGTAGGAAATCTGGTAAAGGAACATAGTCATGATGTACCTGAATAAAAACTCAGAATGAAACACCCCAGGCATTCCCAAATTAAAGCGTTCAGAGTTATGGACTGAATTATGTGACCTTTTCATTCTATTTACACAAATACTGAAATGGATAATTACAATATAAACAATTTTTATTTTCTGCCGGGATTTTCTCTGGCTGGGAAAATATCCTTGTCTTCAGTGATAAGACAGAAAGGGAAGCATTCCTACTTAGAACGGCTTCTAAGTAGGAAACCAAAGGATAGAAGTGTTTCCTGTGTGTTTTACTGACAGCATGCCTTCTCTAAACAGCATGCACTAAGAAAAGCAGAAATAATAAGCCATGTGGAAAGAAAAATAACCAGAGTTTTATGTCTAAATCAGTTGTATTTCCTAGGGTTGCTCACCCTGTTGATCCCAAGCAGCATATGTTTGCTCACAAGGCTAAGCCACACAGTTGTGTGCTGTAGATCAAACACTGAGATAAATAACCACTGAGTTTTGTATGCACTTATTTACCAAGTCAAAAATCTCTAGTGCAGTTACTAGATGACAATATCAGATTCTGATCTCTACCTATTTTGTTTTATTTTAGACAACATTATTTATTCACAGAAAAATATGTTTGAAGGGGTAACTGAGTTACCATAATTGTTAAGGATAGATACGCTTCTAATACAAAATGACTTATGAAAATGAAAGAAAAAGCTGAAAAAGAAACTACTGTGGTGCTGCAAACTGAAGTCAAAATACATTCTTAACACGGACAACAAAAATGCTCTCTCTAAAAACATGTAAGGTTTGATATTTTTGTGGGAAGTCTGTTTTTCATCTTGTGTTTTTTTCTTGCATCACTGTGGTTGCTTCACACCTCTAAAGTAATGCATACAGAATTTCACAAGTATGTAGTGTACTTCAAGTTCAGAATATACATGTTCTCTGCCTAAAAAATTCTCAGTAAATTAGTAAATCAAAGCCATCTGGCGTATCTCTGTATTCATACTGTTGTTTCTTGCCACTAGAGAAGAAAACTCTAAGAAGTTTAAACTTCCAAAGACGTTTGTGTCTTTCCTTATTTTTCACTGCATGATAACAGCATAATCATGAGTAGAAAATGTGAGAGCAGAAGGGATGTTTTGGGTTGGTTTTTCACATGCTAAGGCGTCTCTCCTTTCTAAAACCAGTTTGCAATGAATACATATGTAGACACAATGACAGAAAATGTGATGCATTGTAAAGCCACCCAGAAGCTGCCTTCTGCTTTTATGAATATTTAAGTTCACATGCCAGGCAGGCTTAAAACCAGTCCCTGCAGAGCCTTGCTTCCTGGACAGTTTGGATAAAAATCCAGTTCCAGTGTTGGTGATCCATTGGACTGGTGTGGGCACAGCATACAAATGTCCGTGGGCAGTGACACATCCATCAGGATGTGAGTGACAGCCTGAAGTGCCACCCTGGCCCCTGAGCCTGCCAGGTGCTCCTCCACCTGCAGCGGGAGGGGCTGTGGGGGGCTTGCAGTGCACAGGCAGAGCAGGACTCAGCTCATGTCTCTGGTTCAGACACAACGTGCCTCAGCCCTTCTGCTGCCAGCACACAGATGGGGCAGCTCCAGTCTCTACATATGTTCAGTCTGATCAGTAGCCAGAGGGTGCTTATTATTTTTTGACCTGTGGAAGGGGAGTAGATACTCCTTATTTTCTGTACTGCAGGATATAAGCAGTGAACATCCAAGGTTTTATGAATTACATCCAGACTAAATGTGCTATGCAAACTTTATTAAGTAATAAATCTCTCCACATGAGGTTTTCCATCCATTCCCATCTTTACTGAATTAAATGGTTGCTATTTTGATAGTGATGATACTTAAGACAGTTCTTAAACCAAGAAATTCATGTTAAGGAGTAAAGCTCTTACTTTAAAGAAATTAATGTCTCAGCCACTCTGAGGCTTATGAAAAAAGATCAATCCAGTGGTGTGTGAATTTCAGCACCTACTTTGTGTGGCTGTAAAAATCCACAAGCAACACAGATGTCTCTTGGATAATCCACTCACAGATGGACTAATATTTCAGCTTATCCCATTTTTGGTACCACTAACTCCCTGTAGATATTCCAATAAGTTTCATTGCAGTGCTTCCCTGCACAGGATCTTTTCTTCCTTTGCTGCTGCAGTTGGCCTGATGTCTCCAAGTGTCTTTGCTTCTGCATTTCTCTTTACTCAATGCATATCCTACAGCCTTTGCTCATCTTCAGGCCCAGTACATGGACAACAAATGGTGCAGAGAGGACTCTTCCCATTCCTGACCATCCCAGAGCAGTTTGTCCTCTGATGAGTCTACTCCAGGCCAAAAACACAAAATCTGTCTCCCCCAGAGAGTCAGCCAAATCCATAAGCCTGTTGTTAACAAATTCCCGTGTTTCTCTGGTCTGTCTGCCTGGCAGATTCCCTTCTGGAATTCTGGCTGGCTGTTCAAAGAGCAGATGTGCAGGGTTCTGGTAGCTGCCTGACCGTGGGGGTAGCACCCAGTGCCTCAGCCTCCAAATGAGCTGAAGGATTCCTTGGTGTGTTGTCCATAGGATCTTGTGGGAGTGCGCTGCATTTTAGGTTTACCTGTGTATTTCACTCCTCTGACCTCAGGCATGGTCAGCAGTGTGCAGTTTGTGATAAACTGTCGCTCTCCTCACAAAGAATATGTGCAGGTGGACTTGGTGGTGAATGATTGCAGTGAGTCTGAGATACAGCAGAGGTGCCACAGGTGGCACAGATCCACTGCAGTGTGCAAGATGCAGGAAGTTTCTCCATGCACGTGCAGCAGATTCATTGAGAAGACTCCAGGCGTCTCACCACCATGCAGGGACATGAAAACACCCAAAACAAAAGGCTACAGAGAGATGAAAACGCACACACACGAAAAAAAAAGAAAGGCTAAGACTCTTCATCAAGCTACTAAGTACCAAAACAAGCAGCAGCCCTGCTCTCCTCTTCCATTTGTTTTCTGTTCCTGTTGATTATACAAAAGAGCAGCTGTACTGGATCACACCATTGGTTCATCTGGCTTCACGTCCTGTCTGGCCAAAATTGAAGATTAGAGCTGAGTGAGAAAACAGAAAAAGTTTACAAGATGCATATCCTGAGCACTCAACCAACAAGTTGTACTTTGGGGAGACATCCTTGCCCAGTATCAGATTAACAATTTATTACTAAATTAAATACATGTTAAAATCTATGGCATCCCTTGGCAAGGAATTCAAAAGCTTAATTTCACATTTTATTAAGAATCACATCCTTTCAACTATACTTGCCATGTCCAGCTTTTGCACTGCAAGAAGAAAGGATCGCATCTTGTGTCCTTCTTATCATTCCTGCTTCAACCTTTCATTGCATCCTCCTTTTCAGACTTCAGAGGCCACATCTTCTCCTGAGTTACCTGTGTGTAAGCCATTGCACAACTTTAATTTCCTAATTACTGTAGATACTCCCTGTTCTAACATACCATTTTGGAGGTGACAAACCAAAATTACGGTATTCAAAATGTGTTTCAAATGTGCACATATGCTGTCGCAGTGTGAAGGTCTGGTAGCTTTTCTTTTCCTTTGTAATCCCTAACATTTCATTTAATCTTTTTTTTTATTACATTGGAGCACAGAGCTGGCATTTTCATAGGCCTATTTATTAGAACTCAAAAATCTTGTTCCTGGGTGGAAATGGTCAGCTCAGAGCTCATTTTGCTTATGAAATTAGGGGTTCTTTTCCTGTGTGCATTACTCTCCTCTGAATTTCATCTGCCATTTTATTATCCAATCAGCTGATCTCATGAAGAACCTCCACAGTTGTCCATAGTCCTCCCTTTTTACTACCCTGATTAAGTTTAGCAGACTTTCTCATCTCACCAGATCATTCATGAGCATCTCAAACAGCACAGGATAAGCAGAATGTACAGCAGGAAGCTCCTGGTAACCTTGGTCCACTGTAAACAAAAAGCATATGTAGAATACGGGCATATTTTTCAGACACTGAGAACAGTCCACATATGACCCTGAAAACAGAATTATGATAGCTGTATATTTCAATTACATATTTATCATAGCAATTGCATCTTACAAATAATTATTCTGAATCATAAACCTTCTAGAAATCATTCTTGAAGAGATGAAATTTTCTTAATTATTTAATCAACATGTGTAAGCATTGAAATATGTCAGCTGTTGTCTTCCTTGCTGGTTCCAATTACTTGAGAGTGCTAATGTCTCCCTCTCGGCTATTTTATATTTTGTATTCAAGATTGTGTACTTACAGAAATATGTAGCAGTGATGATGATGATGATGATGATGATTATTATTATTATTATTATTATTATTATTATATTGGAATCTGAGGCTCCATGCTTGTATTTCTGCCCATTTTAAATGGAAGAAAACATCTTAGAACTTGGCAATATAGCAGGATTATACTTGAGTACCTGATGGGAGGTTCAGATGCAAAAGATTGCATTATGAAGTGTTTAATACATAATTTAAAATGTTTTACATGGTGATATCAAAGTTTATAGGATGGAGTAGGGTTAGAGTTACTGTTATCTTAAAAACAATTCCATGAAGGTGGTTTTGTGAGTGTAGATTAAAGGTGAGACATTTCACTGGTTGAGGAAAGAGAACTCAGTGTCTTTGCAGTGTAGGCGCTGAGAAAAGATGCAGAGAATGGACCAGACAGGCTGAGATCATAACATTTTTAAGATGTGCCATCTTAGAAACTTCAGGAAAAAGAGAATTGCTGCATTTCTTCTGTTAAATGGTTCCTGATGCTCCTAACTTTAGGTGTTCCCATGGAATTAGATGCTTAAAGTAACTGAGGAGAGTAGATGGTGTAAATTTAATAGGACCTGACCAGCAAATGGAGACTAATAACAAACACTGACACACTCAAAGAGTTCAAGGAGTTTGAAGAGTTCTTGTCAGGCAGAACCAATGAATTAATTATCAAGACAGCCTTTCTTCCTCAAGGCTTTATGCATTCAGTTAACGTGGAACTTTTTGGAAGGACATTTCAGGGGAAGATCACCTTGCATAACATAAGCAGTTGCAAATGAAATCATGATATTTCTGACCAACCATGTCATGAGTAGTTAAGTCAACACTACAAATATTTTGTGATCATGATCACTAATGAAATACGGAAAATTCTGATTTAATGCAGAGTTAGCATGATGGCTCAGCAAGTTCATGATATTGATGCAGGACCCTCAAAATGATAACCAGCAAATTTTAGGACAAAAAGTTGCAATATGCAAACAGAATTTTGTTTCCAGTAATCACTTTCCACAAATTTATTGGCACAGAATTAATCTGTGCAAGCAGAATAATATATTTTAGAAAGCTCTTACAAAGCTCTCCTGTATTATTTATTTTGTTGGTATTTTTAAACTTTCTTTTTGACCACATTTCACTAACCCTTATTTTCTGAACAGTACAGATAAAGAGCTAGAAAATCCAGAATTGACACATTTGAGTGTGTCAGGACCCTTTCATAGCCATGGGAGGTTGGTGTCCTCTAGATGGCATTCAAGGAATTGCTGCATGTGTGGAGGATTTTTTTTTTTTCCCTGTATCAAAGATTTCCTTAGCTACTGTTTTTTTGGTGGGGTTTTTCTTGCCCAGGTTTCACCATATGTTTGAGTGGAGAGGGATTTGAGATGCTTGTCTGTGTAGAAGTTTTAAGATAAAGGTCATAGAAATGGAGATCAGTGCCAAGCACTGAGACATGGGTCTGAATTAACAGGTCTTACTGTTTGGTTTTGTCTGTGTGCCAAAGAACTTTAAATATCCTGTGTGAACACACTGATTTCTCAGACCTTCCAAACTACAGACTCACGACTGGATCACACATCAAAGTATGATATTGGGCAAAGAGAATTGCTTAGAATACCTAAGGAGGATTCGAAGAAGGAAGATTTTCTTCATGATTAAAACAAAAGAGGCTGAGTTTTTTCTGCTGAGATCATTATTTTGTGGGTTTTTCCAGTGTAACAATATTGCTTGTAAGAAGTGGTGCAATACCAATGTCTAACCCTGGTGCTTAACATAAGCTGTCAAACTGAAAGTTGTCTAAATTGTCAAGCTCTGATTTTGTGCATGCTCTGATTTAATCTGGTTTTGACAGTGTTAAGGAGCTTGGACACAGAGCAGAATTTAACTCTAAATATCATTGTGAGGATCAGGCACTTAAAAGTTAGACCCCAAAGCACTCAGCTGCACATCACTAATGTACTGTGTGGCTATGAGCCATTAGTTCTTGCAAGCAACTACCAGAGCAGGGTGTTTTCTCTCTCTAAAATTTTTGCAGTGCTGAAGACTCTTTAGGGATAGATAACAGCTTCTTCCATATGTGGTCTTCCAGTTCCCAGCAGCATTCAGTAGCATCTTAGTTATTAAGGAATGTTCTCTCTGTTTCTTGCTTCAGTGTCTGTCAGCTCCCTAACTTTTTGGATGCCACAGAATTTTTATGGTCCTTTTTAGAAATCAACCAGTGCAAACTCTGCATGTGTCAGAAGGTCCCCTAGAGTTCATACCTTGGACAAGAAGAGCTTGTGTAGGACAGCAGTGCTC
>VZSR01000055.1:3987149-4032991 GCA_013398615.1 Brachypodius melanocephalos | reverse complement strand
TTTTTTTTTTTTTTTTTTTTTTTTTTCTTTAGGAAGCACTTTTGTTGTTCTGCCAGAGATAGGAGATGAAAAATAGACCTGGGAAAAAAATCTCCAAGGGCAGAGTTCAGCACACAGAATGTTGAAGAACACAAAAACTCATTAAGTGTCAAGAAAAAGAACAGAAATACCAAAGGAGCATAACGAAGAGTTCTGACAATTCAGAGGCTCTTGCTAGGAGGGCATTCGTTGGATAATTAATTTCTCAGAGAGAAAAGGCAGGCTCCTTGAGCTAAGTGATGTACTGACCTGGAAGTGTGGATGCTCAGGTTTCCTTCTCACATGAATCTCTGTCAGGAGATTGCCTCTCCATGAGCATGGATATGTACAGTGAGTATTAAACCACAAGCTGCAGGGCATGAGCTAACTAGGAGCAAATAGTTGAAGGGGCTTCCCTTTTGAAAGGCTATTCCATAATTACCCAGGCTTCCACAAACCTTGCTTTGAAATGTATTTTACTGCCTATCATCTTGATCTAATTTCCACACTTCTCTTCTTTCCTGGTGTTTTAATTTCTATACAAGTCAGAAAGATGAAAACTCTTTAGATCCCCATGGTTTTTCAACTCTGCAGAGTTTTGTCTTTGTGAATAAAAGCAGCTTAATCTTCTTGAAAGAGGAAAACACACAAAAAAAAGACATTTATTTTTCAAATACATTTAATATTAGTGTGACATGTTTTCAGAATATGAGCACAGTAGTACAGAAAGAGCCACTGGCCTCTTCTGAACCTCAGGTTTTTACATATAACAGAAGTTAAAGGCCAGCAGCTCTTTGCTTTTAGAGCTGATTCGCCCCGATGCCTTCAGGTGTCATTGCTTCTATCCATCATCCTGAGAGCCTGCCCTCAGACTCAGAGGTGTGTAAACATCCTCAATGAGCTAACTAAGAGATCACATAAATGATCTTTCACTACAGAGCATGTGCCTCCATATTTTGTCCACTTTTTTTTGATAACTTAATGCTAATTAATGTAGACGTATGATATAGATACATAGACGTGCTAATTCACGTAGACGTATGATATAGATACACCTAACTTTAAAAAAAATTAAAAAAATAACAAACCACTTTATTTAGGATGTTGACATATCTAAAATTACTCCTGCATTGCTCTAGAGGTCACCTTAAATCACTTTAAAAGAAGATCCATGGCTGATTTCACAGTGAGCTTCTCTGCTGATGGTAGTGGTACATGTATTGAGTACTGTGGATAAAACCAGGGCATACATTTTATCTAGCAGCACCCAAAGCAAGTTCAGCATCTCATCTCCTAACTACAGAGGGATTTGAGAGAATTTGCCAAAAATAATCCCCAACTTTTTATCTTACTTGAATCAAGTCAGGTTCTACACTATTTGACTAGAAATTGAACACCAAGCCTACATTTGACAGGAGCGGTGCTTTTCAGTGACTTGTGTGCGTCAAGTACAATCCATTGACGTCCTGGCCTTCTAGAAGTGTTTCTTGTCTGTATGCCAGAGTTTAAAAGGGTCTGCTTTTCTGTGCATAGGTTTCCACATTAAAGATTTAAAAGATACTTGACCCTCAATAGAACAGAGCTAGACTGAACCTTTGGATTATTTTTAGCATTTATGAAATATACAATAAGTTACATAATGTTGTTTGTAACATCATTCTGGGAATTAATGTTTGAGGGCATAATTATTTAGCATCACTGTGATTTATAGAATGCTTTGTCAAAATCAACATTTTGGGGGAAATTGTTTGAAGGTGTACATTTGAAGTCAGTATTGGATATGTCTCCATGTACTTGCACACATTCACTCAAAATATTGAAGTACAGTACCTCTGACATTCTCTGCACATGCCAACAAACACAGCTTTTACAGAAGGCTCACAGAAGATGTTCGCATAAAATATTCATGATATTCTTGCTAAAAGAAAAACCTCTTTCAGACCTTTAAAGTACTGTTTGACAGAAAATTGGTTACAATCTGATCTAGCCTTGTATTTGGATATAAATAAGAGCAGGAAAGATCTGCTGAAATGAGTGTACATTTGATGTTTGCCTTTGTTACAGCGCAGGACGAGTAGCAATTAATGGAGTGAAAAGATGGCAGGTTTCCTAGTGCTTTTTAACCTGCTTATTTCATTTTCAAACTTCTGAGATCAATTTAGCAGCAGGGAGTTCTGCAGAGCAATTTGGTTGCAGTTGACCCTGGAGGGGTTGTTGCTGAATGAGACTTAGTTACAGCTCTGTTCCCGTAATGACACCTCGCTGCAATAAATGACACCTTCTTAACCTCAAGTTGTATTTCCCATCAATTTATAGCAGTGCCCAGGTTACACCAGGAGGCTGAAAACAAAGTTCTCTGAAGAAATGTGTCACCACAGGTTGTCCCCACATCACAGGGCACCTAGCAGTGCCGGAATGATATTTTTAACTTACATAACACACGGGCTGGAACACATCTTTCTTCATGCTGATTAACATCATTATAGTAGCAATCTGAATCTGCTGATAAACCAACTTCTCCTGCCTCCTTCTCTTTTAGCACAGTTTTCCTTAAAAAGGAAACCCCATAAGCCACTCTGCCTTCTTTTTTAGAGGAATCCTGCGTGGCAGGAATAGTACCCCAGGAAAGCACACACTCCAATTTCAAACATGCCACCAGCAGACAGTCAGTGGCTCACCAGAATGTCTGAGTCAGGAGGGACAGTGACCAGCACAGCACAGAACATTCGAGGTTGTAAAAGTGGAAAATCTGCTGGTTAAGGACATAATGTTCTGTTACTTCTCCTGTAGGTACCACAACAGGGTTTATAATCATCATAAGGAGTGATGGGAAGGGGATGGGCTTGCCTGGAGTGGCCTCTTGCACCCTTCCCTGGTTTTTGATCCAGAACAACATTCCCAGAAGAAGCCAATGAAGAGAAGGGCCTTTTCCCCCCAGTTATCACGCTTTTCCTGTGCCAGTCAGCCACAGAAGTTGTTGCCACCTGTTGTGAGCTGATGCGCCAGTCCCACACAACCTCAGTTTTGCCTTCTGCCAAACAAGGAGCGGGCAGCTCTGGTTTCCAGAGAACTGTTCCCTCAGGAATCTCAGTGACCTCTTAGGTCTTTAAGTCTCTCATTGCCTTCTGCTGCTCCAGCCCTAAAAGGCAGTGGAAAGGAGCCAAGAACCTGCTTATTCTGATAAATCCCTTTGGTTGCCAGAGGCCTGTTGATTTGGCATTATTTCCTTTGTGTGACAGGCAACCTGGTTTAGTTTTGCTTTTTATTTTTGTTTGCATCTGATTCCTGGACTCACACCCTCCCTCTATATTTTTTTTAACTGAATTTATCCCTCTTACTTCAGACATACAGGGCATATAAACTCCTTAAAACATACATTTAGGCAACGCATTTTTGTGATTTTTTTTTTTAAGGGATACTATTTTAAAAAAACCCCAAGCTTGTAACAAAGATATTTTTAATTTGTTATGAATTGTGTCAAATATCTCACGATATTTTTTACCTCTGAGGTTTTGCACATACAGGTCATCACAGAGAGCAGAAGAGCCACACAGTCTGACTGACAGCTGAGAAGGCCTTATTTTATACTGTTATTTTAAGTATCTTCTACTAAAACCCACTTTGAAGTATCAGAAGCTGAGTAGGTCCTGTAAGAAGTAAAGATTTAGGATTGCTTCTGTCTCTGAAGCTTGAAAAATGTAGAATGGCAGCACATTCTGTAAGCGAAAGAAAATCTGTAGTGTTGCAAAATCGTGTGGATGAATAATTACTGTCTCCTTACATAAGATCAACAATAGGTGAAAGAGAAATTAGGCAGCAAAGGAAGAAATAATTGCATTATGGAACACACACACACACACAAAAAGTCATGTTGGATCTACATTTACCCTGGAGGAAATCTGGGGGTCGTGTCTATCATGACCTTTAGCCCACAACACTGTAGCAGAATCCAGTTTTTGACAAGGTTATTGGGTTCACTTGGCTTCCATCCACCATTTCTGAGCAAGGAAAGGAGATCTGCAAGGGGAAAGGCTTTAAGATGGAGGGAGAGATGATAATTATAACTTGCTGGAGGCCTATTTTCAGTAAATGAAGTGCTTCAAAAGAAGCACACTGCTCTGCTGTCTTTTGAGTGCAAACCTTTAGGGAACCAGTGTAAGAAAATGAAGTAAAAAAAAACCCCTTTTTTAAACCCTGAACTTGTTAATTTGCTAGCTGTAATGCTTTGTCAGGGAAACACCACTCTCAACTTTGAACTCCAAGGTTAGTGCCAGTAACAGTATCCCCTCCAAGCATTGTAACTGTGAATTACTGCTGAAATGATTAGGGAGATAAGAGACTCTGTTATGGGAAGAATCAAATATCTTATCTAGTAACTGTACTAATTGAAAGCAGGCTTGTGTGGTAAAAAAATAAATGCTTACTGAATTCAGTATAAACCTGAAGATGATTCATCCATGTGAACATCTTTAATATACAGAGATGGGTTATGAACTGAGTTTTTTTCTAAAAGTTTAATATCTGTTCATATTTCTGTGGTTTGATTCCCATGTCATCTTGTGCTTAGGCTTTAGTCTTTTATATCCATACGTTCACACTTCTAACAAGAGAGTGCTCGTGTATTGCAAATAATGGAACTTATTGACATTCACATTGTGCATTAAGATAGCTCAGCCAAAAGATTAAAGAAAATCTCTGGAGCACAACCAGAAGAGAATATAAACAGAGGTCTCCGGGATCCCTATCACATCCCTTGTTCATAAGATACTCTTTCTTCCCTTATCCTGCAAAGATAGCAACAGAAAGATGAATGAACAAATACAAAAGAATGAAAGGATGAACTGCATCTCTGCTGGAGGATTAATAACCATATTAATGGAGTGGAGACTGCCCTGGATGACAGACAGCACAACTACACCCTTCAGATGACTGATCATATATTTCACATGGGCATTAGTAATGCAGGATGAAGGCTTCAGGCCTCTTAACTTCTCTGGAAAATCCTTGGTAAATAGCTCAAAATGGCTAAAATACTGGAGGCACTATCGTTGATCAGGAAATGTTGTTTCATTGCTTCCAGTTCTGTTACTGGAGTAAAATGTCTTCTCTAAGAGAGCATCTTTTTACTGCTTATTACCTTTCTAATAGTCTTTCTAGAATCAGAAGTAAAAGCAATATTTTTCTTACTGTGCCCTGAAATAGTCTTTTTTTTTTCCTCAAATGTGGCATTGTGAATAAAATCTCAGTGCTCTTTTTATTGATATTTATAATATAAAATCATACTCAGTGCCCAGTAGTATAACAATTGTAGTATATTTACAGAATGTAGGCTGGTGAAACACTGTAAAATAGCATTTTTCTGGTATAGAGAAAGTGCAAAGAGTGTATATACTTCGGATATGGACCTTGATACATCTCTATTCTGTTTCATTGATTTCCTAACATTTTTCTTTAATGGGATTGGAATTATTAGATAACTGTAACTTCTATAGTGTTAAGCACATATTGTTGTGGTTGGCTTAATTTCTGCCACTAACCGGTGATTGAAGCTTGAAGAAGCCCTTTCCTTTTCATGACCAAGCAAACAGTTTTCTTTGGTTTTCTTACCCAACACAGTCAATGTAAATTAGTCATTACAGCATTGATATCTCTTCCACCCTCAACTGTCCTTCTCTTACTGAAAGAAAGAGGAATGCAGGCTCTCTGCAGGATGTTAAGGCAGGTTTCTTCCTCTATAGGTTGAACATAGGAGGGATTAATGAGTTTTTAAAAGGAAGAAAGGGGATTGAGTAACATTTAGTCAGTATTTTCCCTTAACTGCAGTTGAGAAGTGACTGAGATAGGAGAGAAGGAAGAGGCAGGGAGAGGGGTGGATTTCCAGGAAGGGAAACCCCTGCTCAGAAAACAGGTGATAAAGCCCTATATTTTGGTGAGTGTGATCTCTCCTGCACCTTGAAGCGCCAGAGGTCTCAAGGAAAGAATTACATTTAGTTATGCAATTTGCATAACGTTATTGTTGGTAATGGCATAGAAACAACAAAGGTACAGAAACAACAAACTGAATAAAACATGTGGTCCCAAATGGCATTGTTTTATGTACTGAGACCCCCAATATTTTACATACTGGGACCCACAGTCTTCTCATGAGGATGATATCCAAAAGAATGAAGTTTCAGTCCTCCCCACAGCATCTGTACAGCTCAATTCCCACGTCCACTCTGTCCTCTCCATATTTGTGTCTGCTGGCACTTGACTGGTTTTGGGCAAAACAGTTATAATTCAGGGGGAAGGAAGGAGAAGGACAAAACTTGCTTGATGGTAGATTTTTTTAACAAGAAAGTGAATGAAGAGAGAGGCCTTTGAGCTGTTATGGTTTCTCTTCACCAAAGAAATAAGATTGGAAATGAGAGATGAAGGGTTGAAAGGTTCCATGTATAAACAGGTATCAGGTGAGCTTTGGTCATCAGCTGCCATAGGGTCTGAAACTTCCTCACCATGAATGGGCATCCTATAAAAGCCATTCAGTCCTTGAAACAGGAGACGTTTCTTTGCCTCCTTTCAGGAGTGTGAAACAAGAAATAGCACAATTAGAAAATGCACTAAAGGAAAAAAAGCTTCAGCAACCCTCCAGATCACCTATTTTGAAATCAGACAGTTACAGATAATGGAAGTCAGCTTCAGAAAAAGGGAAAGTTTCTAGGGAAAAGATACTTTGATCCAGTCATTGTTTAAAATATACATTTTCTCTCCTGTATGTAGCACATGAGAAAAAAAAGGATTCTGAAAAAGAGAAGCCAAAGGAATTTAGAATAAAATCAGCTCACTCTGAATTAAAGAATGAACTTCCATTATTCAATAAAAGTTTGAAAAGACTGAGAAGCTTCTCAGACTAAATTAAATGAGGAGCTCACCACATTATAGATGACTCATTGTAATTCAAGAAATTTGAAACAGAGTAGAAGAAAACAGATGGTGCAAAGAATCCTCCGTACAAAACACAGATCAGTGCTTGAGCTCAAGAGCCAGAAACCACCCCTCAACCTAGGACCAATAGCAAGAAAATGCTGCCCTTAAAGTGATTAAAACTCATGCTGCTCTTCTAAGCGTTTCTTTTTTCAGATGGTTTCATTGGGTAACCATATTAGAGCTCTCCTGCAGCTACTGGATTTGAAACAACTAATTAGAACTTCCCATTGATTCATCATAGGGACATTAGAGCAGTCTGTAGGGGGAAAATAGGATTTACCTATCTTACAGTCTTCTGGTTAAAAAGAGTTTTAACAATAAGTGGATAGGATCTCTAAGGTCTAATTGACTCCTGGTCTGGTGAGCAACAGTTATAAGGAGCTGAAATTTCTCCACAGAAAGTGGAGTGCTCTTTAGTAGCACTTCACAACAAAAGAAATAGAAACTCAGCTAGCTGGGCTTTTAATTACTTGGTGTTATTTGTCTGTTTCTTCCTACAGTAAATTTCTGACTGGAATCTTATCTGGCAAAAACAGGAACATCCTTCTGCTCATGTAGGAAATGGTCAATGGTGATTTTTCTGTGCCTTTTTGTTAAAAAGTATGCCTATTTTTTCTTTGCTCTTTTTTAAAAAAATTTTATTTTACTTGATACAAACACAAACACACTTCTCATGTTCACAGCTTTATGTGCACATGTCTGCATTTGGATTTAGAGGATTCAGTGCTGGCACAGTGCTACAGGTGTGATGTGAGCCTTGCTGTATGGGCTTGTTGGTTTCAAGTGAAGGTCAAGCACAGGTGGTTTAGAGGAGGTCTAAAGTAATTTTCTTCCATTAATTTCCTACTGAGTTGTTTCCCAGGAAGACCACTGGCATTATTTCATATACTGAAGTTTGGAGAGGGTCTTCCACAACTGTGCTTTTGAAATGTACTTCATCAAATGGAAGAATTGCTGTGTTGAGCTCAGGCTGAAAACATGCATGAATTGTTGTGTAAATTTGGAAGTTAGAACACAAAGAAAAATCCCTGTCATGTGCAGTACATCTGGAAAGCTATTGAAGTTTAGGATATAATTTGAAGACATGTTATAGCAGCAGTCTATATTTTATAAGCCTAAAAGAGCCAAGAATATAATTTTATCTACAGATTAACCCAGCTGATGCTCATCACCTCTAAGCAGGCACACACAGATGTATCTGACAGGTTGCTGTAGCTCCCTCAGATCCACCTGTAAATCACAGCTCGGTGCCAGTGAATGACTCAAAATAACTAACAGTAAAACAGTTTATATGAGCAGTGCCTTCCTTGGCCCTTGGTCAGTGTTTAGCAATTACAAATCCATGTTTGCTAGCTCCTGCTGTCCTTTCAACAGACCTGACTTCATATCTTGCTTGGAGAAGTTGATTGTACCCCGGAGAAATATTATGAGAGCTCAACTTCACCCTCACTTTCAAGAGTAAAAATTTCATTTTAGCTGAGGGACTAGTTATACCTACCCAGGGATAAAATTTTGGTTCAAATCCTATGAATGCTTTTTATTTATTAGTTTGTGTTTTATTCCGTTCAGTTATTTACATTATGCTGTTTAAGGACTTCCTGAAAACCAGGTAAATCTTTTATTCTGCATGGCAGGAAATCCATTGTTTTTTGTTTTTGTTTTTGTTTTTTTTTTCCTCTAATACTCTTGCATCAGACCTGTGGTTAAAGTGGAAAAAGTGTAGAAGTTTGCTGTGTAAGCTCTTATACATTGGTAGGGCTTTTTTCTGGTGTTATGTGTTGTTGGGTTTGGGGTTTTTTTTCACATCAGAAAGGACAAAACTAAGGGATGATTGACAGGGGGTGGCAGTTAATTTTCTCTCTCAGATAAATGCATTATGACAGGGAAAAATGCACATCTCTGTGTAGAGTTTCCCCTTTTTCAAAGACAAACACGTGGGTTTGTTTTCTTCAGTGTTTGTTTGCATTCTAGAATTTATTTATTGTTTTCATTTCTTAAACCTCCTGAAATGTTTACAGGAAAGAAAACGAAGGCGTGAAGTTTTGTGACTAGAAGCAGATTCTCTTTTCACTTTCCTAGGGAGATTCTTTCCTCCAAAAGATAAAATCAGAAGTCATAAAAATGTGTTATTTTTAGGAGACAACTCCATGGAAACTTGGAGGAAGCTAAGTAAGATTCAGAAGAGAGATGAATGGGGGAGGGTGTGTAATAAACTGTTATTTTTTAGTGGAAAGACAAATAATGAAATCTGTGAACCACTTATGGTAGCTGGATTATTGATCTTAGTTGTGCCGAATAATATGTTAGAATATGTTAGACTGTTGAATATTGGAATAGTATGACTGGGTTTGCTGTAACATTTGGGAAAGCTGCCCATCAATACTATTAAAACCACATTAGTGTCTGGGGAATATTTTTACACGCTTGACCAGATTTAATAAAATAAGCAAAGATCGTTTTCTAGAACGCAATCTTTGCACCGCTTGAAATCATTGCAGAGATGACCCCTCTCTTCCAAAAAGGCAGAAAAACTGGTTCTTAAAATTGATTAAGTGAGATGATTTGTCTCCTGGGTGCATCCGTGTGTGTCGGGCCCCTTCCAGGAGCCGCTTTTGCCCCCAGTTTGCCCATATCCCAATCCAGGGCAATCCTCCTGAAGGAACCGGCTCTTGGCACACGCAGACACCTCGCAAAGAGCTGAAGGAGTGCCCTTGCCAGAAAAAGAATTCACCGCCTCTGTTTTAATTCGTGTTGTTTTCTTTTACCTCAAAGGATGTTGGAACCCTGGGCACTGAGAATTTCAGGCTTTCTGTGCTGACAGGCACTGAGCCCCAGGCAAACCCTGCATTTGACCTGAGGCCTTGGAAGAGGCTTCCAAAATTGCATGATAGCACTGGGATTGTGGGTGTGTAATTTGAATAGAAGCTATAAACCGAACGTACATCCTAACCAGCTGAATTCGAACATTTAATGAAGATTATTAAGCCGCATGCAGAATTTGCTGCCTCTGACCTGTGATTGTGGTGTGGACGCGGCGTCCTCGGAGCCAGCGGCGCGGCCGGGCTGGGACGGGCCGCAGCCCGAGCCTTCCCTTCCGGGGTTATTTTTGCACACAGGGATTCTTCAGAAGCTGCTCCGCACTTCAGCAGAGCTGGAGTTCCCAGCACGTACTTGAGACATTAATTCCAGGTTGTATGTTTTCCCTGAGAATTGCCATCTGTCGCGCTTTTCTGTCTGGAGGTCGCTCCGAGGTGCCTCGGGTTGGAATCCTCAGACAGGAGCTTGGAAGGATAAACCGTGTGCTTCGTCTTTTAACCCTTAGTTATCCTTTTCCCTTTCAGCACCCACCTTGATAGGTATGGTAAGGAAGGACTGGGCTTCCCAAAACAGCATTGCCCTCTCCTGGCAAGAGCCGGACTTTCCCCATGGAGCAATTCTGGACTACGAGATCAAGTACTATGAGAAAGTAGGTCTCACTTACAGCATCACCCACACTCAGATCCTAAAGAGCAATGTGTTTCATATTTTTAATAGTATTTTTAATAGTATTTTGAAAAAACTTTGCACCTGACCCCACATACAATGCTGTGTATGCCAGACGTTTTATTTTGTGCTGATTTTTTGTTGTTTTGCTTCTAACTTGTCCATGACTGTCTTGTTTCACATCAGAATGGAGTAGAGCAGCAAGCAGATCTTTACATTTACTTGTCTCATAATAACTACATTTTACAAACATGGATAAATGGATCACATGCTTGAACATCTTTTGACTTATGGACTGTAAAAACGTCACACTGGAGTGACACTGATGCAATAGAATTATGGTGAATGGGAACATGATTTCATTTTGAGGCAAAATAGGTATTTATTTATTTAATAGTGCTAAAAAATGCAATAATATGTGCTCAAAGGATAGAGTGAACCAGCCTTGTTTAGAGGGTTACAAGAGAGAGAAACTGTCAGATTTCTGGTGCTCTGTCAAAATTAGGCCATTTCACACAGAAGAGAGCTACAACATGCATTACAAGTAAAGGCACGAGGTGCACACACAGCAGATGTTGGGAAAGCATAGTTTGAAGCCTCCTTGTCCATAAACACAAAAGATATTTGGTCATTACCTGTTGCTACAGGGCATCATATGAGTAAAACATTTTGTGCTGAACAGTGCCTTCAACCCTGAAGACACAGGCAAGAAATTTTTGGTGTCTGTCCCTTAAACAGTTCCCTGCTAAGTCAGTTCTTGCTGTTTCCCTGCCCCCATCTGAAGTCACAGTGGAAGTGCTGTGCATGTGTGAAGATCACAAAGAACAGAAATACAAACCAAGTCGTGAAAGAAAGTATTAGGGATATTAGGCTCTGTAAATATCTGAGAATTTTATTCATTGACTGCACTTCTCTATTGAGATAATGCAGCTTTAATGATGCAGAAGAAAGGGTGAACTGGGGGAAATACCCAAACAATTTAAATAGGACAGCTACAGGGAGAAGAAAGATTGCTTAGAATATTTGGTAAGCCAAAGCAAGGAACTCTATTTTCCTGCATTAATGGAAATCCTTCAGGTTCTGATCCATTATCATAGTAAGCCCCATTATGACCTGAACTTCTTTTCTTCCTTGATATTAAAGAGGTGAATTAAACAGGACAAACTGTGAGATTTTATTCAGTTGAATAGGAACAGTTCCAAAGCTGTTTGTATGGATGTTAAATTACAAATTTCATATATGTATTTAATAAAGTCCCCTCTTAATAGATTATGTGCCAATACCAGTCAGTGCTGAGTGAGAAGGCAAATAATTTTTCTTAGAGGTCTACTTATTCCTTAGCCTTGACCATTATGGAGCAAGAATACATGCACAGGCTTTATGACCCTTTGCTAGATACAGTTTAAACCATTCTTATCTGTTTTTACCAAAAAAAAAAAAAAACAAACCCCAAAAAAACAAACAAAAAAATTTTCTGTGTCCACCTTTTAAAATATATAAGGAGCATCTTCTATCTATAAACTCTTTCTTCTGAGGTCAGGGGAGATAAATGCACTGCTGGCATCTTCCAGTGCTGTGGCACAGGTATAATTTGCAAGACCTCTCGTGGAGACCAGGTTCTAGATCAGAGAGATGATGCATGTCAGTCTGCTTATTTACAGCATTAAATTGGAGAATGTTCTTTTACGCCACTTTAATATTTAATATTTGGAATTTGTTTTAATGATATTTGAATCTTGTCCTAATATTATTTAAATGAAGAAGCGTACATTGCAACACTGGCTAAGTGTAGGGGCCAAATGCAAATGAAATTTTATATTGAGAAACAAAAAGGGACGATTCCTGTCTCAAAGCCAGAAAGTATTAGTATGCACAATTAATTTAATTTGATTAAGTTCCAAATCATTTTTTGTTCTGCACTGTGGAGTCTGTATATTAAAAAGCACAGTTTGTGTTATGACAGGGGTAGATGTAGCCAGTGACACCGTAATCTCTCAACCTTCCCAGGAACTCTGAAACAGGGGAATATCAGCATTCCTGTTCTCAGCAGAAGTGACAAAACAGGGATGTTGTTGCATGCTCACAGGAAATATGATAAGAGTGAAATCATTTTCTACTGGATCTAGTATGAATTTATCACAAAGACATCCCTCTAACAGAGAGCAAAAAATGCAGATAAGGTTGAAGTACATGTTAAATATGAAAAGGTCAGAAATTTTATTAATGTCTTAAGAATTCAAGAAAAAGGCAGAAAACAGTAGTCTTAGCTACTAATAAACACCCTAGGTAGAAAAATGGAACAACTTTTTCAGTCTGTCTTTATCCCTTCCTACCTGTCACCATCAAACACAACCACTCATCCCTCAAATTCAGCTGCTTGTATCAGTTTCTTAACTTCTTGAAGCTCTATGCAATATTCTAAAGTTTTACAAGTATTTACTGTTATTTCCTTTAAGGTTCCTTGTTGACATTTGAAAAATTGTCAGTACATCATTGGTGAGCCATGAGGGGAGCAGCCCTCAGTGATTTTAATAATCACCAGTAGGAATTCTGTGGCTCACAAATGGAAGTGGTATCTTGTCATGGGTTCCCAAAGTTTCCTGGAAGATACATAAGCTTCAGAAATCAAATAGCTGCCCAATAAACTGTAAGCACTCCACAAAAAAATGAGGCTGTTTCCACCAATTTCGTAAGGAAGACAAATTAATGATGATGAGCATGGAACATAAAGAGGCATTTTTCCATGCATTTCCAGAACAAGCAGAAAAAGGGAAGGAGCCTACACTGTGCTAATTATGCAAGAAACTTACACTTACACTCTTGTAAAATACAAACTACACACAGAGAACTACCAAAAGATCAAGTCCTCTCTGTGAAAAATACTCTTCTGAGAAAAACTACCAAGTTATAAAGAAATAAAGTAGAGAAGGAGAGTTATCCAGAGGTCTCAATAAGTTACAAGTATGGAATCATACATTAATTTCAAAGTACAATAAAGCAGTTCAATATTTTTTCTGCTTTAAAGTACCTTTTTCTATATGACCTTCATTTCTCCGGGGAATTGCTGTAAAACACTCAGACCTTCATGAAATATTGTCTCTAAAAATGAAAATCCTGTGGCAATAACAAAATTTCATTGTGAGCTAGTGTTAGTTACATCGTGAGTTACACAGATTTGTAATTTCTTGGGAGTGCGCTGGTACGTTTTTATGTGGTTGTCTGATAAGAGGTCATTTTGTTCTGCAGCCTTTCAGCCAAAAAAACAGTGAGCAAAATCTGACCTGGGACATAATTAGAGAGCTGATTTGGCCTGGGAGAACAAAACATCCTTGACATTCAGTCCAAGATTCTCTGAGTTCTGTCACAGCAAAGAGAAAGGGTTTTCTATTGCTTGAATAGTTGTGTGATACAACCAGGGAGAGAATATCACGATCCTGAAATAATTGCCTTGTTGAGGCCTGGTAGTTGAAATACCTGGTTTCAGGTAGATTAGGAATCATTCTGAAAACTGTGCCTTGGATAATGAGTCTTTACAGCAACATACAGAAGGTAGTTAAATGTTTGCCCTTTGAGATCTAAGATATGCTCATAAAAGCATTTCTTCATAGACCTTCTTTGGGGTCTTGAGATGCTAAAAATTGCAGATTATCTCTGTTGATAGAGGGTGTCTGCCCTATTCTGCACCCTGTCCATTATATTTTAGCATCCCTTGTGGGTATCATCCACAAACACTGTTTCTAAAAGAAAAAAAAAATCTCTCATGGGCAGTATTGTCTTTCTTTTTCTTCACCTCTTATCAAGAGGGTTTCATGTGAGAGGCAGATGAAGGAGTGGGGCCTCGTTAGAGCCTTGTAATGACACTGAGTCCTTCTGTAGGAATTCCCTCGTGGGAAAGGGAGCACGGCACACCACATAAACCTCACCAGCTGCACTCCAGCTTGTGCAGCTGAACTGGAAAACGCTTATTCCTCCCCTCTCCATCCAAACCCATAAAGTTAATCATCAAAAATTAATGCTCCCTAAGACCTGTATTAGGCATACCAAGCTGTGCACGTATCAGCAACTGTATTAAGTTTGTTCTCCCACGTGGCCAAAGCACACCAGCTGGATTACATTTCCTGTTACACACAAGATAACATATAATTAGCTAAGGAAGCCTGTCTTTAGGGAAGGGATTTTAATGGAATGTATCCAAGCAGTAACCCAAGGCATTGCAGTGAAATCTCTAAATAGAGAAACCAGAGAATATCTTTAGAATCAGGGTTTGGGGGAGAGGGCTGGTATTTCTTTGCTTTCTTGTCTTTTGATGAAATTTAAAGCCAAATCCCTTTGCCAAAATACTTCATTTTGTTGGGAGACTCAGTTTGCAGCTCACAGGCAGTTTTCACAGAAAAAAAATTAACACACATCCACAGGACAGTGAGTGGACAGGATATGTAGGATGTCAGATATTACTTTTCCTTCATCCCAGGATTATTTAGAGTTAAATTAATAAACAGTAAGTGAGAAAATAACTGAGCAGTAGAGGCGAGGGGGAAATTAGCTTTCCAATGAGATTTGAAAAGGAGATGAAGAGCTGATGAGGCAGAGAGATAGAGGAAAGTACCAGATTTAAAGAATTAGAAAGCAGCATGACCTTGTTAATTTTTCTATCAGTCTACAGCTGTCTTCATTTAACTTCTACAAGAAATGATGCTCAGTCTTAAAATCTAATATTAAACCAAAGACTGCTATTTCTTTGAGTAATCATTAATATGAACTAAAATAAGCCATCCTGAATTTGAGTGACAGACCTCTTAGGTAGATTACATGATAGGAATAATGAGAAGTTTTAAGACTCTCAGTGCATAATGTTTTTAATGACAGAAATTATTTTTATAAGAATTAATATGGCAAATTATGAACATCATGTGACTCGTCCCAGTTTAGAGTACACCAGATGTTCATCTGTGTCTTCTCCAGCTGAGGAGATATTGCATTATGATCTTCTCACATTAATCAACCTGACCCTGCTTGAGTCTGGGCTGGAATCAGCCTCACTGAGCAGTAGCCACACGTTTTCTGATCAGATAAAATAATGACATTTCTCATAAGAAGCCACCTCCTGTAGATCAGATTCAGTTGTCAGAATTTCTGGGTGGAATTTTGGACACGTGCAGTAAAATCAGTCATTTCTCTTGTAAAGCGCTCTGCCTTGCTGTGAGCTCTGCATGGCATGAGTGAAGTTCATTGACCCTCAACCTCCCTACTGCTTAAACACCCAAACCTCTCCAGTCTCTCCACCTCTTTGGTCACCATTTTGCACAACGTTTAACTGAGTTAAAAGGAGCACATTTTTTCAGACACAGCTGTTCCAACTCCCCTATTTCCTTCAATCACCAGCCATTACTTTTTGGGTTCTGATTTTTCTTTCATGGCAGATTTTTATATCACGAAGAATAATACATGCAGCAGTGGCATGAGGTTGAAGGGAGCCTGGGGGCTGTATGACATCACTCATGAGACAGAGGTGGTTTGTTTGGTAATGGTGTGGCCAATTCTTGGCATCTTCTGGTTCTTTCTCTGGGCAGTTTCCTCTGTTGTTGTTATCCCTACTGGAGTGTCCTTGACAACCTTGCTAAATTTTAAAGTCAACATCAATGATAGGATTGGGGAACAGGTACAGAGTGACAGCAGCAGGGATAAGCATCTGAGCACTTCAGGGATCTGCCCATTTATTGAGTACACACAGTACAGAAAGCTCATTTGCTTCAGATGATCATTTGCTTGATCATTTACTTCAAATGATCAGCTGGGCAATTTTTAACTTCATGCTAATAATTATTTCTTTTTTAATGGACAGATTTCTTCTGTGATATTTTTCAAATTATTCAAATCATTTAAGGCATAAGTAGCAATCTGCTGCCTGCCAGTAAAATGTTTCTGATACAACTGGAATTAAGAAACCTAGGACTCGTGTAATACTACATTTTCATTACATTTTCAGCAATTCTCATCAAGAAAAGAGTGCTGAGAGTATCTGGGATGTACAAGAGCTTTTGGACAGTGGTTTTAGGCAGCCCTTAGTGTTTGTGGATCCCATGTCACAGGGAGGTATGAGGGCTCTGAGCAGCACCTCTGGCCTTCTCAGCCCTTCATAGCTCCTGGGCAATGAACCATATCTGCTGAATGTTTTTAAAAAATAATCACTACAAATGTGCTTTGGGATATAATCATTAAAATGAAATCTCTTAGCTTATTTTAGCATAGTTAGTGGTGTTAAACAAGCTTCCCAGTTTTTCTGTTCCACTGTTATTAACCCAGTTTCCCAAGGGAAAAAATGTAAAAGCCTCAGATTCTAAAAAGAGGAAAAAAAAAAAAAAAGGTCTCAGAACTGTTGAAAATGAAAGTGAATAATTAGCAGACTCTCTGACCAGATATAATTTTTGCCTGCAGGAGAGCACCTAAGGACCTTGCAGCAGCCATTATTAATGACATCGATGTAATTACTATTAGGAGAAAAAGAAATCTGGCGTCTAAATATCAATTACATGCAGCAAAGGGTTTCTCAAGGAAGTTCTAAGCTAGGCCTCTGTTAGGTGCCTGGTTTGGCTTGTCTATTAATCATTGCTGTCAATTATTTAGAAACAGCTTCTGAACTTTTGTATTTAATAGTAAAGTAGCCCGTAGATGTATTGCTGTTGTTCCTGCTGAACCAAAAATTCTCAGTGAGAAGTGTAATGCTGTTTAAGCAAGCCTGGTGGATTTGATATTAAAAAAAAAACCCCATACTTAAGTCTCTGCTGATCTTGTGTTCTTGCCTGCAGCCAATACCATTTTCTCCAAGGAAAATTACAATGTACAGTGCTTATCCCAGTAACTGCTAGAAGAGCTGCAGAAATGCAGAAAAAGTGCAATAATGGTTTTGAATAAGTGATTTTCAAATGCTTTCAAGGGCCTAGGAATAAGCACAGGAGGTATGCAAACTATAACAACACAACAAACACAGCTAGTTCCATACCTCAAATAAAGCTAAGAAAGTTAAATCCATTGCTGACAAAGATTGGTTGCTAATAAAAGGAATTATTAAATGGGTTTTTTTCTATCCATTACAGCATTTGAACCTCAGGAAAAATAGTTTTCAAAATTGTGTGCTGACACAGCAAGAATAATAATAATATTAACCTCAGGAATCAGTGTTAATCCTAAGTATGTGTTTAGGTGGGGTCAAAAGTCAGAAGCAGCTATTTTATAGAGCAGAAAGTTTTAGCTAAGGACAACATTTAGATGATGTTGATGAACATACAAAAGAAAAAAGAAATGTTTTCTCATCAGAGATAATGTATCAGTTGTACAAAAGGAAGTGGTAAGGGGTTTAACATGTTTAATCCTGAATTAACAAAATAGACAATGTACTCCCAAAGCATTTTATTTTTGTTGTTTCTGTTATTGTTAACTGCATGCAGTGTGTTCACCTTTGAGTTTAGGTGCAGTAAGTTTTAGTTGCATATGATAATAGAGTTGGGAGTTCCCTCAGAAACCTTAAGACAAAGGCAAACTTTGGGTTTGAAAGTTTGACAGATTTTTACCAAAAAGAATGGTGAGTTTTGTGAGCAATGACCTAAATATAACAAGCATACCTGCCAAAAGATGGTCATCTAAATGAGTGATCTCCTTATTTAAAAATTAAATACAGTGTCTAGGTCTCCATTTCTCTAAAACCAGTCAGGATGTTTCCTTTAGACCCTCTTAAAATACAAAGTAGCTTAAAAGTTCCCAAAAATCATCTGTGAGCCCAATATATTTTAAAAACTGAAGCTACCACAGTGTTTTTCATAATACAGAAATGACTTACTGTTCATAAATTGTTGATTTGCAGCCATAAAGGTGGATTCACAGATTAAATCAAGATACGTAACTTGAGACATGAGTTTATATCTTTGTCTAAATGAAGGAGTGTTCAGATATCATTTCATCTACAGTTACTTCCTGCAGTATTCAACGCATTCAAAAGATACCTGAGGAGGTACAAAGGTATGCATCATTTTGGAGAGTAAAACAAAAAAAAATTCCTTTTTTTCCTCTCTCTCTTTTTTCTGAGGCTGCATTGCAGTTGTACTTTAACCACAGAAAAGGACAGGATATTAGTTTTCCTCTTTGAATGGTCTTTTTTTTCACAAGAAATGAAGATGAAGCCACTGACTGCATAATGTTAGCAACCTCTTTTTTATTAACTAGCAGTGATCTCAAAACAGTCATTCTGGGAGAGGGGAGAAATATCCAAAGGGGAAGAGGAAGTTTGTTTAGGGAGAGCCCCTCCATTTTAATGCACTAAACCACTACTTTCCTCTTCAATATCAGTATAATCACTATACTGTGTATTAAACAAAAGCTGTGGGTTTGGTGCGGGGATGTGGTTGTTGGAATCAAAATGAACATTAGAGGAGCTTTTAATTTAAATTAAGAATTTCATGAGCCTACTTGAATTCACAGAAGTTGTACCTTAGTCAGTAACTCCCAGGTAGTTTTGTTAGGTTTGTACCCAAATAAACCCACAAATGTTTATTTGATTGATCGAAAGAAGCAAAATGGTACAATTCTCTCATTTTCTTTTGATTTTTTTTTTAAATGTATTTGCATTAATAGTTTCAAAGTGCCCTTTCTTGATGTGCTTGTTGGGATGGCTGAGTTAACAACCTATTATTATGTACTCCTTACCGAGCTGTTAATAGCTTTAGAGTCTTTTGCAGGAATTCACCTGCTGCTCATAAACACATTTCTGTTGCTGTAGGAACTTCACCAGGTTGATGCATTTTGTATTTGCAATGACCTTGCACAAACCACCTGCTTTTCGTGCATATACAAGTATTCATATTATATTAACAAAATTCTTTAGTGGCTGGAGCAGCTCTTTTTAAAAACTATTGACATCTATTTGTGAATTTTGTTAACATTTTTTCAGATTTTTTTTTCTTGTTGTTTTTACCACCACCAGAAATGATGTTTCCACTGAATTTAGCTACATCAGAAAAATGCACTTACCAAAAAAAATGGAGCAAAAACTTGCTTTGTCAGTTTTGAAAGTGCAGAATCAGCTTTTTGATTTACTCAGTAGTTTGTTTACTTTGCCCTTGAAATTCATGTTCAATTAATTGGAAAAAAAAGATTGCTGTTTTTGCTTTACACCCCATTAACTCACCGAGTTGTTTGAAGAAAACATAAACTTAAGGAATATGCTGTATTTATTGTTGATGTATTGCCAGGTTCTGCACTACAGTCATGATACCAGGGGTGAATTCAGCCCTTCTGACTTAGCATTACAAGATAGATGCTTGCTCTTTGCCTGCATCGAGACACAAAAAGATGCATGCATGTGCTCACAAATACACCAAAAATGTGACAGTTCAGTGACTTTTCAATAGCTATTCTATGTTTATATCTGAAGAGGCTTGCATAATGAAAAATAATGCCCAATCGCTATATAAAGATCAGCAGGTTCCCTCTTGCCTCTGATTTATTATTTGTATTGCAGTGATTAAAGGCAAACATTAGTTAGTGTCAGACTTTGTGTTTTAGAGCCAAAATTCTTCCTCTGAAATCGATTTTTGTTGGATGGTTGAAATCTATCTTAATATTGTCAACATTATTCTATGCTTATAAATCCTGATTTTCTTTGAACAGGGAAGTATTTGTCCCAAAGAAGTGTATTCACAGTTAGCATATGAAAGACTTGTTACCATTTAACATTCATTCATATGGTCTGAAATGAATCTTAATGACTTCAGTCATTATTTTTTCCAGAATAGCAAATCTGAATAGCAATCTGAATCAATTCAATCCATAAAAGTAGATATTTTGCTTACTTACATAAAAGTGATAGCTTTATTAATACCACTGAATTTGTTTTCAAGCTGTTGTATATCAATAAGGATCTTTTCTGGATTTGCCAGGCAGGAAACATTCAGTAGCAAATGAAAAGAGAAAATTCTGCATCAGTCTGCTCTTCTAATATTAAAAGTTATTTATGTAGAAGATTCAAACTAAGCTTAAACCAATCTTAAAATAAGCCCAGTCAGTCTACCTATCCTAACATCATAAAAGGCTGAATTATATCTTAGAAAAGAGTTGGAAAGGCATGATTCCACAAGAGGTTTTTAATACAAATGTGGTTTTAGTACAGAATGTGGTTTTTACAAGGGTGTTTGTAGAGCAGCAAGCATCCCACAGTAGTTAAAATTTGTGTTACAAACCTGACAAAATATTCAGCCCTGAAAGGGCCAAATCCTGGCCCTGTCTGCCTGTGAATATCGAGTTAAAATTTCCCAGCAAGGTGTTACAAACCTGTCAAAATATTCAGCCCTTAAAGGGAGCCCTAATCCAAATCCTGTGAATAATCTGCCTGTGAGTATTGTAGGGATTCTGAAATTAGGTGAATTCAGCCAGTTTGTCATCAGCACTGTTAGAGCTGAGCTCTGTGTAGCTGACTCAGTGCCATACTATATTTTTTGGTAGAATCACTTGATTTTCACAGCCTTGAAAATATGTGGGTTGTTGGGATTTTTGGAGGGAGGAAATGTCATTTGGTGGGGGGAGTTTTGTTTGTTTATTTTGCAGCGTATTTAGAGCTCTGGCAACTCTGTACTGTAGGAAGTCACCTCACTGTAGAAATCTTCTGAAGAATTGGATGATTGCTCTTGTACTGAAATTCCACTTCCTTTGTGAGATGCTTCTTTACATTTAAGTTGCCTTCACACTTCAGTAGGAAATAGCATTTTTCCAGCACAACTCTGAGTTCTGCCACAAAGGGACAGAGCAGTTCTGTGTTCACAGCTGTGATGTTGCCCGTGCTGGTAATGCTGGGTGTGAGAAGATTGCCTGCCCCATGTCTCAGCAACTTGGAGACCTTCAGGTGTTTGGACTGTGGCTTTTTTTCCCATCACACGAGTTGTCCCTTTTTGTTATCTTTCTTCCAGGGTCTTGCATTTTCAATTTAAATATTTCATTATCCAGTGACCCACTTCCCAACTGTAACTACACGTTTCTGTGAGATACACAGATATTTTGAAATTGACTGAAAATATTAATGCTACTGATTTATTATTCACTATTTCTCATAGACAAGAAATTAAAATATATCCAATAAAATAGTCAAGAAGCAGATTTTTTTTTAAAAAGGTCCCCACAGTATTTTTTAAACACTGTTCGTAATTGAACTTGTTGTGTAGGGATGTTTTGGAGGCTACAAGCAAAGTTGGTTCAAGGAACTATTAAGGAAATTCATGAAAGAAAAGTCCATGAGCTGTAAAACACAATGAATCAAATTTGGTTAATTCAGAAAGCCACTAATCTGCAGATTGCTGGGCTCTGGGGGAGTGTTAAGGGTCAGCATGGGGAGAAGGAACCTGCAGTGGCACCAGGACCTCGTTCAAAATTGGGAACTGTGAACCTCATACACAGAAGGAATGACTTGGGCATCAGCCCACTGGTTGTATATCCATAGTCTTCTGGGCTTGTTTCACAGCAAAGAAAGTCACAGAAGGCCTCCAGTCTTCAGATTTTCAGGACTGCTTCTGTTTCCTGTTGCACTGTATTTGTCAGCAGGTTTATTACATCATTATGAGGTAAACCTTAGCATTATCCCAGGAGAAACTCTGCTTTACTGTCCTAAGGTGAATTTTGAATACCACTTGAGTTGAATTTTAACATTAGAAATTTAGTTCGTGCTTGCAGCAGCTTCCTCCTTCTTTCCAGCTGGAAAAGAAAATTAAAATGAGTGGAAAATATAAGAATAATCTTTGAGGCACCTGGAGAGGCTGGCACTTTTCTATGCAGAAGTTAGAGAGACTTCTGGAGATCCTGGTGCAGAGATTTTCACTGGTAAATAGTTTTTATTAGCAAACAGCTGTTATCAGAGTAGCTCATTACTGCCAGAAAGATGGGATTTAATATCTGTGCTCATCTGACAACTCAGCCACATTCTCCAGCTGCCTGTGTTATCTGCTGGATTGCATCCTACTCCATGCCCATCTTAAGGCACAGGCCTGTTTTTATTTCATTTTAATCTCCTTGTCAGGATAATCAGCTCTGTCCTGTCTGCTGCCTTCACACCTGGCAGTCCCACTTGGCCCAGTGTGTGAACCACACAGCTTTTACCCTGCCCAGCCCTCACCTCTCTGTGCTGGTGAGAATTTTAACACTGTTTTAGAGCCTCCCTGTCCTCATCTCTCGGCTCATTTAATTTTCTGCTTTTCACGGTTCACCTCACATCAACTCACTTCTGCCTTTCCAAGTATGTAATCCAATTAAAATGAAGTTTGTCTGGGGTTTGACCTTTCTATATTTTCTTTATGATTGGTTATCTGTTCTGCCCCTTTTCACATTGACAGCTTCACTTTATATATGGAGGAGATGGTGAGCTGACTGACAGGCAATCAAAATATAAAATATTGAATGGCCAAACAGGTAAAGGACACGTGAGTGTTTCAGCTCCCCAGACTGTTACATCTCAGATTAATCAGGAGGGAGGCCAGGGAGGGAAGGGAGAGGGTTACAGCCTGAAGGGGCTGGTGCCTGTAAGTGCTGCAGATTTCTCCTCTGAAGCAAACACTCGAGCCATTGGCAATTTTCTCTGTGGCCCTGCTTTTTTGCTGCCACCTTAGTTTAGTTTAGATTGGTCCTCACGTCTTCACAATCACTTTTCTAAATTTACTTCAAGCTGGGGGTTCAGCTGAAAACCAGAGATACAGAGGGTTTTAGGAAGAATGTTGTTTTAAGAATCTGAGTGGTAGCTTTTATTTTTAGTTTCCTTATTGTAATGTTTCTTATCACTCTGTGTTACAGTAAAACTTTACCTATTCCTGTTGATCCGATTGTAATGAGTAATTAATGTTAGAAGCACTTTTTTGTACCTTTAAGTCTTCTCTAAAATCTTCTGCCAGAATTCCTGTTAATTGATGTGCTGTAGGTCAAAATAGTTTTCTAGGAGAAAATCACACACCAAATTAGTGAACATTAAAAAAGTTTTTAAAGGCAGACACTGAGTTCCATAGCCATAGTTAATTTTATTGATTTCAGTGTAATTAGTCCTTACCTACAACAATCTGTGTAAGGTGACAAAAGTGCTATGACTAGAGACAACAGGCATTCAGAAATTGTATTATGAAAATAGTTGATTGTATAGAAAGAAAATACCTTTTTGAGAATTATTGGGGGAAAACTAGTTGTGAGAGGAGTATAGGCTCTATAAATCAGAGACAGTTTCCATAAATTAAAGCTGTGGAGACTCTACTTTTATTGATCACAGTACAAACTCTACAGTTTGATGTTATTTGTCTTGAATAGATTCTATTTGAACTGATTAATCAATTAATGAGTACACCTAATAATTAACTACTGTATTATCCTAATGGGTAGCACAGCATTAAAGTTCAGGTGGCTGTGGAGTGCCAGCATAGCTGATCCTATGGGAAAAGGAAGGAAGAATTTGGAGATTTCATTGCACAGTGGACTAGAGCTATGATCAGTAAAAGTTGCTGTCTTCCAGAATCATGGTCATTGCTTTAAAATAATGATGCTTCCTCTGTAGGTCACACTGTGTGTGTTCCCCAGACTGATGTATCTAGGAAAGATGTGACCAAATGGTCTCATAAAAAAATTCTTTTTTTTTTTTTATTGTTGGTGCTTTTATTTAAACATTTATAGTGCCTGAATCATGAAACTCCAAATCTTCTTTGCTTTAATGTGGTACGTAATCAGCCTTGACATTGTGCTTCAGTGTACAGGATAACGACCTGGTGCCTGTGGTATATAGATTTAATCTCTATTAGTACTTCCTTCAGTTAAATAACAGCACTCTGAAAAGGCCAGGCAGGATTATGTGGCTCAATACAGAATTTTCATGTTGCAGGATAATAGATATAAGGAAATGTGTTTGCAAACAGCTGACAGTAAATTCAATTCCTCTCCCTGGAATCTTTCTGCACACACACACTTGAGAGTTGTGGGTACAATAAGTCTCTTCGAGCTGGCAGAAGGTTTGGAAATCCCTTTCCCTAGGGTCAGTTTAAAAAGACTTTTGCTACTTGTGACACTGAACGAGCTGAATACCTCCATTGTTTTTCATAAAATAAGACAGATTAAGAGTATATAGCTCCCATAATGTATTCTAAATCATAGGGAACTATATTTGGTTATCTTTTAAAATTGCTACATTAAGGACTGGTACTATTTTTTTATTAGAGCTATGTCTCTTTTTGCCACTCAAATATTAATGGTGACAAATCTTGTATACCTGAAAGCACCAGGATTTTATCAGTGCTTTACTGGTAAAGTTAATCTTTTAAAGGTTATTTCAGCACTACAAGCAAAATTCTGCATTTCAGCTTTGATTTCTATTGATTTTTTTTGTTGCACTAAAGGTTTTGAGATATATAATCTTTTTCTTACGTATAACATCAGAATGTAAACTCTTTGATTGCCACAGGAGTCTAAACTGATTAAAGTCATCACATTTTGGTTAGTCTTTATCAATATTTTTCTTATATGTGTCCACAAAGTCTTCATTTCTGTGCTTTTTTCCTCTGTACTAAGGTGGGGATAAAATTGTAGAGCAATTTGTTCACACAAGGGTGCCATGTAAAAGTTTATCTGTTTATTTACAACTGTGTAATGTTATTGGGAGAATCCCCTTTCAAGTATATGAGAAAAATGGTACTAATCATTCACAATAATAGAACATCTGGAAATTGCTGCTCTGCTACACTGCGAAAGCAGCAAGATTTCATTAATATTTATCCTCTGATGGTGCTACTCCATTAAATTAGGTTGTCTGGTCTTAGACCATTAACACCATTGTGCCTTCCACTCAGCCAGTCTGTTTCTTTACATATGAAAAGAATGCCTTATCTATAAAGCCAAGTATAAAATTAGGATAGATAGAGATTCAGATGGGCAGAGGTGGCTGCAGGAAAGAATTTGATTCTGAAAGGTTTTCCTGTTCGTGCACAGAGCAAACTGTCATGGATTTGTGAACACTGTCCCTCATAATCAGAACTGAATCCATTTACAAGAAGAATCATGCAAACAATAAGAAAAATACAATTTCCTTTGAAACAGAGATAGCATTTTCAAAGTTCATTATGTAATTCTGTTTAACTTGGATAGGTAGTCGTAGACTTGGTATTACATTGTGTAATAACATTGGCATAGCTTGCATTTGGGTTATATTTATGTTTTAATTACAGATTTTCACCAAGATAAATTTGCAGTAGGCTATGGAAGAGCTCTTATGAATTTCCTTGTATCAGATTGTGTCTGAGTATATTATATTGAGTATATTATTAGATAGAGTCCTTTAACTCAAGTTTAACCCCTCAGCCTCTGGGTTCTCAGAACTGCTTCTTCTGAGTCCTTTGCCATCTTAAGATCACAAATGCTGCTCTCATACTGATGTAAAGGATCAGAGCATTTCTTGTGTCCCTTTTCTTTTTGTGAGCACTGAACCATACATAGTGGCCAACTCTATATTTATCTTGCTTCTTATGTGCCTTGGGAGGTACAGCCATATCAGTTAAACTTATGTTTTATTTTGCAGATTTTGTAATAGCCCTCTGTAGTTAACAAGTACAGAATAAATGTAGTCCTTGGCCTTTTCCATTGATTCTGGCCCTGTCACTGTCTAGGTCAGAAATCTATCACAAGAGATAGAGTCTTCTAGCACACAAAATCATGCTTCCTTTTGATGGAGCAGGGTGCAGGGTGAGTGGGTTGATATATATCTGTATTTTGCCACAACATGAAAGCATGATCTGGGAAAAGCATGCACTAACATCCAGGAAGTACATTTAAGTCCTTCAGTTTAAAATTGACTTTTTGAACACAGAATCCCTGCAAAAGTGAGTGCATATGATCTATAGCAAGAATAATACAAAGCATCCCATACTTCTGTGCAGAGTAGAAGTGTATTTTTTGTTCTGAGTCCATCTTCAGCCTTCCTGGGAAAGATCATGGCAGGAGTGGCCGTTCTTGAGAGCCACCTCAATGCACCTCTGGGGAAAGCTCTGGCTTTCCAGGTAGGCTGCAGATCAATTGTCAAGAGAATGGAATAATAGCAAAGGATCTACTCTTTGGAGAATTCTCTTATGTATGAATCCAGTCCTAAAAGGCTGAATTCTTTGTGCAGAACATTCCAGCCCTAGGAGGTTTCCAGCTATGAATCATTTTGTCTTGAGTTTGAGCAGCTTTTTCCTCAAGCTCCTGAAACGTGTTCTCAAACCAAGGTGACAGACTCCCTTTCCACTGTTTCACATGCAGTAACAAATCTTGCCCCCTTCCCCATATGACAGCGCTATTACTTTTAAGGTTGTGCACTCCCAGGCATCATTTTTCAGTCTGTGGGATGGATGGCATGAGAGGCTGCAGAAGGAAAGGAGAGGGGAGGGCATGGAGAAGGGACCCTTCAGGGTTTCCTGCAGGCAATTCCAGGGAACTGGTGAGGAAGCAATGAGCCAGACAAGCCCTGGAGGTGGCCAGAATACCTTCCAGAAGAGACAGGCAGCCATGGCTGCCCCCCTTGCTGTTCACCCCAGAGGGACCCATTTTGTTGGTTAAATGTTACCATCACAGCCCTTGTCATGCTCATTGTCTTTGACCAACTATAAATATGAATTCTCCTCCTCTTAAAGACCCTATTTCTTTTTACAATTCCATCAGTTTTTTTCTGCAATCTCTCCAGCAGGTCAGAAGTAGCAGTACATTGTTAAATGCCAGGACTTGGTTTCAAACAGTAAGGTAGTCTAGGGAAAAGAAACAGCTTGCAACTATCACATTGTACAGTGAAATCCCCTAGAGACTGGTCTCTTCCTTAGCTTTCAGCTTTTCTAAATAAAAATTTCCAGAGCATTCCAGAGTATAAAATCATTGCCCATCTATGGGCCATGACAGAGCACTTTGAATCATGCTAATAATACCTGTATTAAAACAAGCATTTGCTGTTTATATAGTCTGCAGTGAAGATTTCCAAGATCTTTCCTTCATGGGAAATCATGTAAGCTTAATCAGGAAAAAAATAATTTAAAAAAAAATTTAAAAAAAAAAGCACCTATCACTCAAACAAGTATGTTTTCTGTCAGAAGAAATTAGGTCTTTTCTGAAATGCATTAAAGTGTGTCTAAAATCTGCTAACCTGTTCAAAGTGAAGTTACAACATTTCAAGTAATTGGGAGAAGTCTTATATTTAAAGAAGCAATTAGATGGTGTGTTAATTATAGTCTCTATACATAAGACTACATGTACATTTTATCTTACTATTTCAATTTAAATACACACTCCTCACAGCTTCAAATTTTTGTAACAGACTGTAGAAAAAAAATCAATACTTCCTCTTACTGTAGTTTCTCAAGTTATTTCCACTGTTTGAAGCACAAGTTAAATGCGGTTATTTTTAATATTGATCACTGTTGCCTTCCTCCTGCTCCTTCCCTTAACAGAATCATTAGGTTGCTTCTGTGTGTTTGTTTTTTAATCTGGTTTTCTCAGCCATCTCCCTGTATTCCTGCTGGGGGGACAGTGATCCACCTGCTGCCCTGTGCTAATGTGATTTGTTACACATGGCTGAAGTTAACTCAGCGTGTTTTATAAAAGCTGTTTGTTTTATGGAAAAAGTGCATGCGTATTGCTGAGAAGAGGTCAAAAGTCCGACAGAATCTGACTGACACCTAATCCTCTCCTGGTTATATCTCTTCTGTGAACTAGATTTCCTTCTGAACAGGCTGGAAATACCCTTTGAATAACTTACACCTGCTCTAATATAACTGCTCTAATATCAATAAATGTATATGGTGCCCTGTGGGTGTCACAGTTGGACTGCTAAGCACATGCCAAGGACATTCCTGCTGAGTTTGGAGACAAATCCTGCTCCAAGGGAGCAAACCTCACCTTAAGGCAGCACATATTACAGATTACTGGTTTATCAAGCAACTAATGACAGGGAATAAATTTTCTTCTTCCAAGTCATCCTCTCATGTAAAAGCATCATCCAAGGCCTGTCTAGCAAAGCAGCACTCAGTTCAAGCACAGAAATTGATGTTTCTGGTCTCCCTACTCGAGCAGCTGGTCTGCAGTGGTAATTCCCAGAGACCACAATTCTCAGGGATCTCTGTGAGACTCGGGAATTCTCATCAGCTGTCTGGGATCAACTGCCAGGAGATTACCAGGGGACTTCAGCACAGAATATTTCTCCTTATACAGTTTCCAAGTGAATTCCATGTGTGACTACCTTACCTTTGCTACCTGCAAAGAGACACTGAGCTCAGCAGCAGCGAAGCAGCTGAACCACGCTGGAAGTTGACAGGCTTTAAAGGAAAAGTTAATTCCTATTTTCTTTTACCCACAGGTCTACCCACGGATAGCGCCGGCATTTTGGCACTACCTGCGGGTAGAAGTGAGTAGCGGGTATTTGAATACTCCCACATCTTTATTTTGCAGCTTGGTAGTGTTTCCTGACCTCCTAGTTTGTCCATTGTGCGAAAAAATAATGAGCTTCCATTCTAGTTGCCATTCTTCTGTGAATGTAGTCTCGTACTAATTCATGTTGGTTTGGCTACGGTTGGGTTGGTTGCTAACCCGAGTCACAAAAACATGTCTGTATGCAAGGTTAAAGACAAAAAAACCCTGAAATCTAAAAGTCAAGGCCATATCATACATTCTGACTATGGCACAGATCGAAAGTACAGAAATCCATACTTGCACCTCCTTTTATAAACACATTTTACATTCATGAGAAGAATATGGAGCTTCAGTTCTGTTATATCATTTTTGCAAAGACTGTTCAACTCAACTTGATATAATTTCTTCCCTCTTTTGTCTCTCAGGAGCATGAGCAGCTCAGCTATTCCTCCACAAGGTCCAAGGCTCCAAGTGTTATCATCACAGGTCTCAAGCCAGCCACCAAGTACATATTTCATATCAGAGTCAGAACGGCAGCAGGATACAGCGGCTATAGCCAGAAGTTTGAATTTGAAACTGGAGATGAAAGTAAGTTTCACTGAAGGAAAAAAAAAAAACCCAAATACAATAGAAGTAGCATCTAATTCTAAACCAGTGAGATATCGGGTGTTTGAATGGCTGAACCCATACTATTTGTTTATCACAAAATGACTAGTGCTATGTGATGAAAAACAAGCCTCAGACTCACAGTTCTGGATTTACAACACACTTTGTTAGCCCAATGCTGCAGCTGGAGGAATGTTCTCTTCCATAAAATTTCCATATGGGTCCCTCCCAAGCTAAGATGCTCTAGGATTCTCTGGTCCTTTCTTTCCCTGTACAAGTCCTTCCTCTTGACATCTAGAAAGAGCCTTAGCCAGGCTTTCCCTAAGTCCAGCAGTTTCAGGTAAGCTCCCGATGATGGACTCTTCACTCTGTAGTTGTCAGTGCACCCAGACTCCACAAACAAAAACTGAAAACTTTTATATGCATCTCCATCAACTCGTAAACCTAGTAAATTTGGCACTGAGAAGCAAGAAGCCTTCCTATTCCTACGAAATATGCAAAAAGGCTTCATGTGTGATGTCCACGCTCTGAACGATTTTATATTTGTCACGTGTTGCCCTCCATGTTCAAAGAAACATAGAAAAAGGTATTTTGGTGTACTTGAGAGAAAATTAGCGTAGCAGATGCAACACTAAAACACTCATTAATTAAATTACTTTAATTAGCCAGTTATGTATACCATGTTTTTCATTAGCGTTTTAGAAATCAAGTTGTTTAAGCTAATGCACAGACTCAAAACTATGCAAGTGCTTCCAAGAGCACCCAGGGATTTGTGTTCCATTTTTATTGCTTCCTAACTTCTATTTCAAAAATCAATCAGGGATAGATTTCCAAGTGCTTAATGCCTAATTGGACTTTTTAAAATTTTCTGGGTACTTAAGGCAATTGGTTTGAATAGGAGTTGAGCACTTGGGTGCTTTCAAGAATTTCAGTAGATCTTATCTGTAGCTTCTGGGGCAATAAATATGAGGTTTAATTCATGTGAAAAAAAATAGTATCTAAAACCTCTGTGAGGTTTCACGTTGTGAAAATGTCACTTGCCCATCTGAATCAGGAGAACTGTGGCTCCAGTGACATTTCCCTCATCGGTATTGAGGGAATCTCCTGGGAGTGACATTCCCCTTACTCCATCCTCTCCCCATCCCTCCTTCTCAGTGCACTGATGCAGCTGGCCCTTGGGCTGCATGGTGAGCTTCATTTTAACATCCTTTTTGAAGTATAACATCAAAGCTGAACGTGATACTGAAATAAACTGGAAAAATAAGTCTGTTTATGATGCCATAAACAGACCTAACACAGTTTATCTGCCAATAATTCTGATTTCTTTTACTTCTAATATCTAAGCACTTGCTGCCTAAACTAGTACATGGTTTCACATAGCCAAATAAACAGAATACAGCAATGGTTTTTTCAGTATTTCAAGATACTGACTAGCATTTACATAGAGAGATTTGGGAGAGTTGTGTTGAGATTTGGGCTGCTTGGTTCTGTCAGTACCCATAAACATTAATTTGCCCTTGCTGACCCGCATCTGTCTTACAAACCAGTCCTAGTCCAGCTGTGTAGAAATCTCTCTTCATCATCTATTATGCTGGCAGTATGCAGCTCAGCTGAAAATTTTCTGATTTTTTTTAATATACATTTTTCTCAATTTTTCTGAAAGATAGCAATTAATATTAGGCCAAGGCAGAGTACTGCAGCTCCCTCCATCCCTGCTCTCCAGAAACAAGTTACTTGGTTAAAATTCCCACTTTTTCAATTACTTTTTGTGGACTTTCAACTAGATTTTAATTAATTCAAAAGTAGCATCTTCATGAGAAGGCTGGGAAGACTAGAGTGTTTTAAAATTCTGTGTTGTGAACTGAAAATTTATCCACAAAAAAGTGGAAAAAAATGAAAATAACAAAAAAAAATGTTGTAAGTCGTGTGTTTGATAAAAATCCTCCTTAATTTGCCTTAGCTTGTAACATTCTTCAGCTCTCTGCCAATTGAACATGTTACAGTGGAGAAATCCCTGACCATTTGCAGGTAAACAGCCAAGGTTATTCCATTTACCCTGCTTGAATGCTGACAGAATTTGTTCATAGATAGCAGCAAAGCAAGCAATCAGAAATTAGGGTTTTTCTTTAATAGACTAATTATAGAAAATTAATCATTCATCAGCTGTAAGATGTGTGTTTCAATGTCCTAAAACATCCTGTCCTGCCTTCTCTGATGTACTGGGTGAAACACTACCTGTGTCACTCCGCTTATTAAGGATAAAATAGATACATCATTGCCAGGAACACTAAAATATTTTGGTGGGATTGCTAAAAGTGGTGCATGAGGGAGAGAGAAGACCACATCTGCAGTAGTAGTGGAAGAAGTTAGTTATTAATGCTGATGTGTTTTTTGGGAAGCATCCTCACTTTACTGACCCACGGACTGAGGCAGTCACAGTTGGGGAGTTCTGTTGTTGAACTCTTCTCCCCACCGCAAAGGCAAACAAGTGGAGCATCCAAAAGAGTGAAATTTGTATTTTCTTTGTGATAAGAAAGAAATTTGTGTTTTCTCTGTGATAAGAAATGGAGTTACCCAGGATAGTCAGAAAAATTCTCCTCAAGGAAGCAGAGTTGGACGAATGAATGCTGACAGGCTTTTCTCCCCCTTTTAAAGCTCAGAGGCTGCACCTGGGAAATGTGAAACCTTTCCAAAGCACAGCAACCACCACTTGTGACTGTGTTCCTTGTTGCCATTTTATTCAGCCTCTGTTTCAGCACCTTACAGGCAAAACACTCGTAGCAAAGCTGGCAGGTTTTCATACACTCCAACACACACACAGCTGCCACTGCTGGGGCTTCAAATTGGAGCAGAAACCTCACTTGCAGTTCCTGCTTTTATCTGTCACAATTACCAGCTATCTGAGTCACCACAAAAAACACTCTGGTCCTTTCTAACAGAGAATAAAATGTGTTCTGACAATAAAAAAACCATTTGTCCTAGGGCGGAGATGCTTTAATCTCTGTTACCCTCTCCTTTTTTTTTTTTCCCTCTCTCTTCTAAGCAGCTGTTTTTGGAATACCTGTTTGGATTGGATGGTTTTGGTTGTTTTTTTGGTTTTTTTAATTAATCATTGAAACTTTTTTTTCCTTTATTTTTTTCCCTAGAGAAATGGTTTCTTTACGTTACTTCAGAGGTCTTTCTGCCCACAGGAATTTGTAAAATAATGAACAACTTACAGCTTTTAGGCAGTTTTCATGCCAAAGCAGGGCTTGTTCTAAAACCAAGGGTATTTTCCTTGTCAGCCTTCCCATCATTAGGGAAAAATAATCTGAAAGTGGAATGGTTGGCTTGTTCTGGAAGGGGCCTAAGAGACAATTTCACATTTATGCAGTGTGGACTTGTGCTTGGGCTGAACAGAGTGATAATTGTGAGCACGTGATGATATTTAATCCAAAAGCAATGTGTGTACTTTAAATTATTAACAATAAAAACCTAAACATTTTAGAAATGCTAATGAAATACCTGATTAGATGTTTGATAGTCGAAGACTAATTGGCTGAAACTCCAGGCTTGATGGATCAATAACTTTAATTTCTTTAGTCCCAGATGGTGATTTTTTGTGTATTGCTAGAAAATTCTGCTGAATTTTCATTCTTCTCCCTCTTTCCCACATCTAGAATATCTACCTTTAACTTTTTATCCTCAAATCAGGCTATTTTGGATTTGCCACCAAATGTGACTCCATTCTTTTCAGAACTCCAAAGCTCAAGAAAAGGATCCTGAATAATTGATTCCAGTTCAGGTCCACTGCTGGTTTAAGGACATGCCCTGGTTCATACCATGCCAGAGAAGCCATCCCAAGGATTTTTAGAAAATAATTGTATTACCAATGCAAAATGGAGATTTTTTGGGGTTTTTTACAATGTTTTATGTTTTGACAATAGCAAATTGAATTCCTTGTTGAAACAAAACAAACCAGATGACACATATTTCATATTTAGAAACTTCTTGTTGGGTCTCTCCCCACCTCTGCCTCGCCCTACTGTTCATTCAGTATTAGTCAGCACTGGCTACCAAAGAATGTCTCATTTTAATCTTTAAGTATTTCTCTGTTGTCTTTAATACTTTGAGCCATTTGACTTTGGTCTATCTGATTGCACTACTGTGTGTGGCCAGAAAACCCAGAGACTTCACTTTTCCTCTGCATTTCTTACACAAGAGCAGCATCCTTGTTCAGATCTCAAACTGCCTGTGCAGGCTCTCCACCTATCCACTGGCCAGGAAAGTGAAAACACTTGGAAGAAAGCTTTTCAGGTGAATAGGCACCAAGAAGTTTTACATTCTTATGCTAGTGACAGTCCCTTTTAAGATCACCTTTCCTTTGCCTTCTCATTTCCCCTTTGACTGGAGCCCATCAGCTCACTGTATCACAGGAGCTGCACAGGAACTACATTTTCATTTGTGAAAATGTAAAGGTTGCCCTAATGACACTTTGTGTTTTTCTTACCTGTTATCCTTAAGCACTGTTGTTTACAGTGCCTTGTAAATCCCCCTGACAGCCTGTTCCTGTCTGTTAGAGCTCCAGTGCTCACTGTCCACACTTATCTGTCTTACAGCTGCTCAGTGTTATCAGTCTGGCTGTCGTTCTGTCACGTTTTTATCTTTCAGTCTGCTGGAGGGTCTGCTGCCTGATAGATGTCAAACTGAAGTAACCAAGGGATGTAGCTGAGAGGCAGAAGTGAGCTGTCATTAGGGCTTCCAGCTCTTCTATACCAAACACACAAAGTTGTAAAATGTTTTAGAGAAATTTGCTCGAAGAAAGGGCAGAGCTGAAAGGTTCTCTCTGGTTTTCAACCTCCTGCACTGTGACTAAAACATCTGCACCATTTGTTTCAGTGTGCCCAGTGAAGAAATGAGGAAGCCTCAGGATGTTTCCCTTCAGCCCAGAGGGGAGGGAAAGTGCAGCTCTTCCTCCATGCATTTGGATGAAGAACCTAGAGAGAAGATGAGACAGGGCATGGATGAAAAAAGGGGATATTAGGAGCAGAACTGACACCAGGCTGGATGCAGAAGGGATTTCTGGGCATGGTGTTAGGCAAGGAAGCTGGAATGATGCAATTAGAAACTGCAAGCATCATTTCAGGCATATAAAATGAGTTAAGCATGAAGAGCAATGGTAGTGAGGAGTTTATCTGGATAATGAGTTCCTGGGTGCATATATAATCCATGCTGCAGTTTTAAAATCACTTTTATAATCACATCAGTTGTAGGTAAAAGGCGCTTGAAGAGTTTTGCCACCCAAACCTTCTAGCATACTACTGAAACATCTTGGATAAGTTATAAGTTATAAGTTTTCCTTGTCTTAGCTACTCATTTTTTTGAATTGTTTTCTTTAAGTGTCCAAATGAGCTTATTGAGCAGACAGAGAGAATGAGACATAGTACCAGACTAAGCAGTCAGCTCAGTCAGAGGGTGCTAAGCTCCCTTAGCCTTGCTCATGGTTTATTGATAAAGTTGAGGTGCCCTGGACAGTGTAGAGACATCAAAATATTGATTTTAGCTATAGGAATGCTGGCCATGTTGTCCAACAAATGAGATGCTGGAGAAAAATGCTGTGTACTTCTGTGATTAAATGCAGCACTCTGATATGTACACACAGAGGGATGAAATGAGGTAGCAGGAACTTGCTTGACTTTGCAACCTGCCACAGTTGTTTTTAAACTGTTTGCCTATCTTGCATAGTCAAGAAGCTCTGAGAAAAAACACAGAGTCATAGACCAAAATATACACGGGGAAAATATGGAAGGAAAACCAGGGAGGGACAAAAAATATTCAAGAACATGCACAACAGAAACAATTAAAGCGCTTAGTATTTTCAACTTGAACTTTACCTTAAGAGAAAACTGGAAAAATGAGAAAAGAGCAGAGAGGTTGAGAGACACATAGAATTTAATCTAGAATGGCAAAATACTGTAAAGATTCTAGGAATTGAGAGTCCCTGATTACCGTCTTCTCGCTGCTTAAATAGTTTCTTGTGGAATCTTTTGCCTGCATGTGATAAGTCTGCGTATGTAGATACTCATGTGCTTAAATATGTGTTGTTCACTGCACTGTGCCTTTATTGATTTTATTGAGGGATCACTTCAAGCAAAAATAAGAATTTCTGTCATTTTGCCTTACCTGCCTCTCTGCCAGTTTATAAAAAATCCACATTTTCCAATTATTCTTGTCTGTCATTTGGCATTTTTATCTGACAGGTAAATTACGGTCATCTGGAATTTTCAGGCTTGAAGGCTCCTTGTAGTGATTTAACTACATGAAAAATAATCTTAATGTGTTCAACTCTGGCCTCTAAAATACAAACAAGAGAAACAGAATTATCACTTTTCAAGTAGGTAGAGTCTCAGCTAAAAATCTTATTGCTTACAAGCAGAAAGAACTGAAGTCGGTTTTGAATTTCTCCCCTTCATTGATGTGACTGCAGGTGCTTCTTTGGACCATGGAGTCAGTCCTTACATTTGCATCAAGAATTTCCTGGGTAGTTGGCCTTCACAGTGAATGTCTCTTGAAGAAAATCACAGCTAATTCATCTGAGCTTGTGATTTGCTTTCCTCCTGCCAAATTCACTATTTTTGCACGTATTTTTTTCTTTTTAAAAACAAAAGGAGAGCTGCAGTTTGTCCTCTCCTTTCCACTGCAGTGACAAGCAAGAAAGACTTCTCTGAAATCTTCTCTGTGTACAACTTCAAACCTCTCCTGACTTTAATAATCTTTGCCACATTTAGCACAACTCCCACCAGTCAGAAAATGGTATTCAGCATTTGCATTGTTACTTGTGTGGCATGATATTTGTTATGTTGCATTTTTCCAACTAAATCTGAGCCTGTGGGAGGTAACACAGAGCTGGAATCCACTCCCATAACATCACTAGATATCATTTAACTGTACAGTCAATATTTGCTCCATCCTTTATTGGAAGATGTGTATATTTAACTTGTCTGAGCACAGGTACTGAATGCCTTGTAATTTACTGCCTGTGCATGCTTCCATCAAATTATCTGGATAGAAACCTAATGGCAGAAATCTAAAAAGTTGGTTTTGCTGGAAATTTGACATAAGCTGCTATTGTTTTTATTTGCTTTGCTGCTCTTACAAAGCCAGTTTACACCACAAGTTTTTAAGCCACACACAAATATTGTTCAGAAGCCAAATGCTTTTCTAGGAAACAGCATTTAATGAGGCTTGGGATATTTTAATACCTTTGCTCTGGATAGCAATGTGTGCGTTGCATTGAGCTTCTTCAGCTGCAAAGTGAGAGAATATCACCTGCTGAGCTTTCTAAACAGCAGCCTAGGTGATTTCCCTAAGTTTTAATCATCTGATGCCTAAGGAAAGCTGTGGATATTGCTTATTGAACAGTTTGCAGGTTTACCAAATCAAGGTTACTTCTCTAATGTAAAAATAATGCCTTTTTCTGTATTTACTCCTGTTTTCAGAAGTCATTGAATAGAATTATTTATTCTTCTTTCAAAATTTCCCATGGAAATGGTAAGAATTGGGTAAATGTCATGTGGTGTAAATGTTCAGGTGTACCAGAGCTTAATAAATAAAACTTTGGAGTCACGAGACAGGAGACAGAACAAAAATGAGCCTAATTCTTTTTCTGCTCATGTAGTACTTGGACAGTGAGGACCACCTGGACTCTAAGTAGGTAAATTCTCAATGTAAACATTTAATATTATACACAATAAATTAACAAAATTAGGAAGTGTCCAGCAACTGAAAAATTTCAGGCTATCTTTTTTAACTCAACATCCTACAAAAAGCAGAGAGAAAAACAAGAGGCATAAGAATTTTTCTTTGTTGTCAACTACAGAGTTGCAGATCAGCAAAGCATGTTATGATAAGCTGTATGTATTTTGTGACAACGACACTGAACACCAGACATGCTGAAGAATGTGTGAAGATACACATTGGGTGTAGGGTTTTTGCTTTGCTTCCTCCTGAACCCACTTTAGTATCTTCACATACCCAGCACTGCTGCTGACTTCACTGGGACAGGGGGATGGAGAGAACTTCTGAATGAGGTGCAGGATTAAGATAAAGCTAAGGAGGAAAACACAGTTTTGTGTCCAAAATCCTCTCATATTCAAACTTTAGTAAATGGCAAGTGTCTGATAGTGACAAATCCTCATTTTATAAATCTGCAAACATCTTCTCCCCTCCATCCTAGCTGAGACATGGGTTATGGTTTCTCACTTCACAGACACGTTTGCATCCAATGCCCTTGTTCAGCACTGGGGAAACCATTAAAAACAAATTGCAACATTTGACCACTGAAATTATTTCAGCCATACTGCAAAGTATGGATGACACCTTAACCTCTTTTCTCTGTGCTTCTCTTTCAGCTTCTGATATGGCTGCAGAGCAGGGACAGATCCTTGTAATTGCCACTGCCGCTGTTGGTGGATTCACTCTCCTGGTCATCCTCACTTTGTTCTTCCTCATCACTGGCAGGTAATTAAAACACTATTCTTGTATAGTCCCATCTAAAATTAAGAATTTCAGAATAATATTTAAGTCATCAAACCACATTTTCAGAGCTAAAATTAGGGTTAGACACAGTGGAATATCCTCTTTGTTCAGCGCTGGTCTTAGAGTTCTTTTGAAAGTGTTGTTTTTCATGAAGACACAGTTTGGGGAGATAAGAAATTATGTGACACCAGGAAAGAGTTTGGATATTTTAGAAATAAGTTTCTGGACCTCTTGCCTGCAGAGTGGTAATTTAAAAATACAGTATACCTGCTGCACCCTCAAGGCTCTGACATTACCAGGAAAAAAAAATAATCCCCACGGTGTATTTTACAAAATCTCATAACTGTCAATTGCAAAACTTTAGAGAGTGCACTACTCAGATATCAACAGAGGGTGCTGCAATTTTAGATTTGTAGTTACACATCTGTTTTGTTGGTGTAGCATTACCTCTAATTTGAACAGAAAGTGAAGTTCTATCAGTGCAAACCAGAGGTTTTATTTGCAGTACCCCAGCAGCTGAATATGGCACTGCTGCCATTGTGTGAATTAATGCTCTGTCTGCTAAATAATGAAACCAGTTAAATCTAACTTTCTGATGAAGGTATTGAGAGCAGTTAACCTTGGAACATGTTGTGGCCTTAGATAATCATACAGGCTAAGTAAATATTCCTGCAATTACTACAGAAGGTGACAAACAGTAGGATCTTTCAGAAGAGAGAGGAGGTATTTAGACAGAGACATATTTCCAGAGAAAATGATTGTGTGGCATCCATATGTGAAATCCTGAAAGAACACAAACACTTCCTTTAGAAAAAAAATCACTAAATTTGGGAATGAAAAAAAAAAGTATGGAAAAGGGTTTCTTTCTGTGTTTCTTCCTCCTGTTTTCCAATGTTGAGAATATCAGCGATTCTCTTAGCTTTCTACTGCCTTACTCAATGGGACCATTTCAATTATGTAAGATAGGAATTCATCCTGAAGTGCTGCTTAAATGCAGTGATAAGAGCATGTTCCACAGAAGACAGAGCAAGAAAATCTTGAATAAATACTCCATTTACTCCAGGACTGGAGGCAAATTTCAGCATGAAAAATGGGACTGGTACCCTACAGATGTGCTCTGCTTCACTGTTTAGAATTAACAATTTGATGAGCTGTCAAGTCTCAGGGCAGCTGATGAGCCTATTCAGAGTGGAGAGGCTGGGTTCAATGAGCACCTGCCTCTGCACTTGGCTGGGTGATTATCCACCAGGAGCAAGCAGGAAGCATGGCTGTCAACTGCAGATAGGAATACGAAAGCAACAGAGACCTCAAGACACAGGACTGGGGTGTTGGCTCAGTTTCAGGAAATGGGATGTGAAAGCTCAGTCTGATTTAGTCTTATCTCTGATTGTTCTGCAGCCAACATGAGCAGAGAATGAGGAGATTCCTCTGCTGGTGATTAATCACTGGTTTCTGTAGTCAAACTTTGGAGCCACATGGATATTTAGGAGGAGTGGGTGAGGTTACAGTCTTGTTTCTTTGACTGTTCCCTTGGCAAGCACTTGAGTGTAAGAACTTGTGTTTAGGGGTCTGGACAGGTGGCACCCTACAGACCACTTGTTCAGGTCCTAAAAGTGGGACTGGCATCCTTAAGGGAGTCCCAGAAACTGATGTTCAATCTCAAGGTTTCCACAGAGTCTGAGAATCCACTGGTTTGCATTCCTTCCACGAGGGTCCATCAGCTTCAGGAGTTTCTGCCCCTTAACTTCCTCATCATCACCTGTGTAGCAGTGAATGAACTTGGGACTGTTCCTGCTGTGTTTCAGCAGTTTAAACAAACCATTGAAATGAGGTGGATGTGTTCACCTGCTCCTCATAGATCTCCACTGCTAGTATGGATATACTGATTGTAATAATTTTTATTTAATTTTATAATGCTGTTAATGTTCACACAGAGGACAGGCATTTTTTTCAAAATGGTCTTGGAATTGCATTTCTGTACTCCAGAGCACTGCTGTTCTCCACTGGCATCAGAGCCTCAACAGTCCTTTGCTATCCCTTAAACCAAAATATTTCCCTCTAAATAGTAACTTTTAGGCTGCTCAGTGAGTAAAAAAGAGCTGTAAGACCAAAAGCAAATATTTTGTTTTTTCTTGACTGAAACAGTTGGTCCTGCCATGTGACCCCCTAAATCAGCATTATCAGACCTGCAGGTAGACAGTGTTCAGCAGCTCAGACTGCACAGAACCACTCAGCAAAAGAGAAAAAAGGGGTCCTGATGTGAAAAAATATTTTCTTTTTTCATGAGACATGGTGAAGCCATTATAATTCTATTATGAAGAAAATGAGAGGGTATTTTACCCACTGTATACAAAAGTTAATGGGATAAAGCTTAATTACCACAGGCCTATGTATGCAAACAGGAATGCAGGAAAGTAATAATTTATTGAAGTGTCAGAATTATTTGGAGGAGTCAAACTTAAAAAAAGTATTACATCAAACTTAAACTCAGGTAGTCACTGTCATGCTAAACATTCAATCATGATCTGTTTTTCTTTGTATATAATCTAGTTGTAGTTTGTCATCGATATTTCCCTCTTTAAAAGTAAATTTATATTCCAAATGCAAAGAATTTGGATTTCATAAAGTTGCCGATAAGACTTGGTGTACGTCTGTTTTATTCATGGCGAGTATTTTATTTAAAACCTCACTTGTTTTTCTTGAAAGATGCCAGTGGTACATAAAGGCCAAAATGAAATCTGAGGAGAAAAGAAGGGCTCATTTGCAAAATGGACACTGTAAGTAGTTCAACACTATATGATATTTATATTATGTTTTAAATTAAGTCCACTGTTTCATGAACAACGTTTGCCCTTGATGTTTTAATCTGGTTATTTGAGTGGTTCCTTATTGTCTGCATCATCAATGGTCTTTATTTTTGTTTGCAATTTCACTAAATCTATTCTAGTTATTGAAGGTTATTTTGGTATTCAGCTAATAATATTTAGCAGGTTTTCAGGTATAATTCTTTGAATTCTCAGCTGTTCTGGGTACTGAATTTCTGCCTCAAAATTCCTCTCTTGGTGACTGTATGACTTATATGTATCTAGTTCTCTTTGGATTTAGGGATCTACACTTCCAGCCACCCAAGAAATAAGAAGTGGAATGGGTTGTCTTCCCTCATGTTCCTGCTCACTGATCAGTACAGTGAGAGAAAATCCTCGTGATCTCTCATGGGCAGTAATTAGTTTATATAGCTTAGTTTAGCTACCTACTTTAAATTAGTTGCCTTACTGTTTTCTGTTAGAGAGTAGCAAGTTAAATCTTCCCTTTTTTATTCAAAGGATATCAGACTTTATTCTTTCATCATTTTGATAACATCTCTGGAAATGTTATGATCAACACAAAAGTTACCAGCAGTAAAATATTTTTCAGGTGGCATCACTATGTCAAGCCAAGTGTCTTTTTCTGTCAAGGAAAAGGGCACATTTGCCCATGAAGTATACTGCCTAGAAAGATGGTTTAGTCACTTGTTTCCAAACACAGCCAGAAATAAAAGAAGACAAAAACCCTCCTCCTGGAGAGTTTGATATATGCCTCTGAGACCGTGACTGAATTTGAAAAAAGCCTCACTCAGTGTCTTTCAGGCCAGGGTAAATGATGAGTGTATTTCACATTGACACAAAGCTTCATCTCAGAGCCTTCCCATTCATTTGTAGTGATCTCAGCATCACACTGGAGGGTCCAAGTCTCTACTTATATATGTGCTCCACAGAACCAAGAATAAAGAGGAATTGCTGATTTAGACTCAGCTATTAACCGACAGGAGAAAGAAGGCTGAGAAATGCTTCATTCTTTTTAAAGGGATTCTCTGGACCCAGCTGCAGATGCCTCTTTTTATCCTGATAAAGTGATGGATTATTAGCATCAGCTTCTGATAATGGATTGAAAGCTTTCCAGAACTTAATCATGATATGGCAGCAGCCTAAAAGATTTCCCATCCAGATAGTCCAGAAGAAACAACACAAGTTCTTGAACATACTGTACTCAGGAACACAAGGGATACCAACCATGCCAGAAAATGACAGCTTGTTGGAGCCTGCCAAAGCAATCTGGCACCAACCCACTACTGCCATGGCCATCTCCAAGGAAACAGAGAGAAATTATCTTGAAAACGGATTTGGATATTTTTGTTGTCATCTTGCACCTGCCTCTCTGGCTGTTCCAGCTGATCAGAAGAGAACAAAGCAGCACAGCCCTCCAGGAGTCATCCTTGGAGAAAAGGAACTCAAAGATTTGACCTGTTTGGCAAAACAGGATGTTCAGCCATCCACTCCTAAATGAAAGGAGTGAAGTAGAAACAACTGTTTTCAAAGTAGAGAGCAGATTGCCTCAATTGCCCAAGGGGCAGCAAAGGGGAACTGCTTTGGCAATAGTCACTGTTGTTTTGAGGCCATGCTTTTCCCCATATCATTGAGTCCTCACTTGATGTCTCTGCAGACCCTTTTTCAAGTGACCAACTCTTTTGTGGTGTTCTAAAACTTTAAACCTGGCAGATGTAATATATTATTATCAGTCCTTTCAATTGTCTAGTTAAAAAAAAAAAAAAAAAAACAAAAAAAAAAAACTATTGTTGCAATGCATGAATCTAAAGGAGTTCCTGATTCCTGTTATTCTCCCTTTCTTGCAGTACATTTCCCAGGACTCAAAACATACATAGATCCAGACACATATGAAGACCCATCTCTTGCTGTCCATGAGTTTGCCAAGGAGATTGATCCTTCAAGAATTCGTATTGAAAGAGTCATTGGGGCAGGTAAAACCATACCTACTGTAAAAAAATCTCTAGGCATGGCAATACTGCTTTTTCATAAGCATTAAGAAATTAATTTAATATCAGTTTTTTGTGTAGGATTGATTTTTTGTCTGGTTTGTTGGGGTTTGGTGGGGTTTTTGGTGTGATTTGTTTGGTTTGTTTTGGGCTTTTTGTTGTTTTTTGGTTTGGTTTGGTTTTTGTTTTGGTTTTTTTCCCAGATGTATTCAAAACACCGTGTCACAGCATGTGCCATAGTTACTGTCATGTGTTCTCAGTCACTGAGGGTGAAATTAGATCTCAATCTCTTTTTATGGGGAAACAAGTTCTGAATAGAGAAGACTGAGAAGAAATTATTCTCTAATAGAAAACTGGAGGAGGATGAGGGAGGAAAAGGAGAGGCTGGCTTGGGATAGGCTTTTCTGTCTGGAGAAGGATCACTGGCAGAGAGGGAAAAGAGGAAGATCTGTTGATAAGATGCAGACAGTATGAAAGATGATCCCCTGTAATCCTTCTTTTTTATATTTGTTTCATATATCTCAGTCACTCTAGAAAGAAAGGGTATTTTTCAGTTTAAACCCCTCACTTAATAATATGTTACTACACTGATAACCATGGAAATATCCCCAGCGTTGCTAAGAAGTGTTTTATGCACTAGAAAATGTTGTGCAGTAATCCTACAGAAATAAAACCAAGTCTGCTAGCAGACAGGAGAGAGAAAGTATTGTCCTGAAAGTAAAAGAGAAAAATCTGTTTCACACTGCAGTCCACAGTGCTGGAGCACTCCAGTTTACCTGATTGCTTAGGCCACATCATCTGGAGCTGGAGCTGTGCACCTCTGGAATTATGAGCTTGGGAGAGTCCCCAGAGGGTTGATCTCTGCAGAAAACATTCAGTTTGCTTTCTTTTATTTCTTCCTTTTCTTCAGACATACTCTAGATATCGATGTCTTAGACTATAAAGCAGATGGAGCTACATTGCACATCTCTGTAACTGCTGATTTCAGTTGAATACAACAGACAAGGATTATTTGTTTTAGTTCAGATTAAAATTGTGTCCTTAATCTCAGTTTAATTAATTCATGAAAGCTCCTCTCTCAGCTTCTCTCTCCATTTTCCTGTATGCATGGAAGTGTATGCTTTGACATCTTTTATTTTTATGGGTTTTATTTTCTAAAATTACATGTGTAATTTTTCAACTTCAAAATTACTCACCTAGCAGGACTTGCAAAAGGGTTGCAATGAAATTTAAACCCATTTCCATGCATACAAGATACAGGTTAAATACCATGGCTGAGGCAGGGAGAGTACAAATTCCCACACAGTTCTTCAGTAGCTGCTCAGGGGCGTAACATATCAGTTTAATTCTCAGCACTCCTAAAGAATTCTGTGCATTCTCTCTAATTCTGTATTGCACATTTCACTTGGATATAAAATGGATTTCTTATCACTAGAGAATTATTTTTAAAAGATGTTTACAATTTTCACCTAAGTGAAACCAAAAATCAGCATCTTCTCCAAAATGAAACATTAATATCTTTTAACAAGTCAATTAATAGATGCACTTCTGAATTTGTTCTAACATTTTATTTTGGCCAATAGTTCTCATTTTTAATTTCTGTAACTTTAATTTTTCAAACAAAAGTTACTTCCATTCAAGAATCAAAAGATTTCATTTTGAAACTGCCAAAGTGGAAAGTCACTAATACTTGAAAAAGAAAAATTCTAGCATTTCTGGTCATGACATTTTAAAAATTGTTCTCCTGAAAGCAGTTTCCAATTTGTTTTTTTTAATGGAAAATCATGTCCAAAAGTTCTTGATAATTCATTACTTGTAGTTGTGATGGCTGTGACACTCAAGGCAAGTATTTTTAGTTAGTTTCTTTTTTTTGGCTTAACTCTAACCTAACTCTGTACCCAAGTTATATTTTAAAGTATTTGGTAATTGTATTTCACCCATACACTTTTTTCTGCCACATCTCTTCTTGCTGTTTGGTTTAATGGTTCAGCACCTCTTCAAGGAATGAATTCCCAGAGGTACTTTGTCAAATCTCTCTTAAGATTTCCAATTATCCTCCTATTTTCATTATTACAATGTTGAAACTCAAGGAAGAAACCAACCCTTAGCTTTTCCCAGAGCAGACAATATTCTTTGCATGACCTAAATCTCCTGCAAGTTCTCCCACAAGTGTCAAGACTGAAATGGGGAAGTGACTTGAGCTGTATTTGGTGCTGGTACCTTTCAGTTCTATCAGCAGCCAATCTGCACTGTGAGACATTTATTCTGATCCCATGCAGTAACACCAGGTTGCACATCAGACTTTTGAGTGACTGACTACTCCTGTTTCACTTTAATATCACCTATGCAGTGCTGAATGCTGTGTGGTTTGCACAGATTACATTTATAGACTGCTCAGCTAGCTCCTTTTTGTGTAATACACAGTAAGATGGGTGAGGTTTCTGTTATTAAACCAGAGATTATTTACATTTTAGTAAACAGGCAGTGGACTCTTATCTTTTTCTCTAGTTGTGATCAGCCTTTTTCCCTTGGAGCAAGGAAGAATGTTGACTTCATTGACATCTGGCTCTTAGCTTCAACTTATTACACATGCAGTCATGAACCTCAGCTGCTGCAGGGTCAACATTTATCCTGTTGTTTATCTTCAGACTTGAGCAGTGGGAATGAGATTCTTAGATTTTAAAAACCCCTTTGGTTGAACCCATTCCCCTTTGACTTTGAAAACATTGGAAATTCTTTATCTGAACAGAAATGTAGGAAAGCTACTCTGGGGTGAAATCTTGTCAAACTCTCAGTGTAAATAATTCAATGGTTTAAATTATGCCATTGATCTCCATCTAGTCTAAAACTGAAGTTATTATACACCTCAGGTTTCTAAATGTGGGATCTGTCTGTTCTGTGAGCTGATGAGCTCAAGTTCGACATCATGTCACAAAAAACCTGCTGGTAGTCTTTATGTTCAGCAGTTTATCAATCCCAAAGTCCAAGGGGAGGGAAATTTCTTTCTAACTTTCCAAAT